>OZ030025.1:16666797-17041797 GCA_964023405.1 Apodemus agrarius | reverse complement strand
AACAGAAACACACTGAAAATGAGCGGCAGAATAACCCACGAGCAGGTCCGAGTCAGGAAAGTTCTAGAAATACGTGTTTCCACATTTAAGCTTTGAAACTATTTGCAAACTTTCATCTCCCTCACAGTTTTTCCTGCTAGTCGCCGTACTTTGTATTTGAATAGGAACCATTTTCTCCGAGGCTAGTAATAAAACCCAGTTAGTGTCTCCGCAGGAAGCATTCGTCCCTGTCCTGTGTTATCAATCTCTTCTCCTCGTTGAGAAAAAGATCTACCCGTGGTTCTGAAGCGCCACGTTTTCATTTCAAACAGTTAGATGCTGTGTGTAATAATCGCACACCTGGAAGTGATGTGGAAGGTAATAGCGTCCTCTGGTTTCCTGAACTGTGAGATGTGACTAGAGCAGCGGGCTATAGCTGGCGCTGGGTGGGTTCCCACGGCCACCGAAGGCTATCTATGCAAATGAACCGAGGCAAACAATCCGAGCAAGGAGAGCAAGACTTTTGCCTTACTCTAAGAATTTTATAGACAAAATCTGAAGAAATATATTCAAAGAAGCAGAATCAGTTACTGGTGGTCCTGTTGTTGCTTCCCCCCAATAACAAACAAACAAACAAACAAACAAACAAAAACAGGTTTAGAAATATCTTCAGTTAGAGGATCAGAGGCAGGAATTCAGCTTTGCCCCTAAAGAAGCAGGAAGGGGAGGGTTAGGTTCCTCAAACCTGTATGTCAGGAGGCTCAGGAGAAAGCCAGACAAGGAGACGAGAAGAAAGCCAAGAGAAGCAGCCAGGACAAATACCATCCATGTACGGGGCTCATCATCACACTACACATTTGGCCTGGCAAGATGGCTCAGTGGGCAAAGGGGCCTGCCTGACAACCTGAGTTAAAACACACATGGTAGACGGACAGAACACACTCTCTCAAGTCGTCTTCTGACCTCCACATGCATGGTCAGGCACATGCATATCTGCGAGCACACACACACACACACACACACACACACACACACACACACGATAAACACATTAAAACTGGGCTGGAGAGACGGCTCAGCGGTTAAGAGCACTGACTGCTCTTCCAGAGGTCCTGAGTTCAATTCCCAGCAACCACATGATGGCTCACGACCATCTGTAATAAGATCTGATGCCCTCTTCTGGTGTGTGTGTGAAGACAGCTAGCTACAATGTACTCATATACATCAAATAAATAAATCTTAAAAAAAAAAACCCTGTAGCTATAAGAATTTTAAAAGCAATCTTTAGTGTTTTAATTTTCTTACTTCACGTTAAACCTCTGACAAGTTTCTCTTTGACTAGGAGTATACAGATTTAACTCACTGTGCGATAAAACGTAAAAATGCTATCTACCATAATAGTGACACATATGGGAATATTGACATCCTGTAGTTGCAAAGGTAGCCCTGATTGCCTTCTTTAAAATGGTATGTATGTATGTACGTATGTATGCATGTATGTGTGTATGTATGTATGTATGTGTGTATGTTTGTGTGGTGGTTTGGATACACTTGTCTCAGGGATTGGCACTGTTAGGAGGTGTGTGGTCTTGTTGGAGGAAGTGTGTCACTGTGGAGGTGGACTTTGAGGCTCCTATGCTCAGACTCCACCCAATGGGGAGTGAGAGCCTCCCCCTGGCTGCTTCAGGAATACAGTCTCCATCTGCTGCCTTTGGACCAAGATGTAGAACTGTCAGCTCCTCCAGCATCATGTCTGTCTGCCTGCACACTGCCAGGCTTACCCCCATGTGGATAATGGACTGAACCTCTGAAACTGTAAGCCAGCCTCAATCAAATGTTTGCTTTTTATAAGAGTTTTGCCTTGGTTATACTGTGGCTTCACAGTAATAAAACTGTAAGACAGGTGTGTGTGTGTGTGTGTGTGTGTGTGTGTGTGTGTGTGTGTTTTCTCATAAAGTCAGGATTCTATATAGACATAACCTGAAATTTTCTGCTTTCACTCTGTTTCTGCTCCTCCCACCTCCACCCTGGAGAGTTGGCGTTATAAACTTGGGTTAGTTCATTTGTTTTTATGCAGGACTGGGGACTGAGCCCAGGGATTCCTGTGCGCTAAGCAATTATCTACCAACCAAGCCCCACCTCAGTGGTGAGGCCTTTGTGGTACTGCTGCTCTCTGCACCATGTCTCTCTCTCTCTCTCTCTCTCTCTCTCTCTCTCTCTCTCTCTCTCTCTCTCTCTCTCTCTTCTTGGCCAGTCTAGCCCTTTGCCATCCTGGGAACACATTTATCATCTCTCTGCCTCTCCCTCAGGTAACAAGCTCTGTTTGTTTTGGTCTGTTGACAGGCACAGGTAATCTAACTCAGCCCTCGGCTGTCTTGTGCATCACATGAAGATGAGTTGTGTGTGTCTTGGCATGCATTGGTCCCTGCACTGTCTGTGGGACAGTTGACCTAGAGAAACGCAACCATGGCTGGAGCGCTTCATCTAAGAGACGCTGCCATTTTAGAATTCCTTCTATGTATTCAGTATATACATATATCCGTGACATATATGGTCAGAAAATAATGGAACTGAAAATAAGAACCATATTTAATCCCATTTCCCATAAAATATTTCTAGTTGTCTGAATAAGAATAGAAAAATCTTGTACAATTTTTATGGTTCACAGTTTACAGCTGGAACTATGTGTGGAGTTTTGTTGACCTTGAAAACTAAACCATGTAAGTTTAGTTGCCTTCTATTTCCATGGGTTCTCCACACTTGGACTCCATCAACCCTTAATAATATTTAGAAAACATTTCATATATATACTGAACACCCATAGACCTGTTCTCTATCTTTATTCTCTTACTGATGCTTTATACCAGTTATTTACTTATTTAAAATGCATTTCCTTTAGATTTTGCAAGTAGTCTAAGCGTGACATACAGGAACAGTGCTCATGGAAACACAGCACCATTTTATCCAAGGATCTGAGCATCTGTAGGCTTTGTGCCTGTGGCATTTCAAGGTGTGGTCCCCTACAGACACGGAAGGTCATCTAAATGATGATATGATATGATATGATATGATATGATATGATATGATATGATATGATATGATATATACAGACCAAGCCTATCAGGTTTCCTCATCTTGATTTGAATTGAAATTCCTCCTTCGGCTGTGGATTCATTCTGAAGTAATTCGTGCACAACGTGTACAAATATAAGGCAATTGATATCTGATGACAGGGCCTTATGTTTTATACATGACAACATGGCGTCATGATTTTAGATTCGGTTGTTATGTTTTGAGATGACAATGATTTAGAGGCTGGAGAGATGTCTCAGTAGTTAAAAGTGGCTTCTGATCTTGGAGAGGATGTGAATTCAGGTCCCGGCACCCATGTGGAGGCTTATAACTGCTTGTTCCAGCTCCAGGGATTCTGACGCCTTCTTCTTGCCACTGTAGGCACTGTGTGCACATTAATGTTGCCATCATCATGTAATTAATATTGCCAACAGCCTTCCCTTGTTTTCCATAGCAAGGAATACTTCTTGTGTTGGCCTTATGTGTCATAAGCATGTGGAATGTCTGTAGTACTTGACTGTATTACTCACTGAAAGGCAGTATTTATAGAACATAATTCAGTGAACTTCTAAAGCTTTTTGTTTACAATGAGCTTTTTCTTTGAAAAAAAAGTTATATTTACGTATAAATCAATTTAAAAATCTACTTGGTTATGGCATATCTCTCTTCATCCATCCATCTATCTATCTATCTATCTATCTATCCATCCATCCATCCAAACTTCCATCCATCTATCTATCTCCTCGTGGTTCTTTGCTTCCAAGGCCTGTCAAAATCAAGAAGTGCCAACTCCTTCCTATGTTAAAATAAGAATTATAATTTTACCCATCCGTGGTGCCAGCACAGACAGAGACACTAGGGAGTAGCAAGAGTGTGGCATTGTGGGAAGAACCAGATGATAATGAGACCCAACATGCCAGATGTTTGCATTATTCAGAAATTAAAAATGTGGATTTCTTCCCCAAGTATTGGAGAGTTCTCAAATTTAAATGCTAGAGAGTCATTTTTTAAAAAGTAAACATTGGGTAGCCAAAAAGTGACAGTAGCTTATGTGTCACAAGTCTGTGGGCTAGATGTGGCTCATATCACTGACTCACTGCCTCTGACCCATGTTGCATAGCAAAGATCATGGACCTAAGGGATCCCAGGTTACAGAATGTGTCTGGTGTTTCTGAATTAGCTTCTGTAGTCAGAGAACAAGGGAATCCCACTTTCTCTTCAACTATAAATAAATCTATGAAGTTTTATTAATGAGAACATATACTAATGCGAACTTTGTAGATCTATCTGTGCGAACTTAGTAGATCTATCTGCCATAGAACATTTGATCAAGCCCCAAGATGAAATTTTAGTGTTTAACTGATTACAGTTTCACACAACAGTTCTTTGGACATGGATATAATGTTAGCATTTTATTGGACAAATATGTGATTTTTTACTAGCAGGCTCTGTCCACCTGTAAATTATCCCATAGCATAGTATTAGAAGCTAAGGAGTTGATCAAATATCTACTCATCAGAGAGCATTGTTTCCCATCCCAGTGATTATTACTATTCTTTAGTTGAAACTCATTTCCCACACAGTTCATGTAGTTAAGTTCAGTCACCATATTTCTATCAACTCACCCCATATCAGGAAGTTTATTTCTCTTGTGTCCTTTCCATGTGACTATCTGTCATCCCTTCTCATTTGATAACCACTAATCTCATTTCTACCAGGTGGAGGTTAATTTTGCCTGAATTCCACACAAATAGAATCTTCATCTACTCACTCACTTAATCCTCGTAAATGACTCTTGCTTCTTTGACTTGGCTTTATGTGCATTCGAGTTCCCACGTTACTTTGGCAACCATGTTTGCTCATGATTATCCGAATTCCTCGAACTGCTTGAGGGGATCACACTGTGTGAACAGAACACACGGCCATACACATCCATCCCTTTTGTGAGAGATCATTTTATTTATTCTTTTTTGTTCTTGTCCATTAAGACCGAGGCTGGTAAGAATATCTGTGTAGAAATGTTTGCACTAAATATAGTACTTTTACCTCCGGTCAATCTATAGAGTGAATTTGATACTTAACGTGAGTGAGTGTAGTTTTAACCTTGTATTGAATAAACCATTAAGTCACTTAGTTTTTTTTATTCCATCATCAATACATGGAAATCTGGTTTTTCTCTTTCCCTAGTTGACACTATTGCCAGTCCTTTAACTCTAGCCCTGTGCCAGGTAGAGTCACTAACTTATACTTTATTGAGGATGATTATCTATGACTATTTCTCACAAGCTAACAAATTTGCATGTGTGTTTATGGTGTATGTTCAGGCGTTTAATCCATTTTTGTGTCTTCTTCTTCTTCTTCTTCTTCTTCTTCTTCTTCTTCTTTTCCTTCTCCCTCTCCCTCTTCTTTTTCCTCCTCCTCCTCCTCCTCCTCCTCCTCCTCCTCTTCCTCTTCCTCTTCTTATTATCCTAGAAGCTTTTTAACATTTATATTAGAAAAAGTCTTTGTTTTTCTATTCAGGATATCTCACCCCCAAGGACTTTGCTGTTTCATTCCCTAATGGTACCTTAGAAAGATGTTTTAGACATCTGTAGAAATGGCTCAGCAGTTAAGAGCACTGGTTTGCTCTTCCAGAGCACCCATGTTTAATTCCCAGCACCTATATGGCAGCTCACAACTGTCTGTAACACCTGTTCCAGGGGATCTGACGCCCTTATATAGACACACATGGAAGCAAAACACTAACATACATAAATAAAAAAGTATATTATTTTTAAAAAGGAAAGACATTTTAGTGCTATCAAGACTCAGTAGGTTAAGTGCTTGTCCCATGAACATGAGGAACTATGTTTCATCACAACACACATGTAAAAAGCTGGGCATGATGATTCTTGCCTCTTGAATTTTGTTGCAGCAACAAATATCCTAGAGAATGTAAAGGGGTTTAGCTTGGCTCATGATTTCGACTTCATCATCAGTTGTCGCTGTTGTGTTTGGGTTGTGTGTTGAAACAGCATCACAGAAAAAGACTGTGAGGAACAAAATTGTTTCCCTCAGGTGGCCAGCAAACAGAGCAGGATTGGGGGGCCAGGAAGCACTTATACAGGCCCACCCCCAGTTATTTGCTTCAAATTAACCTCCACCCAAAGCTTTCCCTTCTCAAAAGAGCATTACCAGCTGTGTACTGAACCTGTAACACATGAGCCTGTGGCGGGGGTGGGGGGTGGAGGAGAGGGGGGGAGGGGGAGGATTTTAGATTCACACAGAAACAATCTTTCATAAGTGACGTCCAAACTTTCTCAGAACTCATTTTGCTTTTTTTTTGTTTGTTTGAGAGAGAGAGAGAGAGAGAGAGAGAGAGAGAGAGAGAGAGAATATATTTTCAGTAGGCTTCTGGCGTATTCCGTTTGCAATGGGTTCTCCTCCCAAAGCTCCACAGTTATCTAGAACATTAGAGTCCTGCACTGGGTCTTCACCCTATGGGGAGAACATACAGGAAAGCTTTTGAGGTCAGACCTGAAAGCAGCCTTCTGTCACCTAAACTCAACTCCACCAAAGACAGGTGAAGGTCCAGCTTAATTTTAGATATCCTAGCTTAGTAATATCCGATTGCATTGTTTGAAAATTAAAACCAGAGATAATCTGTAGGAGCCTACTTAAATTGCCATTTCAGAAATGGATGCTAATGGTAGCATCTTCAGGCTATTCATGGTCCAAGTTTCAGTTCAACAGAAACTTCATAAGTTAAAAGTATCACACATTTCCAAAACCCAATACAGAAAGGATGGATAGACCTAGAGCCTTTTAGGAATGCAAACCCATGCGCTATATGGTGGAGCCATTGGCTTGCTTTGCAGAGTGGTGTCTGGATACGCTGTGGGCACTGCCATCCCATAATAAGCTGTGCTCACCGGCACTCCTGGGATCGTCAAAAAAAAATCAAGCTTACCTACATACTTTTACGAGGGTGTGGGGAGAATCATTAGACCCTCGGTGTTGACATGCCCATCACTCTACTTCTCCTTCATGTAGTTTTGGAAGACACTGGAGTAGCTATGAGGGGGAGAGTAGCTGAATTAGGGGCTCCATTTATGCAGCTTCCTTGTAAGTAATCACGGATGCAAGGATGGGACCTCTTGGGGGATGCAGTTTGTTTTAGGGGCATCTCTGGTCCTTCCTGTAGGTGAGCCCAATAAACCTGTTGGTTCACTTAAGCTGGACTTGAGTGTATCCATTTCTTTGCTGTATCTTGGCCCCTCTAGTGAAATAAACAGACTCCCCAGAAACAGACACACATGAGAGCAAGAGTTAAAGGTAATCAGCTTGATGGACCCATGTTGAGTGTGCCCTGTTGATGGAGCTGGGCTTGACGTTTTCTAGATGCTCTGGCTTTCTGTTCTATATACTTTAAATGAACCATACTCTATATACTTTGTATTAAGATACAAAGCCGTGTATCTTAATATTTGTAAAATAAAATTTAGTCTTATGCTCCTGATTTTCAGAGGCTATATAATATATTTCATGAATCAAGAATTTTTACAAAATATTACCTCCTGCCTTTGGTAACTTACCTTTGCCTCCTGAACACAATTTCAGTTTGGTTGGCATAATCTCACATTTGTCTCAGTCTTCCTAATTAAGTGAATGCTTTAATTGTCTACCATCGAATTTTTTTTGCTTTTTGTTTTTGTTTTTGTTTTGTTGTTCTGTTTTTTTTTCTAGACAGATTTTTTTTTTCTGTGTAGACCTGTCTGTCCTGGAACTTGATAGACTAGGCTGGCCTTAAACTCAGAGATTTGCCTGCCTTTGACTTCCAAGGGCTGGGATTAAAGGTGTGTGCCACCATTGCCTGCCTAATAATCTACCATTAATTAACTGGTCTTGATATCTTTTTGAAGACGCCTTCTAAAATAGAAGGTGACAATGCTTCCTTGTATACTTTTAAAATCTCCAAGTTTTTAGTGAAGAAAAATTGAGCTATGAATTGCATACAGTTTTGGTACTCATAGACATGGATTTCTTAATAGCAACAATGAATATATTTATATGAATATCTCAGTTGTCTTTTAATTAATAAGCTTGGAAATTTCTGAGCAGAAACCAATAAAAGTAAATTTAAACTTTTTTATTATTGTTATTTCTGAGGACGTTGGCTTCATCGTGAGCTTATTTACTGTGCTTTTGTGAGAATTGGTTATTAACGTACAATCTAAGCCAGGAACGAGAAAACTTGTCTCCTAATTAAGGATTAAAAATTTAGGTACACTCTTGATGTTGCAGTGTGCATATTTACACATTAGAAATAGCATTGTTTCTAAAGCTCATTAAAATTTCATGTTGATGTCCTACTAGCAACTTTTATTTCCCATGAATGTTTTTATTTATTCATCAAATAATCCAAGTGTCCTTCAGCATTTGTTACAGTCCTGAGTCTCCAACGTGCACTTGGGGGGAATGTGCTTCGAAAATGCATTCCTTAACATTGTTTTGCCTTGTTGACCAGAGATTTTGGCCATTGTGTCTTGCAAGGTTGGGAAAATGAAGTATCTGTAACTATTAGCAGTGTGGCATCGCCTCCTACTCTTTGTTCCTTTTAGATTAAAAAAAATGCATTTATTTCTATGTTTGTTTGTTTGTTTGGAGGTCAGAGGAGAATTTGCAGGAGTTGGCTCTCATCTCACACGGATCCCAGGGACTGAACTCAGGCTGCCAGGTTAGGTTGCACAAAGCCATCTTGGTTTTTAAAATGACCTTGATCTGCAAGTCCATGAAATCCTTCTGCTTGACACAAATTCCCTCTGAGTGAAGTTGACTTTGCAACTAGGTGTGGAGGCTTTTGGGGAGAGCGGCAGCTGGACACTTGTTGGGTGGCAGAGGGAGGTCACGTGATGAGGAATAGCTAATTCTTGGGTAAGACTAGCACTGATTTTGTTTTTCCTATAGATTTTTTATTAGATATTTTATTTATTTACACTTCAAATGTTACCCCTTTTCCTGGTTTCCCCTCTGAAAACTGCGTAGCCCATTCCCCCTTCCCCCTGATCACCAACCCACCCACTCACGCTTCTCTGTCCTGGCATTCCCCTATCTGGGCATCAAGCCTTCTCAGGACCAAGGACCTCTCCTCCCTTTGATGTTCAACAAGGCCATCCTCAGCTATATATGCAGCTGGAACCATGGGTCCCTCCATGTGTACTCTTTGGTTGGTGGTTTAGTCCCCGGGAGCTCTAGGAGTACTGGATGGTTCATATTGTTGTTCCTCCTATAGGACTGCAAGCTCCTTCAGCTCCTTCAGTCCTTTCTCTAGTTCCTCCACTGGGGACCTTGTGCTCAGTCCAATGGTTGACTGAGAGCACTCACCTCTGTATTTGTCAGGTACTGGCAGAGCCTCTCAGGAGACAGCGACATCAGGTTCCTGTCAGCAAGTGCTTGTTGGCATCCACAATAGTGTCTGGGTTTGGTTATTGTATACAGGATGGATCCCCAGGTGGGGCAGTCTCTAGATGGTCTTTCCTTCAACCTCTGCTCCACACTTTGCATCTCCTCCCATGGGTATTTTGTTTCCCCTTCTAAGAAGGACCAAAGTATCCATACATTCGACTTGTTTGGTCTGTGAATTGTATCTTGGGTATTCCAAGCATCTGGGCTAATATCCACTTATCAATGAGTGCAGACCATGTGTGTTCTTTTGTGATTAGGTTACCTCACTCAGGATGATATTTTTTAGTTCCATCCATTTGCCTAAGAATTTCATGAATTCATTGTTTTTAATAGCTGAGTAGTATTCCATTGTGTAAATGCACCGCGTTTTCTGTATCTATGCTTCTGTTGAGGGACATCTGGGTTCTTTCCAGGTTCTGGTTATTATAAATAAGGCTGCAATGGACATAGTGGGGCATGTGTCCTTATTACATGTTGGACCATCTTCTGGGTATGGCATGGATTTTGTCTAGCTCAGGATTCAGGAAGGGAGTTGACTGGTTCCATTTTCCTCAAAAGCAAGACCCAATCCAAGAGCGTATGCTAGATAGTCTTTAAAAGGAAGTTACTGGTCTTTGAAGGGGAGAAAAAGAGGAGTCACTTTGTAGAAAGGGATAGAATTGGAGCAACTAGTCTGGTCTTCTGAGTCCCAGAGCTCCAGGCTGTTGTGGGATCTTGTTTCACTCCTCATTTTTTTTTTTAGGGAATCATCTTCCTTTTGATTAAAATCTGCACTGTTTTAGATTATTCAAGATGGATACCTCCTTGTAACCTGGTAGCAGTCTCATTTTCAAAACTCACAGAATAATGAATTCAGTATTTGCTTGAAGACACTATTCAATATCTCATGTTTAAATAAAGACTGGAGATCCTCCTGATCTCTTACTAGCTTATTTCCTTTATCTTAAGAACAACTTGGGGAACAGTCTTGACTCCAGTAAATCTTTAAAAGGCTTGCCTTTCCAGGAAGAGCCAAAGATTTCCACTTGACCCATTTGTCTTCAACGTGGCATTTTCCTCAGCCGTGTAACCTGTTTGCCACATTTTGATGAGTGTAGTTAAAAGAAAAATAACTAGTCATAAAGAATATGTTCTAAGCTTGCTTGGAAGCCAATAGCTCTTATATACCATAAGGTCATATGTCTATTACAGTCATAAATCAAGAGGAATTGTGTTTCACACTGTGACACAGCTGCGTAGAGACACTTTATTGTTTTTCCGAGCTACTCATTCTATTTGCTGTGTATGAGGGTTTCACTTGTATGTTTGAATTTGCATCCTTTGCATGTCTGGTGCCTACAGAGATTAGAAGAAGACCCTGGGTTTCATGCAATCAACATTACAGATGTTTATGAGCCAACCATGCGGGAGCTAGCAACCAAACCTGGCTCTTCTGCAAGAACAGCAAGTGCTCTTAACCACTGAGTCATCTCTCCAGCCTCCAGAGATAGTTTTCTTTGAAAAATCTTTACCGTTTTACTAACAAGGAAAATCCTTTGATCCCCCACCCCTCGTAGAGGAGATCCTGGGATTGTCTGTAGTGGAAAGAGCACTAGATCAGAAATTTCATCGTTAAAAAAAAAATGAAATCTTTTCAGGCAGCCAGCTTTCCTCATGGAGTTATGTGAGGTTACATGCGCCAGATCTGTGTGCCACATAAGATATTTACACAAATAGACATAGACTCACAATTTGTTAGAATCATAGACATAAGAGAAATTTTATTGCTGGTGATTCAGTAAGAACTGAGCACAAGAAAATTTTGTTTCTGATTTTTGTTTCACTAAGCACTCGGTTTAGTGACTGGTGTCACCAGCAGAACAAGAGGACTGTCAGAGCCGTGGGAAACTGATGCTGAGTTTGAGGAGTGATTGGCTGGGTGCTTGTTAGGATTGTTGCTGGGGTGATTGCTCAGTTCCCCGGATATGTTAGACACAGACGTCATCTTTCCGTTGTCTTCCAGACTGCGTGCTGACGTCCTTCCAGGGGACAGAGCCGCAGCATCTCTGGCAGCCACCAGGGACTTCATGAGGAGAGCTGGCTGCCTGGAAAGAGGAAAGCTAGGCCCGAGAACCTGCCAGGCTCCAGACCTATCTCCACGGTTACTGAAGTGGGAAGACGCTTAGTTCTTTCGCACAAGGGAAGCTATTCATCTTCCTCTTCACCCTTGCTGGCTGTTTCCAGAAAAGATTACATTCTACATGTGTACGTGTGCGTGTGCGTGTGCGTGTGCGTGTGCGTGTGCGTGTGCGTGTGCGTGTGCGTGTGCGTGTGCGTGTGCGTGTGCGTGCGTGCGTGCGTGCGTGCGTGCGTGCGTGCGTGCGTGTGTGCGTGCGTGCGTGTGTGTGTGTGTGTGTGTGTGTGTGTGTTTACTCTCCTGCTCGGAAAGCATTTCTAGGTTATCTTACTGGGTCTGGAGCTCTCTATTGAGGTCAGGCTTGTTGGCCAGTGAAGCCCCAGAATCTGCCTGTTTCTTCACCCCGGCACCAGAATTATAGATTTGTACCACATCCCTAATTTTAACATGGGACCCAAATCCATAAACGCTTGTTTATGCAGTAAGCATGTCCCCCTCTGAGCCATCTCCCCACCAAAACTGTATGTAGGCAGGCAGTGTTTTCCCTTGTTGTTGCTACTAACATGACATATTTTTTCTCAGATTGTGTCATATACGTTAGTATTGAAAGAGGACTTTAAGATGTCTTTTATTCCCAAGCCTCTTAAACTAATTTAATCATATAATTTTTTAGTCTATTTTTATGTATCTTATCAAAGTTATACTTCTGAGACTCACATGTGACGTATATGTGAAGCCAAGTGTACTGGCTGGTTTTGTGTGTCAACTTGACACAGGCTGGAGTTATCATAAGAAAAGGAGCTTCAGTTGGGGAAGTGCCTCCATGAGATCCAGCTGTGGGGCATTTTCTCAATTAGTGATCAACTGGGGGAGGGCCCCTTGTGGGTGGTACCATCTCTGGGCTGGTATTCTTGGGTTCTATAAGAGAGCAGGCTGAGCAAGCCAGGGGAAGCAAGCCAGTAAGTAACATCCCTCCATGGCCTCTGCATCAGTTTCTGCTTCCTGACCTGCTTGAGTTCCAGTCTTGACTTCCTTTGGTAATGAATAGCTGTGTGGAAGTGTAAGCTCAATAAACCCTTTCCTCCCCAACTTGCTTCTTGGTCATGATGTTTGTGCAGGAATAGAAACCCTGACTAAGACACCAAGCTTAATAAAACAAATTCAAATGGTTGTGGCAGCAGTGAAACCAATCTTGGGATGAAACACTGGGAGATTTTTGGCGTTTCTCAGCGGCTATGCCTTGTGGGAAGCTTCTCCTGACGATTCAGACCTAAAATGTTGGTGACGATGACGTCCTCTTTGTGCGCCAGCCCATCCTTTCCCAATCTCACTCCGCCAGGTACAGCTTTATGTCTTCTCTTTTCTCGTCTCAGTGGTCTTAGTTTGTTACCCTCAGCCACAAGCAGTGGTGCAATGACCGAGCATATAAAAGATACAGAATTTAAGAACACAGACAGGTTCGATCTATGGAGTTGTGCTAGGATGATGTTGCCAAGTCATTGTCCTGAAACCTGTGGCTGGACAAACCCTTAAGCAAAAAAACTGCCATTCCAGGTTTTAATTGATATTGGTAACTGCTATTTCTAGGCACTGATAAAGCCATCAGTGACATAGAACTCGGTTTCTGCATCAAAAGAACAACATACTGGACTGTAAAAGGGAATGTAAGTGTAAAATATCTGTGAAGAATTTCTCACAGCAGAACTTCTCTGATATATTTATTATTTTTCTACCTGCATTGCTATCTGACATTTTCAACAGATGTTACTCCATGGTCTCATCAGAAAAGGGGTTGAAAAGGGTGATGATTCAGCTGATTTGGAATAAGAGGCTTCTCTCAGTTTATGTGCCTGATGTAAATAGGAACTGGACAGTGACCATTGACCCCATGGATGTTATGACGAGACGAGCTATTTGTGGATCCTGACTCCTCAGACGTCAGAACAAGGACCAGATTGCCACAACCCCGCCCACAAAATATGATGTTAATTCTTAGGTAAGCTTGCTTTTTAGATATATTTATTTTCTCTTATGTGCATGCATGTGTCTGTATGTGTGCCTTTGTGAGTGTGTGCACTAACGGGTATGTAGGTGTCCTTGGGGGCCAGCAGAGATGATCAGAGCCCTTGAATCTGGTGTGAAACAGCCATTTATGAGCAGCCTGACTTGAGTGCTGTGATTTAAACCTCATTCCTCATGATGGGTCAGAAATTACTCTTAATCAGGGAGCCAGATCTCCAACACCCAGTGAGCTTGTGTATAGCAAAAATAAACAAACAATCCCTTATCACTTAATAAATGTCTATTCGAACTAATTATGCCCACTTACATACAAAATCATTACTACTATATTGCTCATGCTTTACTGCTGCAGTAAGCATCCATTCAGTCTGACAGCTGCTACTGATGTTGAGGTTCCGACACGACACTCGAGTCCCCGTATCTACTGTAATCAAACACACTATCTTCTCAAGGTAGAGATCAGTTCTAATCAAAGCTAAAAAACAATCGTTTTTCTCCAATCAAGCTGAAACTCAGCATCCATTTTCCAAAAGCATTAAGATATCCTGAACTTGGTTTCCTGAGGTAATAAATAACAGTAACAACAACAACAACAACAATAATAACAACAGCAGTAGCAGCAATAACAATAATAATAGTGTCTTAAATCCAGATATTTACATAGGACTTTTTTTTTTTCTCATTTCAAACCCTAAAATAACATCACAACTGTGCTGGTAAGATGTCTCAGAGCGTGAGTAGTTTTTGGCCAGCCTTGTGACCTGACTTTGTTCCCTGGATCCCACATTACCTATCAAAGGGAAAAAAAAACCTCTGAATGTTGTCCGCCGTCCCCTATATACATTCTTTGGCACAAGCCCACCCCTCAATAAATAAGTAAACATTAAGATATAAAAAAACCAAACTCTTTAATACTTAAGATTGACTAACTATGATATATGATGTATAGTTCATGGTTTAAGGCAGAAAATTAAAAATTGGGCCCCAATATTATTAAATTGTTAAACCATGATATTTCTGAGTCAAAAAATAACATCCAAAGCAGGCTCATGTCCACTTTGTATCGAACGTGAATCAATCATCGGCATGTTGGCGCATGCGAAGGTTTTTAGCTTCTAAAATGCCAGTGGCAGAGCAAAATTACTCTTAATTGAGGCTTCTGATGAATCTCAATAGACCCTCAACGGACTGCTCCGTTGAACTTTTGATGGAAATGCCAACAGTTTTTAATGTTAACTTTCTGTAGACAGTGTGTCATGAGTGGGGATGGTCATTCATCGCTTCAGTGCCTTAATGCATATCCCAGGAGAATGTGGATACGCTGTACGTAAACTGCTAGTCAAGGAAATGGTTGGCAGAGCCATGTTTTAGAGAGTTCAGAGTGCTCATGTACTTTTAGGTTGGTGCTCTTTATGTAATCCAGTACGCTCTTGGCTCTTGGTAATAGCAGAGAGCTCTATTTACCAGCCCGCACGGGACAGCTGAGAACTGTAGTGGGTTGGTCCGACCTGCTTGTATTATTCTTTTGCTAATACTGGTTCCTCAAGCAGTGGTTGAGTTAGTTCTCCCGGGTCATAACTAGAGTTGTTTGAGGTAGGGTGAGGGAGGGGGAGGAGGATGGGGAGGGAGGGGAGGCAGGTATAGAGCCTACAGAGGCAACATGGAATAAAAAAGACAGTTCGTTGGGCTTTGATGATTCAAGAAGCGACAAGAAATCAGAGGACCACTTTGGGAAAACAAGGATTCCCCCGCCTCCACTCACAGCTGTCCTCCATGTTTACCTGTACCAGCGAGCTGTCCACACGTCTCTGTCAGTCAGTGTGCTGGGGATCACTGCATAGACACGGCTCTCAAGTCTCCCTTGGTTTCTCCTTGGAAACTTGCATGTTCCCTGCGCTCATTACCCTGCCTACTTGGGACCAGAATATCCAGATTAATCCTCGGGTGCACAGATGGGGCATGTCCGTTAGACAATGTGCACAGATACATGAAGGCATTGGCGGCCAGATGGCAGAGTTCGGACAGAAGGATGAGTGTAAGCACGTGTGGAAAAGGAGTTGCGATGAAATCTCCTTGGGATTCTCTTCATGTTCAGAGCCCTAACGAAGGTGGCAGCAGCTTGTATGTGGCTCATGGGGCCGATGGCTGAGCGAACAGATGCTTACGTTCAGAACTCCTTGGCATGATTTCTCGCTTCGGGAGTAGGAATGGGCCAAGACGGCAGAGGCTTCCACTGTACGAGCCAGAGATGATGTTCTGGATTTCCATTCTATTAGCCCTAGGAGCAATGTGTATTATTTATGTTTCCCTTTTCATACATTTAGTATCAGTTCCTTGATTTTGGAGATTATCATGGTGGTGATGGGAGGTGGGGTGAATGCATATTTCTTTATAAGGAATGATTTACATATATTGTTTCTTTTCATTCTCGCAAACATTTTTTAGGAAGGCATCTAAAAATGTAATAGTTGGGCAAACTGAATCTCAGAGAGATGACACACACTGCTGAGGTCAGGTTGGGCAGGAGAGACAGGAATGAGGAGAAGCTGGACCCTTGCCACAGAGTGATGCTACCTGCCTGATATTGGCAAGGATCAGGGCTTCTTGATCTGCAACTGTTTTCACTATAGATAGGATATTAATGGTACTTTTCATTATAGGGTGTGGTCAAGGCAAAATGGGATAAGACCTATGATGTGTATGGTGCCCGGTTCTGTGCATCAAGTCATAGACCTGGGGTCATCAGCATTTTCTACATTGTGTCATAGACCCCAGCGGTAATCAGCAGACAAAGGAAGGTTCATCTGACCCATTATTTTGTAGGTTTCGGCCCCTGATGCTTCTGGCCTGTGTCCAGGTAGCTCCTCAGGACGGGTTGTGTATGAAAGTGAAGCCAGTCACTTCTGGACTATGATATAAATGAAGGCGCCATGGTCCCGCTAACCTCCTGGAAGGTAGGTGGGATTTTATTGCTGCGATAAAGATCATGACCAAGTGTAACATGAGGAGGAAAGGACTTTGTTTCACAGCTTACGATGTCTCATGAAGGGAAGTCCAGGCAGGAGCTCAGGGCAGGAGCTTAAGGGTAAGAGTTGAGACAAAGCCTTTCAGGGAAAATTGCTTACTGCTTGGTGCTCAGGCTCACGTTCAGCTGCCCTTCTTGTTTCTCCTAGACCACTTTCTCAGGCTGAACCGGGCTCACCCATATCGATGACTTCCATGTGGGTCATTCAGCGCACAAACCTAACACGAGCTAGAGTCACTGGAGAGAGGAGAGAGAAGCCTCAACTGAGACAATTCCTCGATAAGGCTAGCCTATAGGCAGACCTGTAGGACACTTTCTTAATTAGTGATTGAGGTTGGAGGGCCCAGCCCACTGTGGGTGGTTCTATCCCTAGGCTGATGGTTCTGGGTCCTATAAGAAAACAGGCTGAGTGAGCCACAGGGAGCAAGCCAGTAGGCAGCACCCCTCCATGGCCTCTGCCTCAGCTCCTGCCTGCAGCTTCCTATCCTGCTTGAGTGCCTGCCCTCACTGCTTTTGATAATGAACTGTTATATGGAAACGTGAGTGAAAGAAACCCTTTCCTCCCCAAGTTACATTTGGCCACAGTGCTGTATCCCAGCCATGGTAACACTAATTGAGACAAGATACCATTCCATTTCCTGTTGGGATTTGAGTCCTTTCCCTAATTGGATATATTTGTGAGACCTCAGAATTCTTACAACTGGTCAAAATTATAGCTTTCTCTCCCCCCATCTCTTACACAAACACACACACTTTTTTTTGGTATGATAGTGGGTTCACATTGAAGGCTTTTGCAAGTGTCTCACCACTAAGCTATAAGACCAGATCTTCTTCTTTCCTTACTTTTGTTAAGTGTGAGACAAAGTCTTTACCAAATTTCTGAGACTGGCCTTAAACTTACTATCTTCATGTCTTAAATTTTGAGTATGTAGAATGACAGCCTGTACCAGCAGGCTTCATCTGTATTTTAAACAAGCATTCTGTACAAAAAAAAAATTCTTAGCATACAAGGTTAAATTTTTTTATTTTTTGTCTCAAGAGGCGAGCAGATGTGGGGTTGATAAATCAGCGTTCCTTTGGCATTCACCAAATGGTCTTCCTTGTTTTAAGATGAATCTTAAATTGTGGGGGTGTGTCATCTTGTGACAAATTGCCTACAGAAGGCAGGCTGCCTCAAAAATATTTAAAGAAGTCTGCGGGTCTCTTATTGGACACCGAGTTTCATAGATTGAGAAGGTTGGTGTTGGTTTGGTGAAACATACTTCTTTAAAGTTTTGCTTTTCATTATTGGGTGTGATGGTTTGTCAATACTTGGCCCAGGGATTGGCACTATTAAGAGTTTTGGTCTTCTTGAGTAGGTGTGTCACTGTGGGTGTGGGCTGTAATACCCTCGTCCTAGCTGCCCGGAAGCCAGACTTCTCCTAGCAACCTTCAGGTGAAGATGTAGAACTCTCAGCTCCTCCTGCACCATGCCTGCCTGGATGCTGCTCTGCTCCCATCTTGATGATAATGGACCGAACCTCTGAACCCGTTAACCAGCCCCAATTAGATGCTGTTCTTATATGAGTTGCCGTGGTCATGGTTTCTTTTCACAGCAGTAAAACCCTAAGACATTTGGGCTTTGGGCAAGTTGCTTCAAAAGCCCAGATTTCCTTAATCATGAACTGACTCTCATAGCAGCCTCTTTAGTTCATGACCACCACAGACATCTCTGTGTTGTGCTAAGATACACATGGAGAGAGGCAGTAGGTAGTTTTGTGGGATGCTGAGTTTTCAGTGCTCTAAAACGTCACAAGTACGCATCCTCAGTGTTGCCCAATGACTTGCCGAGTGGTAACATAAAAGTCCATACACTCAAGGAAGTAGCCCTGGTACCTGAAAAAAATTAGGTGGGTTTTCATATCACAATTAACATCTCTGCTGTGTGTGTGTGTGTGTGTGTGTGTGTGTGTGTGTGTGTGTTTGGGGGGGGCTTTTTCTGTCTCAGCAAACAGACACTTAGCAGTAAACTCTTAATTCTAAATTCAAACAGAGCTTTGGCTACCCTGGAAGTAAACCCCACAGCAACTGTAAATATGCAGCTTCCACACATTGTGACCACATATGTGTACACTCTGTGGGCACTTGTGTAAATTCTTCGTCGTGTGTTCATCCTGCACTGTGGTTTTGAAGCAATGGCTGCCCTTGTTTTGTACTAGAGAAGATGGAGGGCAGAGAGGTTAAGTAATGCTCCTTAGACAGCCCAGTTGTGGAGCATTGAATACAGAATGTGAGCATGGCTACCCGGCCCCCTGATCTCAAGCTCTTCGTCACAATGCTACAAAGTGCGGCTACCAGCTTTGATTTATTTAAGCATCTGGTAGACAAAATGGGGAGTCCAGGAATTACAGAACAGTGAACGTTTTCAATGTTCTGCTTGCAATGGATTCTTGTTCTTGGCTCTACATTTCAGGATTATTTCTTCCCTGCTCAATATCTTGTTTGTTTGTTTTTTTTTTTAATTATACACATTACAAAATAATTGTTCATTTTTCTGGTGACTACATTTTCCAATCAGCTGGTACTCCACGTAGGATAAAGACATTGATCAAATATATGACTCTTATTCTTCTTTCTTGTTTTGTATCTATACTTATTGGCATATGAAGTGTGAACATATTACAGCATTGCTGATTGGCAATCAGGTTTCCACGGTGCACAGTCAGACCACAATCCTGCTGGGCATAAGGATTATGCGAGGGGTAGGGGCAGTGTTTAGACAATTTAGTTTGCACTGATTCAAGCTTCTAAAGGTTACCTGCCAATCCCTCAGGCTTTCCCCATTAACCCCCCATGCCCCAGGTCTACACCAGACCCTCAGAAAATCCATTCTATTACACTTCTCCCTCCCCACCCTCCTTGTTGCTGTTTGTCCTGTAGAGAAGTGGACCTGGCATTGACAGCATCTTTTGCTTATTTTTTTCTCATTCCCTTCTCAGTGGGCCAGAAAGTTTTACCTTTTCTGTTTAATACTTGTAGTTTTTCTAGTGTTCGACTTCCCAGGGCATGCTGAGTTGAAACCTAGAACTGGTGCTCCCCAAGTCCTCCATCAGCAAGCTGCTTCTGCTTCTTGGAATCCTCTCTTCTTCTCCTACTTGGAGATGGATTGTTGCCCTTTGTAAACCTAGACTGTTACTGTGGCCTTTATAGACAAAGGACATGGCTTCTTATGGAAACTCTCTACAGCTGTTCAAATCATTTGCTTATTGATGGGGACTCCATTTTCTGTTTCTGTTTCTGCATTGTGTCATTAGCTTATTTTTACATGCATGTTTTAAACAGTGTCTATTGAAGAATACTCCCCGCCCCAAGTTATAACATCACAGAAGTTTTAATTGATTCATATTTTCCCCCACTGTAGTCTGGAAAGGTTATAAATATATATATTTTGCCAGCAATGTATTCTGGTGAAAAGATTTATCCGTGTTATAAATATCAGTCAGAAATTTAAGTAGTTTTTACTTCGAACATTAATATTTTAATCCCCCAGGTCTTCGACAACGGGAATGATTTTGGCATTCATTTAAACAGAAAATAAATTGTATAATAATCATAAAACCAAGGCACGGGGGCCTGAACAATAAATCTGCAAACTTTGTGTCTGGCAAACCCCAAAAGTTCAGGATAAATAGGCTGTCACTGACACCTAGCCCACAGGAGGAGGAATGAGAAATTCTTTTCTTCTAGGGAAAGCCTTTTCCATCTAGTGCTTCTCAGCTACTGAGGGGCTGGGCAAGTGGAGCGAGCGACTCTTCAGGGAGCTGTCACCTGGGCTCATAGCTGCAGGAAGAAGAAATAGTGTGATCGTTAGGGTAGGCGCGTGAGATCCGATGAAATGGGCACTCCTCTGGAATTTGATAAATGCTGTCATTCTGGCTTGCGTTTGCAGGGTTCTGGCAGTGTAGAGTGACTAAGAAGGCTTCTTTCAAACTAGTCTGGTTATTGTCACAATGACCTTCTCCTCCCAAGTTTGCTGGCTCTGGCTGTTCCTTGGCCATCTTCCGGTGTCAACTAAGAAATGAAAATATCAAGCTGAAAACAGTCTGAATTCATTCCTTTAAGGCACAATCCCCTAATATTTTATTTTGTTATATAAAATCGACTTTCTCGGAGAATTTTAATATACTTAAGTCTCTTGTGTTACAGTTTACAATGTTATTTTTAAATTTTAATGTGTGTGTGTGTGTGTCTGTCTATGTACATGCATGTATATGTACATCTGGATTCATGTGTAGGGCACCAGATCTCCTAGAACTGGAGTTAGAGGCAGCTATGAACTGCTTAGCATGGGTGCCGGGTACTGAGCTCAGATTTTCTCCAAGAGTAGTAAATGCTCTTAGCTACTTAGCCATCTCTCCATCCCCATATATACCTTATAATTTTTAAAGGGTTAACAAGATTGAAATTTACTTTGAGATCATTTGTAAATAAAGGTTTGATGAATTTTTTCCATCTTCAAACTGCTTTTATTATTTTATTTATTTATTTATTTATTTATTTATTTATTTATTTATTTATTTTACAGTCTAGCCGTTGCTCCCCTCCCACAGTTCCTCATCTCATTTCTCTTCTCTCCTGTCTCCAAGAGGATGCCTGTTGAGGGAAATATTAAAAAACACGACCCGCCAGTTCTCCTGCCCCTGCCGGGCCATCTCTCTGGCGGGGGGGGGGGGTCCCCGAATACCTCTTGCTTCCACACAACGCCCCCCACACCCCACGATCTGCCATCTTAACACCTCATTACCTGGTAGAATCAAGGCCTTTAAGGCTTAATAACCAATCAGATTTATGTATAAATAATATCACGATTTACAAGATGTCAATACAATAATTTCAGAGCCAATTGATAATGATAAAAGCTTTATCCCATTATTTCTAACCCTGTGAAAACATAGTTACTTGTGGCTGGTCAGCACAAGCTGGAAGCCATTTTGGTTCTCCTCTAGCCTCCAGGACACTCCCTCTCTACTCAACTTTTAGCTCCGCCCTCTTTCCCTGTCCAATCACAGACCTCCTCTGTGCTAATGTAATTGGACAGGGAAAATCCTGGGACAGATTCTCCCCACCCCAAACCTCCCCACTCCCTCCCTGGGGCCTCAAGTCTCTGGAGGGTTAGGTGCATCTTCTCTGACTGAGCCCACACCAGGCAGTCCTCTGCTATATATATGTTGGCGCCCTCGGATCAGTTCGTGTATGCTGCCTGGTTGGTGGCTCATATCTGGGTGCTCCCAGGAGTCTGGATTAATTGAGACTACTGGTCTTCCTATGGGGTCGCCCTCCTCCTCAGCTTTTTCCAACGTTTCCTTGAAAATTTAAATAAGTGGAGAAATGTTTGAAACGACCACCGAAGATAATTTTCAAATATGGGAGCCATATTTAATATGTTAAATCCTAATGTATAATCCTCAAAATATTTCTCCAGGTAATATTTGAGAAAACCCTTCTTATTTTTTAGTAGTTGCACGAGAATGTAAGAATCTGTTCCTTTTTAAAATATAAACTCTCAAAGGAAACAAATTTTAGTTGAAAGCGACTTTTCTTAGTTATAAATCGCAGGTTTGCTTTTATTTTATATTTTCCTGGGCGTTCAAAATTCCTGGGAGCCAATTTTACCTCCTAGAAGAACATTTTCGGGGGAGTTCTTCATAATCCACTCTGTCATTTGTCTAAGGATCTGGGGGAGACTGGAGCGTTCAGTCGGGAGTATCATCACATACCACCCGATGGTCTGGCTTCCTTTGAGAGAATTCAGCAGACCCCTGCGGGCTCTATTCTCTGTCTGTGTGCGTGTGCCTGTTTCTGTCGGGGTACATGCATTTGTGTGCGCACACGTGAGGATGCCAGAAAATAACCTTTTGTGTCATTCCCCTGGAGCCGCCCACCTTATTTTTCAAGACAGGGTCTCTCGTTAGCCTGAAAGTTGTCAAATAGGCTTGGCTGCCTGGCCAGCGAGCCCCGGGATCTGCTGTCACCTGTCTTTCCAGAGCTGACACTGCAGATGATGCGTCCTTGTGTTTGACTTTTTAAGCTGACTTCCGGGAGTCTGACTCAGGTCCTTGTATTTGCAAGGCAAGCTTCTTATTAAGTGAGCTTTCCCCCCAGCCAACCTTGGAGAGGGATGATGGTGTCTAGGGAATAATAGATCCTGAGAACCCTCTACAGGTCTGTCTGCACCTGCTTGCCATTCTCCAGTCAAAGCCAACCTTTCCTGAGCTCATTTCTTCTTAACTGTCACGCTAAGCAAGCTCTCTGTGCACCGACCTGCTATGGTGATTATTTTGCATATTTCTTACCATCTATCATAGAGCCAACTGTTGCCCCGATCATTAAGGTCAAAGTCTACCATTGTCCTGATAGCCTTCTGGGCTTGGCACAAAACGGATGGCTCCCTTTACTAGCAGGGCTTCCTCTTCTCGGACCTTAACCCCCACAGGCCTCTCTCTACCTTCGGAATGTCATGCAACCTTAGTTAGATTGCAGGTTCAACAAGGGGTACACATGGCTCTGGCTGCATATGTATCAGAGGACAGCCTTATTAGATATCAATGGGAGGCGAAGTCCTTGGTCCTATGAAGGTTCGATAGATGCCCCAGTGTAGGGGAATCAAGGTTGGGGAGGTGGGATTGGGTGGGTAGGTGGAGGAACACCCTCATAGAAGCAGGAGGAGGAGGGATAGGAGAGGGGGTTTCTGGGAGAGGGGGAAACCCAGTAAGGGGATAACACTTGAAATGTAAATAAATTAAAAAAAAAAAAAAGATTGCAGGTTCAACTTCCTTTCTCCAGATAAGAACCCCTTTAGCTAGCACCTGAGATTTCTGGAATGCCTCTTTGTGCTAGTGAGACAATTCCTTTCCATACGATAAGCCTTCAGGCTTAGCCCATCTGGATATTCTGACCGCCGTCCCCAAAACTATATAACCCTCGAATCACCCCAAGTAAGGTTGATCTGCTGCTCCACAGCAGGCCCCGTGGTGTCATCTCCATATGTACTCACAGGGCTTCCACACCCCTCCCCGGAGCATCTGCCATCTCGGCTCCATTTGCCCTCCTGGACTGATATGGGCCGGGCCACAGAGGGCAGGGAGGGCCACAGTCACATAAGCTATGTGGATACACTAATTTGTATTAAATACTTTGTCGACATGTATCCTTAAAATAATTAGTATGGGATTTTTGTACCGAGTCAGAAAAGAAGAAGAAGAAGGAGGAGGAGGAGGAGGAGGAGGAGGAGGAGGAGGAGGAGGAGGAGGAGGAGGAGAAGGAGAAGGAGAAGGAGAAGGAGAAGGAGAAGGAGAAGGAGAAGGAGAAGGAGAAGGAGAAGGAGAAGGAGAAGGAGAAGGAGAAGGAGAAGAAGAAGAAGAAGAAGAAGAAGAAGAAGAAGAAGAAGAAGAAGAAGAAGAAGAAAGAGAAAAGAAAAAAAAAAGCAAAAAAGCATGCTAATTGGCTAATTGAAATGTTCCAGGGAGCATTTCTCAAAGAAGCAATGTGGGATTTCTCTGACAAGAAGAAACAGCTCTGGTGAAAAGCCTTGGGATAAATAGACCCATGCCACGACTGTAAGAGACGACATATCCATGGTATGCTACATAAGAAGATGGCAGCCAGACAGTATCTCAGTGCAATAACCAGAGGAAGGACGTGGGTATCTTCTCTCCTCCCCCCCCCCAACCCCGGCCCCCTCTCTGAGGTTTGTGCTGGACCAGTGGCCACACCAAGGCTCTCATGATAAGATGATCAAGGCTCCTGTTCTGTTTCATCCATATTCATAGAAGAAGCAAAGCGGCGCAACTGTCTGCTATGGCCAGAAGATTAAAATGAAAAAGTACACAGAAAAGAGTATGACTGATGTCACAAGGCAGAGAGACAGAACGGTAGCCAGACAGAGAGCAACACCTTGACCTACTTCCGAAGGGGCCATCTGAGTAGGCTTCCTCAGTAGTGTCTGAGCCAGGGTCTGAAGGACGGCTGCTGAACCAGACAGAGGGAGTCGTGTGGGTAACCCCCAGCAAAGATGAGTGCCCCAAGCCAAACACGATCATGGCAAAGCGCTAACACTGGCACGTCACAGGCAAGAAATGAACAGGGGTGGCGCGTGGCCGGAGCCCAGAGCTGGACTCTGGTATCTTGAGGATGAGCGGCAGCCAAGCCAGACAGGCCTGATGTTTTTACGGCTGCCGATTGATTTACTAGTGCCAAATGTTTGGTGTTTTCCAAGTGTGGTTAATTTCCTGATCTTATTTGATGTCAGCGGTGTGGAGCTACAGTTGACAGAGTCAAAGAGAGATTCAAGTGGTATTTTGGCTCCGTGAATACAGTTCATAGAAGAACGTAGAAGCCAAATACTTTGAGAGCTCTGGTCCCAAGGATCTGCTCCTCGGCTATATGACTTTTGCCTTTTCTTTTCTTTTCTTTTCTTTTCTTTTCTTTTCTTTTCTTTTCTTTTCTTTTCTTTTCTTTTCTTTTCTTTTCTTTTCTTTTCTTTTCTTTTCTCTTCTCTTCTCTTCTCTTCTCTTTTCTTTCTTCCCTTCTTTCTTCCTTTCCTTCCTTCCTTTCTTCCCTTCCCTTCCTTCCTTCCTTCCTCCCTTCCTTCCTTCCTTCCTTCCTTCCTTCCTTCCTCCCTCCCTCCCTCCCTCCCTCTCTCTCTCTCTCTCTCTCTCTCCCGCTTTCTCCTCTCTCTTCTCTCTCTTTCTCTTTTTAAGTTTTTATTGGTTATTTATTTACATTTCAAATGTTATCCCCCTTCCCTGTTTCCCCTCCGAAAACACCCCTCCCCTTCACCCTTCTATGAGGGTGCTTCCCCCCCAATTCCCCCCCTCCTGCCTCACCCCTCTAGCATTCCCCTACGCTGGGGCATTGAGCCTCCACAGGACCAAGGGCCTGCCTTCCCCTTGATGCCAGATAAGGCCATTCTCTGCCACATCTGCAGCTGTTTTTCACATCTGTGTCGTATCCTTGTTCTGGTCTTGATAGTCAATGGGGTACATCAGAAACAGTGAGTGAGTGCATGGAGTTGGCTTAACTTGGAGTTATCAGAGATTTAAGCTCTGGCCTTTACATATGGTGACTCTTACACAGGTTTACTCCCACAAGGGGAGAAACTGGGGAACTTTATTCATAGATTCTAAAAGTAGCACTTTATAGAAACATCGTTGTACAGAGCTCTGCTCCATCTGTGGCGTTGTTTCCAACGCAAGTGCTGAAACTGCCTTCTCAATACTGTGAGCCTTATTTTTACATAGTGTGCGACTCACAAGAATCCTTCTTACAGGGATTTATATTGATGTATCTTTGGTAGTGCCTTCAAACTGTGCTCAAGTAACTGCTGTCTCCCAGAAAAGATGGAATTATCTGGCAACATGCTGGAAGAGGATTTGACATGAACAATCTGCTGCTTCCACACGCTCTTTCTAAAGATTGAGAATTCCCTAAATTCTACTCAGAAAAAAAAAGTTGTAGTAGAATGTCATTCCCAATGTGGCTTGTTTAGAGAAACTGTTTACTCCCTTGATGACAAGTAGCAGTACACAGCACCGTTCCAAAGCCATGCATTATGCATTCACCACAGATCCTACTTAGCTTCCGTAGAGTGCACACACATCAACAACATCAAAGCGAATACCTGAAGTATAAAACCGAGTTCTTGTATAAAATATCCTTTATTGAATTTGTTCTTTGACAATTTTAGACGTGCATACAGTATCTTTTGATCACGCTTAGAAAACAAACAGTATTTTGATTACTCTTAACGCCTAATCCTTTTTACAATCTCCCTTTCTCCCCCTGCCAAAATCCTATTCCCACACTAATTTCTTTGTTTTGTTTCATTTGGATTTGTGACCAACTGGGTTTCCCCAGGGCTGTCTGTGTGGCCATGGGTTTTGAATTATCCATTGGAGCCTGATAAGTTCCTCAGGGGCACAGAACTGAAGATAATACCTACCCTGCTCCAAGAATTCTTTGGTCGCCAATAGTTCAGTAGAGATGGGTAAGGCCCAATGAGCCACTTTCTAATCCATGATTGATTGACAGGCCCACTTGTGCGTGGGTACAGGACAGGAAGCTGTGAGCCCAAGATCACAATGGCCATGTCATCCCCTGATGATGCCATTTCACAGCCATTCTTCCACTCTTCCAGCTCTTATATATTCTGTCCTCTCTTCTGTGATTCTTCTGAGCTTCAAGGCAGCAGTGGTATAAGCACCCTGCCGAGAGTCGAACATCAACAGTTCAGTTATTCTCAGCATCTTGGCCAATGGGTTTCTGCATTCATCACCATCCATTGCAAGGGGAAGCGTCCCTGGTTAAGGCTGAGAGTAGCAGTCGTCTATGGACACAAGCATAAATATTTAGAAGGTAGTTTGGTGCCACGCCCATTTAATTAGACTATAGTATTAAGATCCCTATAGGACCCAAGTCTACACCAAGCAGGAATTTTTAACCCTGTTTATAGCTCGGTGCTATTAGTCAGGGTTCTCTAGAGTCACAGAACGTATGGATATTCTGTATAGTAAGGGAATTTGTTGACTTACAGTCTGTAGTCCAACTCCCAACAATGGTCAGCAGCAGCTGTGAATGGAAGTCCAATCTAGCAGTCGCTCAGTCCCACAAGGCAAGCAGGTAAAGAAGAGAGAGCGAATCTTCCTTCCTCCAATGTCCCTATGTAGGTCTCCAGCAGAGGGTGTGGCCCAGATTAAAGGCGTGTGCCACCACGCCTGGATCTGGGACTTGCTTCTTGTCCCAGATGACCTTAAACTCAGAGCTCTCCTTGCTGTAATCTTCTGGGATTCATAGCCACTTTGCCTCAAGATCTCCATGCCAAGATCCAGGTCAGAAACTTGTATCTCCCAGCCTCCAGATTAGGATCACAGGTGAGCCTTCCAGTTCTGGATTGTAGTTCATTCCAGATATAGTCAAGTTGACAATGAGGAATTGCCACAACAGTTGGTCTTAAGTCCAATTAGGGAGAAGTTGGTTAACCCCCTAACCCCATGGTCATGCCACTGTTACACCAGTCAGCACATCTTACCTGGCAGTTGGTGTCTCAGGTTGTAGAGTCCACAGCTGGCTCGATCATTATTCTATTCTTGGGTTTTGTAGCACAGATCTCACTGTGCTTCTCAGGCTGGACTTGGCCTTGCTACACAATCCACACTCATCTGTTTATTCATATTCCTCCTGCCTCTGCCTCCCGAGTTCCAGAATTGCACGTGTAAGGGGTCACGCTTGGCTCCTTGTTACTTTTGAATTGCCTTTTATCATAGAGTCATTGCAGCTCAGGCTATATGTTCTGATAACTCTACTCCATTCCCCAAACGGGAATACATAGAGCTCTGTCGCTGATGACTTGTTGGGATCTCCATTAGTAATTTCTGTTCCAGTTACAGGACAGTCTCTTAACAGAAGCCTGAAGGTGACAAAGAGAGGGAAAAAATGTGATAGTTAAGGAAGAAATTAGAGCCAGGCAGACAAGTTTGAATCTTTGTGCATAGTAAGCGCCATCAGCTGACTGTCAAGAACAGAGCTGTTCAAGTCTGTCTCCGTATTAGCAGAGGAATGTTGTGTGTATGAGAATGACGACTGTTTAAATCAGCCAAGAAGTGCATAATGCCAAGGTCCTTGAGTGGACAAATGACATTGCGTTTTGGGAATAATAAGAAGAAAGACAAGAATGACATTAGATGTTGGGCATACAGATACGGGGCAGTGTTGACCGGGTGACTGTGACTTTCTACCCCGGCGCTTCTGGCAATGTAATGATAACAAAAAGCTAACATTCACATCTTTGTCTTTGGGGTGTCTTTCTCAAAGGACAAGGTACCTCTGAGATTGGGTGTGCTCAGGGAGGGTGGCTGATGCTCTCACACAGGTCTAGCGAGACTGTCTCGGTCCCTTGTAGAAAGAGGAGGTGTTTGCCTTCATCCGGGATCTCAGAACTCTGCTCTCTCTCTATCCTACCATTTGTGTGGCACAGGTTGTAAGCAACTCAACATGGGTCATTTTTCCACAGGGCTTCTTCCATCCTACAAAATTTCAACAGAATTTGCTGGCTGGTCAGTAAAATTCTAGAGAGGATGCAACTTTTTATTCTTCCTTTTATTCTTTGTGTGTTTGTGTGTGTGTGTGTGTGTGTGTGTGTGTGTGGCCTAAGCATTATGTTCAACAGAAAGTGCATGTATTTCAAGGTATGAGACATCCGTATTGTAAAACCAAAGTCAAGCAGAGGAAGACAGGGTGGTCCTGTGGTTAGAGATGTTGAGCAAAGGAGAAACTCCAGAGGAACAATGACCTGCCAATCAACAGCATTTACTGGGCTTCCTTTCTCTGTGAACAGCCACGTCAAGACAAGAGTCACTCTTGAGACCTTTTATGAAACAGTCCTTGAGTATCACCTGCTATGCTCGGACATGCAGAACGAGCTATTGGGAGGGTTTGGGAAAGACCGCACTACACATCTGAGGAGGAGTATTGTTGCATCAGGGCTTCTGAAAGAAGTTTTTCAGACAGAGACTGAGGAGGGAATGATTCAAAGATGAGCCCTCAACGGTGCCTGTAAGGATCGAAGGCATCAGGAAGGGACAGTGGTCCGGAGGGCTCATCACTAAAGTCCTGCTACAAAGGGGGTTGGCCCTCACTGCAACAGCCAGTCCTTGCTGACTGGGTGTACGGAGTGTGGTCACAGCTATATGTGTTTCCAAGCAAGGAAGCTTCCGTTGCCCAAAGCTAAGCCTCCAAAGACCGTGGCCTATGAAAGCCACATTACCATGCTCAGTTACTGGTGAAGAGGAATCCAACCCCCGGCACAGCACCAACGTCAGCTGACAAGGCATGTGGAAAAATTGGTGGGTTTTCCCACTGTTTTAAACTAGAGACGAGAGGCGTCAGGGAAATACACTACGCACTAACTTCAGGGGTGAACAGAACAAGACAGGCAGAGGGATTGTGTCTAGAAATGGATCTGCGGAGCCTCACGCTAACCCAGGACCAGTAGCAGTCTGATCCACTACCCTTCAGAGATGTTCGTTCGCAGGGTGTGGGCGGCTCGGCTCGCCTCCAGGCCATCTTGATACCTTGACTCCTATGGTGTGGTACTGGCCTCCTCCAAGTTCTTCACGTCAATTAGCAACATTTCACTGCAGCATGATTTCTGAATGTCGTGGTGTTTTAACCGTACCAGTAATAAGTGAAACAACTGATGAAATGATAATGACGAAGCCGTTTTCTATTACCACCAGCCACTTAGGAGTTCCCTGGAACCTTGGCTGAAAATGGCATCTAAGAGTCATGCGCAGAGTGAAGGGAATGACTATTAAATATGGTGGACACTGAGTTAGCTTCTCGGGGTGAGCCAGCTTTTAACATTTTCTCAGGTCTCCTCTCCCCTGCCCTGCCCTCTCCATTACTCCTCTCCCTCTCCATTACCCCTCTCCCTCTCCCTCTCCTTCTCCCTCTCCCTGACCCTGTCCCTCTTCCTTTCCATTACTCCTCTCCATCTCCATTACCCCTCTCCCTCTTCCTCTCCCTCTCCATTACCCCTCTCCCTCTCCCTTCTCCCTCTCCAGTACCCCTCTCCCCCTCCCTCTCTCCCCTCTCCCTCTCCATTACCCCTCTCCCTCTCTCTCTCTTCTCCCCTTGCCTTTCCCTCTTTCTCTCCTTCCTCTTTCTTCCTTCCCTCCCTCCTCCTTTCTTCCCTCCCTCCCTCCCTTGATCTGTCCTCCACTTCCTCTTTTCTTCTGTCTCTCCACTTCCCAGTTTCCTCCTCTTTTCTCTCCCCTCCCCTCTCCCATCTTCTTCCCACCATCTCCCCTCCTTTCTCCCTTCCTCTCCTCCTCCCATCTCCCGGTCTTTCTCTCCCTTCCATTTCTTTATTCCCTTCCTTCCTTCCTTCCTTCCTTCCTTCCTTCCTTCCTTCCTTCCTTCCTTTCCTCCCTCCCTCCCTCCTTCCTTCCTTTCTTCCTTCCTCCCTCCCTCTCTCCCTCCCTCCCTCCTTCTTCCTTCCTTCCTTCCTTCCTTCCTTCCTTCCTTCCTTCCTTCCTTCCTTCCTTCTATTCCTTCCTAGTTCCTTTCCTCTCTTCCTTCCTCTCTCCTTTCTCCTTTGTCCCTCTTTCCCTGTGCCCTCCCTCCCTCCTTCTTTCCCTCCCTCCTTCCCTCCCTCCCTCCTTCCCTTCCTCCCTCCTTTCCTTCCATTCCTCTCTAGTTCCTTTTTTCTCTTCCTTTCTCCTTTCTCCTCTGTCCCTCTTTCGCTGTCTCCCTCCCTCCCTCCCTCCCTCCCTGCCTCCCTCCCTCCCTCCCTCCCTCCCTTCCTCCCTTCCTAACTTCCTCCCTTCCTTCCTCTAAGATCATGTACTCTATGCAGCCCCTCAAGCTTGTGTAGACATTTCCATTTAGCCCCAGAACCACCTTTCAGCACGGCTGCTTCCCCTCGGGATATGTCTTCCCAAGGGGAGGTGGTCATTTGGATGTGAATCTCTTGGCTGGTTTGGACCTCCTGGCTCACTGGAACAGCAGGTCTGGTGAGTCAGTCTGGGCAGTGATGTGGTTTTGGGAGTCTCTCTTGACATCTCTGCTACCTGTGGTTTATTTACCTCAGTCACCTCCGAGTTCTAAGGGGCTTTAACTTCGCTGCTGTGTCAATCAATTCAAGTGAAGTTTGTTTCTGCTGGTTAAACCATGACTCACGGCCGGATGGTGGTGGTGTACGCCTGTAATCCCAGCACTTGGGAGGCAGAGGCAGGCAGATTTCTGAGTTTGAGGCCAGCCTGGTCTACAGAGTGAGTACCAAGACAGCCAGGGCTACATAGAAAAACCCTGTCTTGAAAAAAAAAAAAAACCTGACTCACAAGGCTTCGGATTGAAATTTAGTGATTAGCTGCAAGGTACAGAGTATAGTTTTTGTTTTTGTTTTGTTTTTAAACTTGAAGAGTTGAAAAGCCATTTTTCTTCAAAAGTTAAGCATTTTAGACTTGCTCCTCACGCCCTAGGTGGAAATGCTCTATCAAGACATTTCTGTCAGATATATGATTAGAGAAAAACTCCAAACTTATGTAAAAGGTTACGTTTTTTGAAAAGTGCCTGATTGATTAAAAAAAATTGTTTTTTTTTTAAAAATCTCATTGTATTTCGCATGTTACATGAAAATAATTAAAATAATCTCTTTGTGAATATAACATTCTAGTTAGAGAATTTTTAGAAATCAAGTTGCACGAGTCTTTTTGGCTCAGGTCCTCCAGGGAAAGAGGGCCCCTGGTTTGAACTTAGAAAGCTCCATCTATCATCACACAGATTGGAGTCTACTTACATACAACACAGATATCAGTCCAGAGGCTGTTCACACACACACACACACACACACACACACACACACACACACACGGAATTGTCTTTGCTGGTTTTGATATTGGCTGCATACCTTTATGCTGTGAACACCCTGGTGCCTAATCTCTCTCTCTCTCTCTCTCTTTCTCTCTCTCTCTCTCTCTCTCTCTCTCTCTCTCTCTGTATGTGTTTGAATTTGCTGTCATGTGCAGAGCTCTCTCCCTTCCCCACCCCCAACAGCATTTCACATCTCAGGTCTGACAGATTCTAAAAGGGACAGAGTAACTTGCTAGTACATTATTTATTTCTACCAAATCTCCCATAATATTCTCAGCAACAGGATGAAAATCATTTCTAAGAGGTTTTTTTTTAATGTGCTATCAATTCCAATGTTATTCCAAAATGGATAATCAGACGTATAAGCATGGCAAAGCTTCAAACAAGGGCTTTTGACATAATAAAAGTGACAATGTCTGAGGGACGTCCTTTGGCTTTCTTTACTGCCTCTCTTTTTGTTTTTTTTTTTTTATGTGTTTTTCCTGTTTGTGTGAATGTGTCTCAGCCCCTGGACGTTTTTCTTACTCTTTCTCTTTGGCTCCTTTTTTAAAAACATGTTTGTTTTGCCCTATACTGGTTTGGTTTTATTATTAATAATAACTAATAATTATTATTAGATGCCTGTTTGTTCTCTAAGAAGAGAGATAAAGGGTGTGGGTGTGGGTGGGTGGAGAAATGAGGAGGACCTGAGAGGAGTTAGGAGACAATGGTAGTCAGAATATATTATATGAGAAAAAAAAATCTGCTTTCAAACTAAGGAAGTTGAAGAATTATTTGCAGTCTTAAAGTGTGGCATGCTGAACATCCCTGAAAAGGGCCACACAGAATCACAATAGTCATGAGTGTACACTTTCTGAAGGAAACACAAAAAGAAGTCAACTCTGAAGATTCTGAGCACGAACAGATGCTATCATCACACCCCGAGACAGAAGAAAGCACACACTCCGGAGACCAAAGGGAGCTATCCTAGTGACAAATTCTCACCAAGTGTACACTTACCCAAGTTGGAAATCACAGGCTGATATAATCACTACTTGCCGGAAGGCAAAGTATTGTAGACGAAATCTCATCTAGGAGATAGACATGTTTAGCATGTTGCCTAGAACTCTGAGCTCAAAGCTGTGTCTGAGGGGTGATGGATGCCATGGCTCATACTGTGTCACACAGCCAGTTCACTAGGGTCTTTGAGAATGAGGAAAATTAATATAGGAGATGGATTGATTCCTTCATGGACTAAGGGAAAGCTGTTAATAAAACCACTTTTATCAAATTATTTTGTGTATAATCTGCATATCAGTTTCATATTCCCTAGAGTGATTTTTAAGCGGCGGAGTATTCTCTTGGCCCTGTTAGGATGTTATTTGTGTCAACAGTGATTTAGTGAAGAAAATAACTTTAATAATCAAACATTACTGTTGATGAGGTGCTTCAGGTTAAACTTGAGGTCTTGTAACTACTGTGCAAGCACAGCACTGAGCTACATTCACACACACACACACATACACACACACACACACACTCACACACAGTTTAGCAATGATGAATATGTAACCATATTAAAGAGATGTCTAGTGTGTGTGTCTATGCATGTGCGCATCCAGATGCACATATCTATGAGAGCCAGAGGTTGATGTCAGGTTTCTTTCTTGATGGCGTCATGTCTTAGATTTTTGAGGCAGGTTCTCTAGCTGAACCTGGAACTGACTGATTTGGATAGACTTGGCAGGACCACAGCCCCAGGGGTTCTTTGTGCCCACAACTGTGCACTGTCATGCCTGGCTTTTTATGTGGGTTCTGAAGGTGTTGCACTCAGGTCCTTCTGCTTGTGAAACGGCACTTTACTGAAGGGCTGTCTCCCCACTCCTTATTTTGAACTTTAAAAGGTGCATTTGTGATTGTCCTATAGTTGACTATAACTCCTTCACAGAGAGCAAGATGACATTATCTCTGTCATAGGTAAAAGCAACCAAAATCAAGTGAGCCTGGCTTGACGCTGCACATCATTTCCTGTGATGGAAAATGAATGGGAGAAATAGTCTAAATGTAGAATTTTCGTAGGCTTTTCATCTACCCATTAGTTATTGCTTTATAATAGGGAAACCCTATTGTACAGAAAAAAATGTATGTATATATAACCACTTTTATCAAATTATTATATGTATTATATGTATATGCATATATATGGCTATATATATGGCTATGTATATATGATATATATATAATCACAATGTATTTATATACACAGGCAACTTACTAAATGCATCTATGAAATATGAGGCATGTTCATATATAAGATGAATTTCCTAGAGATACTGCATTGAATGCCCCAAGGTTGAGATTCTAAACCTTGAAAATATATATCCTGCCCAGTATGTCACTGCTGGTTGTACAGGGGTGGGGGTGGGGGGTGGGGGGAGGCATTCTTCTTGCCATGATTGGTTGAGAAGAAAAAGTATATTTTGCAAACTTAGAATGTACATCAAATATTGAACTCCATGAGTAAAACTCAGGTACATCTAATTCTGAAAACTGGGGAAATTTGAATCTTACTGAAATACGGTGATGGCTTTTTGTCCCAGCCCAAGGCGTTCCATGTATTCTGGTTTCATTTTCTTGTTGTGTTAAAACTCTCTGACCAAAAGCAACATGGGAAGAAAGGGTTTATTTGGCTTACATTTCCAGGTCATACTTCATCTTTGAGAGAAGTCGGGGCAGGAGCTCAAACCAGAATCATGGAGACAGGGTCATAGAAGAACACTGCGTGCTGGCTCTGGTTCGTTTGTAGGGCTGTGCTTAGCTTGTTTTCTTCTTACACAGCCTAGATCCCCCTGGTTGGGATGGTAGTGTCTACAGTGGGCTGGGCCATTCTGCATCAGTTAATAAATAAGACATGATCCATATAGACATGCTCACAACTCAGATGCTTATAGGCTATCCAGCTGATAGTTAAAGCTAGCTGGGTCACATGTGATTGCCACATTTCGGATGTACCATAGTTTGATGGGGAGGCCTCTGTAAGGCTGACCAAACAAGCTGAAGTGACTTGGGGACACTTGCAGGCTTTGTTAATTAAATGAAAGTTTCCAACAGGGAGCCTTTGTGCTTTCTACAGACTTAAATTATCCCTTGATTCTTAGAATTATGAGTCAGTTTTGTTAGACATGACCCCACAGCATCTCAGGCCCCAGATTAAAATTCTATGTTTGTCTGATTTAGACCACTGTAGACTTTGTTGGACGCAGGAGCATATTTTACACATATCCCTTGTCATTTTGAAGGTTGATGTGATAGGGTACACTCAGGTTGAGAGCCTGGGTTTGAGTTTTTCCAATGATTTGAAATGATGCCAGCCAGCTATACAAGTGTCACAGGTATATTAATAAGGGTCAGTTTGACAGTACAGAGTTGGCTTCCACAATGGGTTGGGGATGTATCAATGCGCATAGAACAGAAACTACTACTACTACTACTACTACTACTACTACTACTACTACTACTACTAAGGTCTGCAGATAAGATTAGCAAGCATCGTCCAGTTCTTAGAAAGGGAGTAGACCAGGCCATGATTGAGTCCTTGTCCTAAAGCCATTATTGTACTGAGCATGAGTAAGAGAGAACTCAAGAGGTCTGTTTAGCTGCATATTGGAAATCCATATGGTCTATGGCTTGGGAGCTAAGTGAGATTCCTGTGCTAATGTCACTTCAAACCCAATATGTTACCTAATGGAACATGCTAAGTCCTTTTCAATATTTCCTAAATTCTAGCTTCCCAGGTACAGGCAACTTTATTTTTCCATCATCGTTTAGTCTGCTAATTATTACATTCTTGTAGCTCAGGAACTTCTGTTCACAAAGTTAGAGGGGCTTGGGATAACGATAACCATTACTTGGTGCTAACCATGTTGTCAAGTGTTGGGAAGGATTTCTACGTGGGGGCCTCATTGAATTCCTGACCATTTTATGAGAGTGTGTGTGTCATGTCTTGATTTAAATAAGCCACTTTGAGGAAGAAGACCAACAGAGTCTTCTTTACCAAGACCCATTAGTAAGAAGATTTCAAGAGAGAGAAAACAGCAAATGTGCAGATCAAATGTGCAGGAATGAAGCTGGAGGTCAGAGAATTCCAGAATATATGACATCACACAAGGAGAGTGGCCCATGGCCACCTTTATTCTGGGAGAGAGAAGACAGCTCTCTGTGGGGACCAGAGACTTTAAGCTCACACATTCACCAAGGGTCCTCTTTGCATAGCTTTGAGGAGCTTCAGCATTGGCTGGGTGGACTTGGAGCATCTCAGAGACATATATAGGGAGAGTCCCTCTTTCTAGTGGGTAAAAGTGACATCCCCAAGATGGGCGACTGGCAGGTTAGGAGGTGGCTTGTCAAGGTGTGATGCCCACTAGGGTGGACAGACTGAAAATTGGATCGTTCAGGAGAGGATTCCTTGATGGCTCAGCTGATACTTAATTTAACAAGCTAATTGAGTGATAATTCAGGCTTGTATTTTAGGAAGACAATTTACCATCCAAATCATTAAGGCAAAAGGAATGAAAGGGGGCATGTGACTCTGGGACGTGAACAGCGCAGGTGGTGGGACGAACAAAGCCGTCTTCTTTTCAGATATTTGGCTAAGAAACCCAGAGATGATGAAAGTAAAATTTTCTGAATGTATGTGGATTAAAATGTATCACAATTTACACGAATAATTGATTTAATTTTGAAAGAACAATAGAGCCTCAATTTCCTCCCCGTTTTGAAGAAGAACATGTGGAAACAGAGTCAATGGTCTTCACATGTGTAAAGCTTTTGTTGTATGAAAACACTTGCTAGTAAAACACAAGTTTATATCTGTCTGTCTGTCTGTCTGTCTGTCTGTCTGTGGAAAGGGTAGAATAACTGTATTCCATGGGGAATATTTTACAGCTGGGATTTTATATCTGTCTCAACTCCATCTGAGCTAACTATAGACCATGTAAAATTTAAAGGAAATCTATCTATCTATCTATCTATCTATCTATCTATCTATCTATCTATCTACCTATCTATCTATCTATCTATCTATCTATCTATCTATCTATCTATCTACCTATCCATCCATCCATCCATCCATCCATCCATCCATCCATCCATCCATCTATCTATCTATCTATCTATCTATCTATCCATCTATCTATTATTTATCATCTATCAACTGTCATTTATTCTATCTATCATCGATCTATATCTATCAACTATTATCTATCTATCTATCTATCTATCTACCTACCTACCATCTATCTATCACCCACCTAATAAAGATATTTTAATTTTTTTAACTCTGTGTGTGAGTCTCAGTATATGCCTGAGTTCAGTGGCCCGATGAGGCCAGAAGAGGGTGTTGAAATCTCATGCCTGGATCTAGAAATATGGTTGGCTCTGAGCTGCCTGATACGGGTGATGTGGGAACCAAACTTGGGTCCTTTGTGAGAGCAGTGCATGCTCTTGAACACTGAGACAGTTCTTCAGCCCCTGCACTGCTCCATATATCTTTGCAGGCATTACCTTTTGCCAGCCTTCTTTGACCAGATTAGAAAGTTCTTGAAGGCAGGAAATCCACCATCTTTTTGTTTTTGTTTTTCCTGATATTCTACAGAGTATAGACCCAAGTTCCTAATATAATTTTGTTAAGCAAACACGACTTTTACTAGTGATGATACAAGTATTGGTTTCGGCCACTGGGATAAAACATAGGAAGATAGGCAGAGTCTTGTTGGCATTCTGTTTGCATTTTGTGAATAAAAAGTGTTTTGGGAACACAACTGTTCTTCATTTCCAATTGTGGCCTCAGCAGAGCTGACTAGATGTAACAAAACACACTTGGTCCTCAGATATATAAATAGTTTTCTATATTAACAACAGAAGGATTGCTCATCTCTAGAACAGTCCCTCCCACCATTTGCAGTGATGTTCTAAAAATAAATTATCTAAGTACCTATACACTAAACGAAGACCCAGTTAATGTTTTACTTAATATATCTTTGTTTTTTTCAGGTGCCTGGCTATAAGTTTCAACACAAAGACCTAACTTCATTATATTTGCATGTAATCTTAGCCTCTGCCATCTACTAGCCAGCCTGTTTACTCATCACTGATGCGTATGCAGCACTCACTCTGCCATCTATTAACCAGCCTGCTTACTCATCACTGATGTATATGCAACATGCACTCTGCCATCTATTAACCAGCCTGTTTACTCATCACTGATGTATGTGCAACATGCACTCTGCCATCTATTAGCCAGCCTGTTTACTCATCACTGATGTATATGCAACATGCACTCTGCCATCTATTAGCCAACCTACTTACTCATCAATGATGTGTATTCAACACTCACTCTGCCATCTACTACCCAGCCTATCTACTCATCAATGATGTGAATGCAACACTCACATCATGACCAGGTAGTGACAGAGTCAATGGTCTTCACATGTGTAAGGCTTTTGTTGCACGAAAACACTTGCTAGTAAAACACAAATGTATGTATGTATGTATGTATGTATGTATGTATGCATGCATGTATGCATGTATGTATGTATGTGTATACACACATAAAAACACACACAAATATACATACACAGTCATTCTGAACTGTTGAGCTGTGTGGACTTCAGGCACTACCTTATAGTTTATGAAGAAATAAAGAATTATAACAAGTTATAATTCTTTAAATTGTAACTGTTCAAGACCACATAGTTAAAATAGCAGGGAAGAGAGATGTTCATCCATTCTAAGAGAGGTGGATGGGCAGTTATTAAATGCATCCTGAAGGAGACTTGAGTGTTGGTTTGAGAAACTAAAATTCTTATGCATATTTTGCTTATGACTTATATTTGATTATATAACAGTTTACCTGGCCGGGGGTAGGTGGGTGGGGGTCAGGCACACTACAAACATGAAGCCGTTTAAATTTCAGGAGACTCTTAGGATATAGGTATGATCATAGTTAGTATTTTGAGAATAAGGAGCCCTAACATGAAGACTCTCAGCCTTCTTATATTTCAGTTGCTTTTTTTCCCATAAAAATGCTATAAATATAAATCCTATGTAAATGAACATCCAGCTGAGTTTCAGGGGAGTGGAGATCACCAGGAAAAAAAGAAAACCAACTCACTGAATCAAGTAGTAACCATCAGCATAGGTGTTTCTCATTCCTCAGCACTCTGGAGTACAAAGTAGGGCACTTAGCTTAGAAAAACGTGTGCACACTCATATGCTGTAACCCCGTGGGGATGAGAATTTGTTGAATAATCTAAAAAAAAAAAAAAAAAACGGTCTGAAATCTTTAAACTCCTGATGGAAGAGCCCATTGTGTATTAAAGGCTTAACCATGGACATTTTAGCCTGTAAAATCAACTTACCCTTTCTTCTCATTTCTTTGACTTCCAAAAACAGCCATGAGTCATGTTTAAAAATATCTAGAATATTCCTTAATCTAAAGCCTTCTTTCTTTGAGCTTGCATGCGTCAAATATAATAACCTGGAATTTTAAACTTTACCAGAATGAAAAATCACTGTGGATCCTTCAGCATGAGGTGTTGACTTCAATCATGAAGTAAAGAATTTTCTTCCTGACTTCCTGTGACTGTGCACAGAGGGGCCTCTTGGGGCTCTGTCTCCATCAGTGATTATTATGTTGGGAAAAGCACCACCCTGGGATTATCATGAGTCTCTCGGAGCAGAAACCAGGGGAGGTGGAAATATTTACATTCCAGTTTTCTCCAGGAAGTGAGCGGTATCGGTTGTGTCCCATGGTGGCTGCAATCAAGCCAAGTCTCATGTCCTTAGTGAGGGGACACTGGCAGGGCCGATTTAATTTAGACAACCTGCAAGGTTTTGGACCATTCGTGACTTGTGACCTCCTGGGAGCCAAAACCAAACGCTTGGCCTCACTTAAAATTGGGTTTGAAGAAGATGATTTACAGGGTCACTGGCTAAGGACCAGCTTGAAGATCTCATTGCTAATACTCTGGTATGCTGTGCAGACATGAGACAGAGCTGGGGATGGGAGGAGGATTCAAACAGATAAGATACATGATCCCGAGTTTCTGAAATGCTGAGTACTTCCCAGTTCTTCAGAACATCAGAACTTCCTATGTTTCCAAAGTTATCACCTGAAATTGAGTTCGTAACTCTGAAGTGAATGGTGGACACACTTAAAACAAGCAGGTTCACATTATTCTTCTGCGTCTTTATGATAACAGAGCTCTGGTGAAGAGGAATCATGTGAACACAGAGTAACAAACGACACAATGACTCTGAAGTTGGGTCTCTTTTTCATTGGTGTGCCAGCATTTTTTATTTTATAAGAGAAAATATCCAAACCACTGCATTAGGTAATCATAGCACCTTAGAACTAATCCTAGTAAAATCTTAGAGCTCGTGGATTCATGAGGGATTAATAAGGGAATCACCAGGAAGTGAATGGCTGCTTCCTAGCTTTAAAAATATTGTTAAAATGCACAACCCTAACTTCGTCTCATTCGTTCAAGGACATTCTTTCCTTTAAATGATGACATAACACACAATTGTGCTCGTCTTTTGCTCTCTGCTGGGACATTTATTTATCATTTGACCCAAGAGAATATTTGTGTCCAGGGGACCATTAGGTTCATACCAATATCTCTGTATTTTATGCAGAGCCACCAGCGCAGCAAACACAGAGTATATGTGGAAGGCTTGGTGCTGCATGGTAATAATTCATAACGTTTTCTGGTATTGAGTCAGTAGCTGACACAGGCTGCATGCTGATCAAGAGACAATGAGATAGATCTTTGCCCAACATTTACAAATGGGAATCAGGGAATCTTAGTGGCAGATGACTCTAACATGGGGTTTCTTCTTTCTCTCTTTCTGAATGTATCCATTTGCTGCTGGCTGGCTGCTTAATAACTGGTGCATTGTAAGTATATTCAAAATCTTAGACACTTTTGGACAAAGAGATCTTAAAGTCTCTCTTGCTAGAGTCTCACAGAATCCTTGGATCTCTTCTTCATCATAAACTGTCACTCACCCCTCAGACTACACATTACTCTTCCCAACCATGGGGCCTGTGTCAGCCAACTCTTAGCTAATACAAGTCCTCTAAATCCTGGATTTGCATATGCAAATATAGTGGATATGTCATCTTGTCTCACAAGCTGCTGTGAGGATAAAATGAAATGAGGGATGTGGGATACACAGAACACTCCCTGTTGGGAGGCCTCCTGGGAGGTGCCAGATTCCCAACTCCCAGGGTGTTCTGCTGGGTGATTATTCACACCTATTCTTCTTCCTTTGCATGCCTGTTATAGTGGTCTACCTAGTGGTAGTAGGCTTGTTCATGGAATGAATTATGCATTGGTGACCTGTATCACATCTGAGTAAAAGCTTCAAGAGCCCATAGTTGATCCCCAAGATTCTCAGGGTATTTCTGTGGTATAGAATTTACATCTAACACATTGATGTTAGCAAGTGTTTTGAGAGTACTACTGGATGAGATGACATCTTAGGAGTGGATTGTTGGCACAGACATGGGAGAGTTTGTGGGTATTTTTCATCGTGAAATCTTTTGATGTCTTACAATTCAAGCTGACACATGACTGTATTGTTCTTAAAAGGCTGTCTACCATAAGACAAATTCTTGTCTGTGGGGAGCATTGAGCATTTATACAGCTTAGTGTGAAATGCAAAATAAACACACAAGACTTTTAATAGAGGTAGAGGAATGCTGGCAAAAACCACTTTGTACTTGTAATAGAGTTCGGACCAGAGGTAACTGTAAGTCACTGGTGGGTCATTGACTGAATTCATTTGTAATTGAGATCTTTGTATCTTTGGAGATTGCCAATGATAATACAAGAAAAATCAGAAGGACCAGGAGTCATGTAGCCAGGACCTTTTAGAAGATAGAAAGCAGACTGCCACTGGGTCTAGATGTACAGGTTGGCTTATTTATGAATCTGCTCTAAGTAGTAACGGATGCTGCCTTTCTGTCACTGTCCACAAACCATGCTGGATCAAAAGTGTCCCATTCTGTAACCTTTCCAGACACTCTTTGGGCTTTAGGTCCTCCCATCCCTTCAAGCTTAAAAGTAAAAATTCTGTACATAAGATGAAGTTATGCTGCTTTTACTGCTGTGTTTGTTTTTGAGACATGGTCTCTCTGAAGCCCAGGCTGACTTTGAACTCAGGATCTTCCTATCTTCATTTTCCAAGGGCTGGGATCATTATTGGTGTGTTCCACAGTGTCCATCTTTGCAGTTGTTTAATGAATACATAATATAAATATATAGAATTGCATACACATCCATCTTGGAGCCTGAGATGATCTTCTGCTGTAACTTACCTGTGGTCTCAGTGAAACATAGCTGTGCTTAGTCTCATAGCCCCTCGCTCTAAAGGGGATGCATCCTGTGCCTTCCAAGAGCTGCAGTGGCCTCAGGATTTACGGTGTTTTACAGTGGAGTGGGCATTAGTTTTTTATTAAGATGTTTCCTAAGAGAGTTAAAAAAAAAAAAACCTATTAAGATGATGACCTTCATAAAATGACATCAAATTGTCCTTTAGTTAGTTGACTGTGTTTTCTGTTATATTTTTTCTATAACAATACCTTGCTAATGAAAAGAAAAAGCCTCGTTTTTAATTTATATTCCACTTAGCTCTCAGTATTCCCAAATTAAGGTTTCTTGTTTGGTGGGAAGTCAGTCTTCATCTCATGAACAGAAACGTTGTTTTTAAGCTTGAAGCAGTAGGGAACACAAAACCCAAAGAGTGTCTGGGAAAGGTACAAATGGGACACTTTTGATCCAGCATAGTTTGTGGACAGTGACAGAAAGCCAGCATTGGTTATTGTTCAGAGCAGATTCCGAAATGTCTTTACGTAAGCCAACCTGTGCATCTGCAAAAACAATTTAAAACATTAGCTGATCCAAGGTCCCATTTGATTCTAACATTTTTGGTTTTGTCAAGAGAGCTGGCTCTGCTACTCCCAGGTACTTCAGGAAGCTCCTGGTTGCTACAAAGACACGCTCGAGTCCAAGAATCATACCATGCATGGCCCATTCTGAAAATGGCACAGAAATGACATCAAGAAAATCTCCAATGATACAAATCTATAAAGACATTGATCCTAGGTTCTTAGAGAACACGTTCTTGCCAAGAAACACAGCAAGAAAGATCAGAAGAGGATACAAGCATAAACATAAAGGTAATGAGGGCTCCTGCAGAGACTATCGGGAGGGGGCCCTTGTGAAGCCTAAGGCAGTTAAGCCCAAGATGCCAAAGTGCCCCCATGGCAACTGTCTTGCTTTCCTGGTTCAGCTCACCCTGAGCTCTAGAAGGGGATGCAAGGCTACATGGCCATAGGACAAAGGCTCAGCCAATCAAAGCCCAAAGGCTCAAAACAAGGCTTGGCCACAGACTCCAGCTCTGGCCCTCAAAGGTGCACAGGCCCCTGTGAAGACACTATGGAAAAGGTCTCTGACTGCCCATGGGAAGACAGATGGCCTGGCATGTCACACCTATACACTATTTACAGATGGTTCGTGCCCTATGCATTTTAGAAACAAAGAAAGAACAAAAAACAAAGAAACAACAACAACAACAAAAAAAACCCCAAATCCCTGAGGTAATGAAGATGATTCTGAGACAAATTGTTTCTGATGGTCAGTGTAGGCTGCAAAAATGGACTTGATTTGCACCATGTTTCTCTGTGAACTCACAAAAGTCAAGTGTGGTCATGATGCTTTGCTGATAGACCTTTCAAGCTACTACAAAACCTCACTACAAATTTGGACAACGCTGACTTAGCATACACCCGAACCTTGGGGATGTTTAGTTAACCTGTAGGATCTTGTTACTTCTTCTAAATTTCCCATGACAGTAGGGGAAAGAGGGAAGTCTCCTCTGCATAGTCTCCTGCACAAAACATCATGACCAAGAAGTACATTGGGGAGGAAAGGGTTTATTCAGCTTACACTTCCACACTGCTGTTCATCACCAAAGGAAGTCAGGACTGGAACACACACAGGGCAGGAACTTGGAGGCAGGAGGAGCTGATGCAGGGGTCATGGAGGGATGCTGCTTACTGGCTTGCTTCCCCTGACTTGCTCAGCCTGCTTTCTTACAGAACCTAAGACCACCAGCCCAGAGATGGCACCACCCACAATGGGGCCCTCCCATCCTGGATCACCAATTGAGAAAATGCCTTACAGCTAGATCTCGTGGAGGTATTTACTCAAGGGAGGCTCCTTTCTCTGTGATAACTCCAGCTTGTGTCAAGTTGACACACAAAACCAGCCAGCACAATCATGGAGATCAATGCAAGGTCAGCCAGGTTGCCAGGATGGAAAGTGTGACCCATTTTCCTGCAGTGCCTGGTACCCTGGCAAACTGAACAGTATGGCTACAAAGAGCTGACAGTGGAGAACAAGGAACACACGAAACCTCATATGTGACTGTTTCTGCTGTGTCCCCGTGTTCCTATGACTTTGGTGATCACTTTATTTGTGTCGGTTCCACAGCAGACATCCTCCCCGCCCCTCCCACCTCCTCTTCTTAATGTGTAACCCCCTTGCCTTCCCTCATTCCCTGGGAAGAGATGAGTATATATAACCTCCGGAATAAGGCATCTAAATTCCACCGTTCGTTTGCTCTTTTGACCTCCATCTCATTAAAAACCAAATGATTTGGGACGAATACAAACTTTCCCGTGGCGATTTGTTTTTAGGAAACACTCACAACGGCTGAGTGAGAGAGATGACTCACAATAGAAAATACATGTTATGACTCCACAAGCCAGAAGGTGACTTTCAGCCGGAGAAGACCAGAAATTAGGTTGGCCCCCGACGCAGCGAAAATGCCATCCAAATGTGCGGTGGCATTTGTATGTGTCGTGAAGGTGGTTGTCCCGTGTCTAAGCTCTGCAAAGGTTAGATCTCAGATGTCATCCTCCAGATTAGGAGAATTAGTGGTGACAGCGCACAGGCTGCGGATAAAGGAACTCAGTTTCGAATGGAGGAGATTGAGATTTAAGAGAGGACTACAGGCAGAGGATATGCAATCATCAGGACGAAATCTGCTGTGAATAAGCATGTCTGTGTGGGAACTCTGTGTGGCAGTAGTCTATATGTAGGGATGTGGTGTAGACAACATTGTGACAGTCAGGTCACTTAGGACCGTGATACAGACTGCACTGTGACACTGGTCATATGTAAAGCTATAGTATGGGCTATAGCATGACAGTGTTTTTTTTATGTAGGACTGTGGTGTAGACTTCCTATATGAAGGGCTGTTGTGTGGATCTTAGTGTTAACAGTGGCATATGTGTAAGGTTTCACTGTAGACCTCAGTATAATGGATGTGTATAAGAAGGCCTGTAGAATAGACCTGCACTGACAGGGGTCTATATGTAGGACTCTGATATGGATGCCAATGTCACAGTGGTCTGTAAGCAGGGATGTGGTGTGGACTGTATTATGATAGGAGTCTATCCTTAGGGCTGTGGTATGAATAACATATGACAATGGTGTATGTCTGTGGTTGAGGTATGGATTGCCATGTGACTATTGTCTATATGTAGGACTATGGCTTAGACTGAAGTGTAGCAGTGGCTTATATATAGGGCTGTGGTGTGGACTACCTTATGACAGTGGTTTTTACAGGACTGTCTTGCAGTCTGTAGCGTGAGTGTACAGATGTGACACAGACTGACATGTGGCAGTGGTCTCTATCTATAGCTGTGGCATGGCCCGTACTGGGAGAGTACCTTATAGATTATCATGTGAAATAATATGTTGGTGTTAGTCCATATGTAGGGATGGATGTGGACCACAGTGTGGGAGTGGCTTATATGTTAGGCTATGTAGATGGCAGTGTGACAGAGCCCTATATGAGGATATGGATCACAATTTAGGAGTAGTCTATATGTGGGGCTATGGTGTGGACCTAAGACTGTGGGTTTTATACACTTGCCCATCTGCAGTGTGGCATTCTTTAGCATATAGGGCTGGAGTACACATGCACCATTATGTATACATGTTATATGTATACATATACATATGTGTACAGTTAGTCAGAAAAGAACTTAGGGGTTTCTTTGTCTCCCTATCATTGCTTCAGCTATGTGCAAATATTGAGCAAAAGCAGATACAAATGAGCTGAATATGTCAGGAAATGTACTGGTGATTAGAACATAGAACAGATTTTGATGTCTTGGATCACCTGACTCCAAGTGTACTGGCTGGTTTTGTGTGTCAACTTGACACAGGCTGGAGTTATCACAGAGAAAGGAGCTTCAGTTGAGGAAATGCCTTCATGAGATCCAGCTGTGGGACACATTCTCAGTTGATGATCAAGGGGGGAGGGCCCACTGTGGGTCTTGGGCCCTATAAGAGAGCAAGCCAGGGGAAGCAAGCCAGTAAGAAACATCCCTCCATGTCCTTTGTATCAGCTCCTGCTTCCTGACCTGCTTGAGTTCCAGTCCTGACTTCCTTTGGATGAACAACAATGTGGATATGTAAGCTTAATTAACCCTTTCCTCCCCAGCTCGCTTTTGGTCACGATGATTTGTCTAAGAATAGAAACCCTGACTAAGACAAATTGGTACCAGCATAGTGGGGTATTCCTGTCACAACCTGACCATGTCTTGGGGAGGATTGTAGAAGGACTTTGGAACTTTGAGCTAGAAGAGCCATTGGAATGTTAAGAGCTCTATAGGATGTTTTGTAGGAATCTGGAAGATAATGTTGAGAACAGTGCAGAAGATGGAGGCCTGGCTTGTGAAATTTCAGAGGGAAGATTAAAGACTCTTATCTGGGCTGTTGCTATTTTGATTGTGAAGATTCTGTGGGTTTGGTTAGCTGAGGCTGAAGAATTAGCTGTGATTAACAAGATACCAGAACTACTAAAGCAAAACCTTTGCTTTACTGGGACTATTGATGCTGGTTATTTGGAGCTAAGAAACTCTCGGTGATTAAGAAGAGACCAGCACCATGAAATGACCACCAACAGCAGCAGCAGTGGAGTACAGGCATCTGGAGCCTAGAAGACATGGGGTGTGCTACAAAAGGCAGAGCTAGAGAAGTGACCCAAGCCCTTGGAGAAATACAGAAGATTGTGAGTGGATCCCAATGATGGTTGGAGTTTAATTTTGCTTTTGATTGTGACTGTGCCCTGATATTTTTTCCCTCTTGAAGGAAGAGAGTATTTTAGTGGAGCCTGCAGTTAGGAGACTTTTAATTATAAAAGGACTTTGAATTTTAAAAGAGATTGGATGTTTTAAGGGGATTGAAATTTTAATATGTAAAAATTTGCAAAGACTGTGGGACTTTTAAAGTTATTTAGTCCTTGGAGATGAATAAGAAAGTAAGGGTTGAGGCTTAATTGTGATGTGTTTGTGCATCAAGTTGACAAGGGGTCAATTGTACTGGCTAGTTTTATGTGTCAATTTTATACAAGCTGAAGGTATCACAGAGAAAAGAGTCTCCTTTGAGGAAATGCCTCCGTGAGATTCAGCTGTAAGGCATTTTCTCAATTAGTGATCAAGGGGGGAGGGGAGGGCCCATTGTGGGTGTGCCATCCCTGGGCAGGTGGTCTTGGCTTCTATAAGAAAACAAGCTGAGCAAGCCAGGGGAAGCAAGCCAGTAAGAAACATCCCTCCATGGCTTCTGAATCAGCTCCTGCTTCCTGACCTGTTGAGTTCCAGTCCTGACTTCCTTTGGTGATGAACATCAATGTGAATGTGTAAACTGAGTAAACCCTTTCCTTCCCAACTTGCTTCTTGGTCATGATGTTTGTGCAGGAATAGAAACCCTGACTAAGACACCAAAGCTTATTTTAAAGTCCTGTAATCAAAATACTGTGCTGACAAAGGGTAGACATAGGTGAATGAGGTGGAAGCAAGAGGCAGGAAATACAGCCGCATACCGTTGTCAACTGCTTTTCATTAAAGTTGATGAAGTGGTTCAATAGGGAGAATATTTCTTTATCCTTGTGGGGGAAAACCAATATCAACCTCCACTTCATTTTCTGTGCAAGCGATATGCCCAAATTAACTACAAACAGAAATGTCAAATCAAAATTAAAATCCTATCAAAGATAGCAAGAACCTGCCTTTGCTTTTTTGGTAAGCCCATGGATGGAGACTGGGGTACTGGGATGCATTGGTAGATGGGGTGTTCAAGAATATTCTTTGTGATTCATTGGAGATACAGTCCAAGGGGAAAAGGGAGATTGCAGCAGGTTTTCTGCTACGGAGCTGGGTATGAGACTGGGAGCATTGTCTCTGGAGGAGCAGAAGGAGAGGAGACCTCCTTAGGATGGCTGTCATATACTTTAGGAAATTTCCACTGCCCTAGGTTTCCATATCATCCCCCAAATGCCCCTCAACTCCAGTTGCCTCTCCCCGTTTTTGCTTCCACAACTCTACGGCCCTTCCCTCTTCCATCTGATCCTCTCTTTCCAGTCTCCAGCTGCCCATCTGTAAAACCCATTCTATTTTCCCCCCCGAAGGAGATCGGTGTGCCCCACCTATTCCTTTCCTCCATATGTAACTTCTCTTTGTCTATGAATTGTAGGTTGGTTATCATTTATCTAATGACTAATGGCCACATATAAGTAAATGGATTTGGTAAGCATTTTTATAGGTAGTACAAAGTCACAAACTGAAATAGAAAGTAGGGGATCATAGCAACTATTAACTTCTGTTTTTAAGACGTGAAAGATGCAAGCCACAGCTAGGGGGAAACTCTTGAATGTATATGCTTATAAAAGGAGTTGAATCCAGGATATACAGGTTCACTTAAAAGTTAATAATATGGGGCTGGAGAGATAGCTTAGTGGTTAAGAGCACTGTCTGCTCTTCCAGAGGTCTTGAGTTCAATTCCCAGCAACCACATGGTGACTCACAACCATCTGTAATGGGAATCCAATGCCCCCTTCTGGTGTGTCTAAAGACAGTGGCAGTGTACTCGCTTATATAAAGATAAAGAAATCTTTAAAAAGAGCTGCACAGTCGCCCGCTATACACAAAAGTGATTAGCTCTTGAATTATGTAGATTTAAGCTCCAGTGAGCTATTGTGACAGAGTGGCTGCTGTTAAAGCAATAGGAAGTTGGGGCTTGAGGTAATGGCTCAGTGGTTAAGACCACTGGCTGCTCTTGTGATAGAGCCAGGTTCAATCTCCAGCACTTACGCAATGGCTCACACTCATCTGTAATTAAAGTTCTCAGGGATCTGATGCCCTTTTCTGGCCTCTGTGGGCACTACGCATTCAGGCAGTGCAGAGTTTTACATATTAGCAAACACTCATGCACATAAAATGAAATTTAACACATAAGGGAAAGTGCTAGCAGTGGCTGCAATATAGGAGGAATATTCTGTATTTTCATAGAAGTGGTTGCATAGTTGATAAGAATTGTCAAAAGTCATTGAAAGGTATACTTAAGATGGAAGCCTCTGGGTGCATAGCTTGGGCAGGTATTACCTATTTAAGGTGGACTTTTAGAGACATCAAGCTTATCAATATCAAATATGAGAAAAGGAGGGATTTTTCTCTTTCTTGCTTCTTTTGTTTGTGAGGCGGGATCTCATGTAGGCCAGATTGGTTTCTAGCTTGCTATGTAGGTAAGGATAACCGTCATCTCCTTACCTCCTGCCATCTGTGATTATTGCTGAGGCAGGGACTCATAAAGCCCAGGCTGGTTTCATGACCCCAATATAGCTAAGGGTGATCTCTCACTTTATATCTCCCCGCCTCTACCTCCAAAGTGCTTGGATTATAGGTATGCACTTGGAGACCGGGTTTATGTGCGGAACCCAGGACAGACAATCTTCCAACTAAGCTACTCCTATGGGCCACGTGCGTGGTTTTCCTCATGGTGTTAAGGTTATCCCTGTCTACTCTAAATCTACAGATGGAGGAACACTCAGAAGCAGGGCTTTGGTAGTTTGTCAAAAAAGCATCAATGAAAGCATCAATAAAAGTAGAATATAGTCAAGTTGGATGATATGCCATGGTAGACGTTTTCTGACTTGAAAGGCCCAGATAATGGTGCATATAATTTGCAGAGAATTTGAGATGCTCAGGAATGGAGTCAGTTTTCAAGAACTTTGGATCGAATCTGGACATAACAGCAGTCAACAGATTTGCTCCATCTGTTACCATGGGCAACTCATGACAACCTACGGATTTTAGAGTTTTGTGCTTAATAATTTCAGATCTCAGGGAAGGTTTTTTTCTAAATAGTTTTCTGGTGCTTTTTTTTTTTAATGAGCCTCCAGGCTTGGGAAACATTTTCTGGAAAAATCACAGGGTGTAGTAAAAGTTGCCCAGGTAATAGGCTGAGAGATGGAGCGATGACTATGCAAGATACAGCCTGTCCAATGAGACTAACCTATTTTCGGAGTTCATCTTTATTAACAGAGACTTTTGGAAGTCTTATGAGAGACCAAACCCCCTAGGTTGTATCACACCCTTACTTCCCTTGATTAGGATCACAATGCCAGGATACTCCATAGATTATCTTTGCTGAACATGGGATAATCAGAGGCAAAACCTTCACAGATGGGGTTGAGAAATAGTCACCGCATTGAAGAACCAATTTCGAGAGTCTCACTTGAGTTCATTTAAAACACAGAAGACTAATTTGTCAAACATGTTTTCAGTGAAAAAAAAACAGCTTAAAAATAATAGCACCATTCACAGATCTAAAAATAATCTGTGGGTTTTTTTTATGTAATTAAAATCTATTGGGAACAATTATATGTTATCAAACATACTGATGAACTAAACAGAAATTGGAGATCATGCCACATTGGAGATGAAAAAAAAATGGTAAGATCAATGTACTTACTGACCTCAATCTTCATGGAAATATAAATTAGGTAATAAGAGTACAGTGGGCGTCTCTTGCTAACACAACCTCGTTATAAACCTCAGCTGAGTGAAGGCAGCTCCAGCCCCCTCAAATATAATCAACTTTCTATCATGATGGCACAGAGGCTAAAATGTCCATAATGTCTTGAAATGGATTTTAAAGAAGACTAGACCATTTTATCTATAATTTAAGAACTCTCCCTCTCTGTACTTTTAGCCTTAAATCTTAAACTCCAAAGTCTCAGAAGTTCTTTAAATGATGAAATTTGGTTTTCAATATGTTTCCATAAAACCACCGAGGCCCGGAACTACTTGTTAATGGGTTATGTCAGAGTTAATTTTGTTTTTTTTTTGCTCTAGCAAATCAAATGCTGAGTATCTTTGGAACATGTAACAATCCGGGGCTCCAAAATATAGAGAAATAGAAAGCCTGACCTAGGTGTGAATGGGTTTTTATCATAGTTGTCAATTTTGATTTCCACTTTGGCTTTCTCTAGTAAGACTAGTGCAGGCTCCATTTCACTCACTGAGGAGAAGACTGGTCTCTTATTAGTACCGTCTGTCCCATTGCTGGGAAGCCTCAAGAAACCCGTTTGTCCTTAGAAGGAGCCTTTCCTTGAATCTCGGCAGATGGCTTACATTTTCAAAAACCACAGGAACCCTTCAGTTCTGAATGTGATCCTACGAATATCTCAGAAAGCATTGTGTTTCCTATGAGCTCCTCCTCCTTGGGCTGGCAACTTCCTTGCTCCTTTCAGGAATATGTCTCCCTCTAAACTGCAATATCGAATTCTAACTGCTCATCCTGACCAGGACCTTCGTCACCTGCTGCTGCTCACTTCCTTCGATCTCATTTCCCGTCACTTCTAGATTCCTATTTGAGGTACCCAAAGCTTGCCTACTTCAGCATGCTCTTTTCCAGGGTCATGGTCTGCTATCCAGTGGTCTGTCATCATTGATTGTTACTTGCTCTGAAAGCTCCTTTTAATCCCATAGAGGAGGGAGATGCCCTCTTCCCTTTGCCATCTGAAGATACCTCTGTCTAAGGTAGATTCTGACATTGCTTTTCATGAGATTATTAACTTCTCAGAGCCACCGAGTTCATTAGTCTCTCTGCCTTCGTCATCCCTGTGTTAAGCACACAGTAGATGTGTAAAAGATGTCTGTTGAGCATGTGGATTCATCTCTAACCCCAAATATCAGAATAGATCTGAATGCACAGGTCTCCTGGTAATTCTAATATGTCCTGCTATGGTGGCTAATTTTATGTTAACTTGACACCTGAGAGGAGGAAACCCCAGTTGAGAATACGCTTTCCTAAGACTGGGCTGTAAGGAAGCCTGTAGAACACTTTCTTATTCTGTGTAGGCAGGACAAACTGTAGGTTGAAGGTTATGTGGCTGGGTTAGGGTCCCAATCCCTTCACTGGAAGTCTTGCTTGGTTATAGGTGATGGCCGTTTCAGGCTCTGTATCCCCCTGTGCTGGGAGTCTTAGATAGTAGACTCCAGGGAGTTTCCATTGCACTAGATTTCTAGCTCGTCCGGAGATTCCTCCCAATTCCAGTGGTCTCTTCCAGTACTCTCTTCCTCCATCCTCTCCCAAACTAATCTCTCCTGTTACCATCTCCCTAATTGCTGGGACCCTCCCTGCCTTGAGTGGGTTGAAATGAGACACAGAGTTGGACTCTGGTGTAGCTTTAAAGACTGATAGTCTCTGGACTTTCTAGCTCTCTAACTATGCTGAATGCTGATGATAACTTCTAAAAAAAAAAAAAAACACCTAAAATCTTTCTTGTTCGTTCTGAGGGTTAAAGGCCTCTGGTTTAGAGGATTGACACCTGTAGCCTAACAATGAGGGGGATTGGGGAAAGGGGGGATTAAGTAAAGGACTAATTGCCAGAGCCTTTCCCCTTTTATCCAAATGCCTCTTGCTTGTCAGGCTAGGGGGAAGTTTGGAGCAGTAAACTTCTATTGAACCAGGAGAAGAGAATCCTGCTCAAAGAAGGAAAAACTTTTACACAAGCAAATATGGATTCAACTTGCATAAATTCATATACTGATTCATGCATACACATTTCTTAAATCTCCATTCAAACCAGTTGGGTCCAGCTTACATACATTCTCATAATTACTTACCTATACACACATCTCCATACTTATATATGCATTTGGAGCAAAAGACCAAGCACCAGTGCAGAAAGAACTCACTCATTCTGGATGAAAAATGAGCTCAAATCTTTATTGCACAGAGAAAGGAAAAGCTTCTACCCTTTTATTGGTAAATGAATTAAACCCACGTCTATAAGAAGAAAGATGTGTTCTCTTTTATAAGACTAAACATGCCTTGCTATTAAGAAAAGACATGTTCTGTCCCATGGTCAGGAGAAGCCTGCCTGCTCCTTCTGCTCTCTCTGTAGCTTCTTATTTTTTCCTTTTCCCCTCTGCATTCTGTACGTTGCTCTCTTAGTTTTTAAGTTGCATTATAATTTCTAAGTTATTCCACTCTGCATTCTCCTTCTAATTGTGCTCTCTCCTCCTGTTCTGATGTCACAATAAGGCCTTGCCCTCAACACCATTATTTCCAATGCTATGCCTTTACTTCTAAGTTCTTGAGTTTAGTGCTGTCTCAAAAGCTTCTGTCTAAAAAAAAATTGTCCTCAGCTCAGTTCCTCCTTTCTCTCTCTGTCCTCAGCACTTGTACATCTTTCAGAATACACGATAACGTGGTAAAACATTCACAACACATAAATTCAAATCATAAATCGAATAAGAAATTTACAACAGAGAATGTTTACATGCATATCCATTAGGAGTAATTATCTGGCTAAACATTTATCACCTGTCATATCTCCATTGGTTCATGGAGAGTTAAGAAACCACAACCAAGTTATTAGTGAAGTTGTATATAGATAAACCCAGCCAATATTTCATCTTCTGCTCTAGCACCTATAATTTGTTGATCCCTGTTTATGACCTCTGGTAGGTGGTTTTACAACCTCTTGGAAGGTGCTCTGAGTAGTAGAATGCCTGCTGACTGGAGCAGTTAACTGGTGACACAGGGAGACTGGCAGAGTTCTCACTGGAGTTTTGACCTCAGAAAGGACCTAATAGCAGTCCCACTATAAACAAGCTTAATGAATACTGTTATAATTTGTAGGAATTCTTACAGAATCATCATTAAGAATTAAGAACTCATCTATTTGTCTTAATAGCATCACTACAAGACAGAACAATCTTCATTGTTCTGCAGAGATCTCAAAAGGGTGGAATAATACCTAGTGATTGTTATATATGTTCAATAATAACAGGAAAAGCATATTAAAAGCAGGGATCTTTCCTAAAATGAATGTTTCCTGGGTCTTGCCCATGGGAGAAAATCTGTTGTGGATTATTAATCCAAGGTAGACACATCTCAGGAAGATCACCTGCTAGTTATTAGCTTTTTGGCTCCTGACACCTATTCTCCTCCCCCTACCTGAGATATTTATTCTATTTCTTCTTCCCAGGGAGATTCAAGATTCTCCATTTGAGTCATCCTGGTTATTTAGCTTCTCTGTCTCTGGGGATTGCAGTACGGGTTATCCTTTGCTTTATAGCTAATAACCACTTATAAGTGAGTACATACCATGTTTGTCTTTCTAGGTGTGGGTTACCTCACTCATAATTTTTTTCTAGTTCCATCCATTTGCCTGCAAATTGTATGATGAGGTTTTGAATTTTAAAATACTTTTGTATTTCAAAAGACTGGCTATTTCAAAGAGACCAATTTTTTTAGATGTTTGAATTTTTAAAAACTTTAAAATTTGCAATATTTTATATTGTGATTTTTTAAAAAAACATTCTGGCTTTTATGAAGTGATTTAATTCAATATTTGATTCATTACTACTTTCAAAATTCATTTGATTCCCAGAATTGGGTGGGAATGAGGTTTCAGCAGTGTTCCTGATCCTTACTTCCTTAATAACAGAAAGCAATATGTAGACTCAGCAATAAACATCTACTGCTGCTTATGTAAACTCAGCTCTAGAAAAAAAAGTGATATGTAAGTTCTGTTTGAGGCATTCCCATTTCCAATGCTGTACACTAATAACAGGTTTTTCCAGATGTTCCACCACTGACCAGTAAGCTATCAATGACCCTGAAGAAACAGTATCCTCACTGACGCCACTCATATTGTTATATACCCAAATGTGTGCACATAAGACATTTGCATACATTTTAATGTTAAGAATAGAAAAATGTACAGAAAGGTCCACAAATAGCTGTCTGTGTTCTGGAGCCCTGCAAATATTGCCAAGGCTGGAGGATGAGCCTTGCCTACTTATTTAAAACTTGTTATAATATATGTGGGTTAAAGGAGAGCTTCAGAACTGAGGTGGCCTTCGACTCTGGCTTTGGAATTCCTCTTTCAGCCTCACCTTGACTGTTGTGTTGATGCTAATAAGCAAACTTCCTTTTCAGAGCCTTTGCTATGAGGGCAGGGCAGCAGGGTCTGTAGTATCTTCTGGCCTAGGCTTTATATCCTCTGGCCTCTTGACTGACCATAGTTTCACAACGTTCATGCCCTTAAAGATCTCTAGAATATTTAGCATGTCAGGCTTCTTTGAGTGACCCTTACCCAAAGTCTCTCCAGCATTGTTTTTGCTCTCTTTGTTCTTTAATCAGATCAAGAGCAGATCTACTTTGGCAGAGCACCAATGGAGGAGGAGGGGAAGGAGGTGACATTGTTGTAGTAACAGATGTAGAAGTACCTAAGTGACCTAAACTGGGACTCTGTTGCACCTGCAGGGTCACAGTCTTGGCAATCTGAGCTCTAATGACAGCAAGCTCATCCTGGGGTGCTGAGATCTTCTGCAAGGCTTCCTCACTGGCCTCACTTTGGAAGAGGCTTATCTTGAAGTTCTGGCAGGAAATATGCCTACTTGGGGGTTTCTCAAGGAAGGTCATCCTCAAGGGGAGGCTTGAACCTGATGTCTGCCATAAGTCTTGTTGAGCACTCTCCTTCTGTGGCTCCATCATCAGCAAAAGATGCCACCATATCCTCTTGGACACCGAATCAGAGATAAGTGGGTACCAATTTTCCTGATGATACTTCAAGATGAACCGTATGGCTTTACAGACCAGAGTACCAACTGCATACTGACCCCAATTTGCTGAAACACTATCCTCAGGGGCACTTAATCCAGCCCAGTGGTTAGATGGCCAAGTCTTCCCAACATGTAGTTGAAGTACTTCAGGCATCCATAGCAACCCACGGTCCATAGAGCATACTCTGCTGCTGTGATGTTTCTATTAATGTGAGACCTTGGATGAATGAAAAAAGGAAAGGTTCTGGATGAATAGCGATGTACTTCTGTGTTAAGTTGACAAGAGGTCAGTTGTCCTGGCTAGTTTTATGTCAATTGAGACAAGATACACAGTCATGGGAGATGAGGGAGTTATCAGTGGAGACAATGCCTCAGTAAGAATTGCCTATAGGCAGGCTTATAAGGCATTTTCTTAATTAGGGATTGATGAGGGGGAGGATCCTTCCCATTCTAAACCACAGAAAGCAAGCAAGAAAAGCAGCACTTCTCCTTGTCTTCTGCATCAGCTCTGTCTCCAGGTCCTAGACCTGCTTGAATTTCTGCCCTGATTTCCTTCAGTGATGGACCACAAAGTAGAAGTATACAACAAATAAACCTTTTTCTAATTTTCTTTTGGTCATGGTGTTTCATCATAGCAGTAGTAACCCTAACCACGACACATACATATGGGAATAAATATAATTTGAAGTAATATGATCTCCTCAACTCTAAGGCTTATGATTATTGTCTTAGTTGCTGTGAACAGACACCATGACCAATGCAAGTTTTGTAAAAGACAACATTTAATTGGGGCTGGCTTACAGGCTCAGAGGTTCAGTCCATTGTCATCAATGCAGAAACATGGTAGCATCCAGGCAGGCTTGGTACAGGAGGAGCTGAGAGTTCTACATCTTCATCTGAAGGCTGCTAGTGGAAGACTGACTTCCAGGCAACTAGGGTGAAGGTCTTAAGCCCACACCCACAGTGACACACCTACTCTAACAAGGCCACACCTCCTAATAGGCTCACTTCCTGGGCCAATCATATACAAACCATCACATTACACTCCCTGGCCCCCAAAGACTTGTTCAAGCTTGAGTCTATGGGGGCCATACTTAAACATAGCATAATGTAAAATATATTTAGTCCAACTTCAAAAGTCCCTGTAGTCTATAGCAGTCTCAACAGTATTAAAAGTCCAAAGTTCAAGGTCTCTTTTGAGATTCATCCAAGCACTTAACTGTAATCCCCCAAGCAAGACAGGAAACCAGCTGGGCAAAGTCCAAACTCTGCATCTCCATGTCTGATGGCAAAGCAGTCTTCAGATATCCAACTCCTTTTTCATCTTTGTTGACTGCAACAAGGTTCTTTCTCCTGGGCTTGTTCCACTCCCTGTTAGCAGCTTTCCTTGGCAGGCATCCTGTGGCTCTGGCATCTTTAACATCTTGGGTACCCCAAGTCAATTTCAGCTTCACAGTTTCTTGTTCCAATGTCTGAGATCCACACATGATCTTCTGTGCATCTCCAAAGAGCTAGTGTCACTACTGCTCTGCCCTCTGTAGCACCCTAAATTCAGGTTGATCCACTCTGTTGCCACTGCTGTTCTTGGTGGTCATCCCATGGTACTGGCATCTCCAATATGCTAGGGTCTTCCACTGCAACTGTACTTCACCAAAGCCTCTCATAGGCTTTCTTCATGGTAGCAAGCCTCAACTCCTTTGCATGACCCCTTCAGTCCTGGGCTGTCAATTACAACTGAGGGTACACTTTCACCAATGGCCTTCCATGGCCTCTCACAGTACCAAGCCTCAGCTGTTCTTCATGACGCCTTCATGCCTTCAAAACCAGTACCACCTGGATGATTCTTACACGTTACCAAGTACAGCTGCAGCATGAGGTACAACCTTGGCTATCTCTGGAACATAGCTTGTTTGTGCTCTCAGAAAACACTTCCCAGAGGATTTCACCTCAGTGATGCTATTTTTTCTTAATCACCACTAATTTCTTAGCTCCAGCTAACCAGCATCAATTGTCCCAGTAGTCTCCTTCTTCCCTTGAATATAAAGCCAGAGACACATGGTTTATCTGTGTCTCTGCTGAGTTCTGCTGCTTGCAGGAACTGGAACATTGGCCCCCTTGTTCTATTACATTATCACTAGCTTCCTTTTTCCAAGCTCCTTCACTGCCTAAATTGGCTGTCCTAAATCTTGCTCCATAAACTGCCTTTGAACTCAAGAGATCTGCATGCCTGTCTCCTAAACACCGAGATTAAAGGTGTGGTCCACCAAGCCTAGATTTAAGTTTTTCTTCACCTAGAATTTGCTCTGTTCTAGAGTGGCCTTGAACTCGAGATCTGCTTATCTTTGCCTCCTGGGATTAAAGGCTTGTACTACCATGCCTTGACCTAAATTTAGCTGGGTGGAATCTTGGCCCCAAGGTCACCACTCCTTTAATTCAATTCAATATCCTTGAATTCAGCTCCATTTCACTTCCTGGAGTCCCTTTAATATTCAAATTATATATTTTGTACTTTTCTTTTCTCATCTTGCTATGTTTGTTCAAAATTCTCTTCATCAGACTTAACCAGAGAACAAAGTCTTTGTTGGGCTTTTGTGAGACTTCCTTTGCAAATGCAATTAATATAAATCTCTGTACCTTAGCCTTGGTCAGTCTCTTCAGATAGTAGCAAAAAGCAGCCATGTTCTTCACCAAAACATCACAAAAACAGTTTCTCAGCCACACATTAAAGTTCGTCTCCACTAAAACCTCTTGGGCCATCAGGCCTACACAGTTCAAATGACCCTCAGCACTACTGTCTTCCATATTCCTACTAGTCTGGCCCATTAAGTCCCACTTAAAGCATTCCATAGCTTTCCAAATCCAAAGTCCCAAAATCCACATTCTTCCAAACAAAAGCATGGTCAGGCCTATCACAGCAATACCCCAGTCCCTGGTACCAACTTCTGTCTTAGGGTTTTATTGCTGTGAACAGACACCATGACCAATGCAAGTTTTATAAAAGACAATATTTAATTGGGGCTGGCTTACAGGCTCAGAGGTTCAGTCCATTGTCATCAATGCAGAAACATGGCAGCATCCAGGCAGGCTTGGTGCAGGAGGAGCTGAGAGTTCTACATCTTCATCTGAAGGCTGCTAGTGGAAGACTGACTTCCAGGCAATTAGGGTGAAGGTCTTAAGCCCACACCCACAGTGACACACCTACTCCAACAAGGCCACACCTCCTAATAGGCTCACTTCCTGGGCCAATCATATATAAACCATCACAATTATCATTTATTATTATTATTATATTTTGTCCCTTAGGATGTGAGTCAGAGCTGAGCTGGGCCACATGCCCTTTATTCACAAGTTTAGGCTTGTTATTTGGAATTAGATGCCTTCTTGACATCTTCCTCTCTATTTTTTTGTTATTCCTCCTAGTTCTTGGCCTTTGACATACTTCTGATCTTTGTTCTTAGAGTGCCAGATGCTAGCTCTTTTCTGTTATGATTCTAACTCTGACCTCATTGATTTTGTATCCTTATTCTGTCCACATTTCAGCATGATGATTGTTCTGCTTTCATTCTGCTAGATATCACTTCTTCATAGGCAGAGCTCAACACAAAAACAGCAGCAGATGCAGTGACTATAACTAGTGTGTTAGAATAGGATGCTGGGGTGGGAACCAGGGAGCAAGGGCGGAGGAATCAGCTGCTCATGGTGAAAGTACATCACAGCTACTGGGCAAAGCAGAATAGGCAGATTGAATCCAGAACATGCACAGGTCTCATGCCTCTGAGTCTCCATCTAGAGAAAATTCAAGAAAGGCATAGTTAGCATTAATTTGAGATTCTCATGGTGTGGTGGCCCAGGTCAAGGACATAATTACTAACTGGTCTCTTTGGCTGAGGCAGATGCTTTACTCTTCATTGCCCACAGAGTGATGAACAGAGGGGCGGTGGCATGAGTTGTCAAGTCTGGGGGAGACTTAATAGATGTCTGTATCCCTTGGTGATAATAACCATGATGGGGAATTACAGGAGGAGATGGGAAGCCAGTGAGGTGAGGGCTGCTGCCCCAGCCTGGCTTGACATTTTAGAGTACAGTCCCTTCCATCTCAGGCCTCTGCATCTGCATGGCCTTCACAGGCACCATCTTGTCCTGAGTGCCACATTTCCCTGCCAGCCAGCCATGTTCCCTTGATGTCGCTGTTCTATCTGCTACTTAGTGATTCTCTTATTTATTGCACATTTACTCCTTAATGCATCATCTCAGTGGCTGCTCTAGCCCTGTCCCTTCCAATCAGCCTCAGATCTTCTTACTCTCTTCTTACAACCTTGTCTCTGATTTTCCTGAGAAGACTGAGGATGCTGAATGAACATTCTTCTACTCCCTGGTCCTGCCCAAAACTCCGTCTCTGCTGCCTCTAAATGCTCCTGATCTTTTGCTTGATGATGTCTCTTCTTTCCTCTTGACTCAGATAAAAGGTAGCCTTCATCCTCTTGAGTGCTGACCTGCTTTCCTGTGCTCCAGGCTACTCCTTTCCCCTATCAAACTCCTTCAGGTGCCTCTGACAGTCTCTCCTCTCTAAGTAACAATGCAGGTGAGATGAGAAGAATTAGAAAAAAAAGCCTGGTGTGCACATACATGTGTGCGCGCGTACACACACACACACACACACACACACACACACTGTGTATGTGTATGAGTGTTTATATGCATGTGTATGTGTGTATCCACATGTGTATGTATGTGTGCATGTGTATATGTGTGCATCTACATGTGTGTGTGTGTGTGTGTGTGTGTGTGTGTTTGTGTGTGTGTTGGGGGCACAGAGGACCCTATACTTACCTTGTACCTGTCCTTATGGGGAGATGTCACATGTACATAATAGCTTGCTGACTTCCATGCTATCAGTCAGAGGTGATATTAGATTCTAGGCCCTTTAACTATAGAACCTACTCTGATGGTCACATGTAATTGGTAGAGGAGTTTCTATGTAATCGCACCTTAAGCTTTATTGTGTGCCTGAAATTGGACCGATTGCACTGATTGCTGCCTGGACAGTTTTCCAAAATTGTACTGTGTTTTAATCATGCTGACAATGAACCATCTGGCATTAGATTCCCCAAAGTCTTATCCAGGTTAATAAAATTATTCTGCACTGGGTTTTCATTCTTACCTCTTTGTGAGGTGCATTCCCTGTCTGACACCTTCAGGAACTCACCTTATGTGTGCATATAGACTGGTGTACGTGTGTGTATGGGTGGGAGTTCATGTGGATGCACATGCATGCTTGCTTAGAGGCTAGAGGTCAAACTTCAGTGTGATTTCTCAGGTGACATCCACCTTGTGTTTTGAGACAGGATCTCTCAATGAGACCTGAGACTTGGTGGCTAGACTAGGCTATCTCTTCCTCCCCCAGTGCTGGGATAAGAAGCTTATGTCACCATGTCCAGCCTTTTATCTGGGTTCCTGAAAGTGACACTTTGGTTCTCATTATTGTATGGCAAACACTCTACTGACTAAGCCATCTTCTCAGCCCCTCAAAACAGAGCATGTCCTCCCTATATCCTGAATCTCCTATATCTTTTAAAGTATGATTTTCTTCTTTTCAAAAAAAACAACATATATGTGAAAGCAGCGTCTCATTTTCACGTAGAGACTTGTCAATAACTCGGGACAGGTTATCTGATATTTGTGTGTCTTATTCACTCCTATTTCTTTACAAGATTGGTCTTCTTCCGTGTAGGTAACTACTGCTGGTTTTAGTGATGGGTTGGCCATCAGCTTCCTGGGTCTCCTGACAGATACTCACAGGCAACTATCAGGAGGAGGCTTTCAGATCAGATCAAATAGTGGACCCTGTGCCTGAAAGGCATGGTGTTTTCAGCAGTAGGAACTCACCTTATTCCTTTGGGAGCCAATCAAAGGCCATCTCAAAGGTCTTCTTAAACAACACTTCATGACTCAAAAGAAGGCTTCTGTTACCTGCTCTGTGGGGTTTTGTGAGGTGGTCTGTTGCTCTTGTGAGAGCCTTGTCAACCCAGATGGGAAATTTTCATTTGAACTGTTTATGTATATTTATACACTCACTTATATGACTTATATGTATTATGGGTACTTTGAGGTAGTTAGTTAATGGTTTGACTTTTTCAGACATCTTCCTATTATTTTACCCTCTTCAATCCTTGGTCAAATGGAGTCCCATTGAAGAAGGCCTAACTTGTACATACTTCTTGGATGGCACTGTCTGGTTTTCTTTTCACAGTTTCTGGGTTTCTGATATCTAGTTGACTCTTCAATTCGCTTGTAGTTAGTTTTTTATTTTTAATATTTATTTTATTTTATTTTTTTGCATAAGAGGGAAAATAGAGATCCAATTTCATTCTAGTCCAAGTAGACATCCAGTTTTCTCAGAACAATTCATTGATGGTGCTTTCTGTTCTCCAGAATAGGTTTTGGGCAACTACATTAAATATTAAATGGCTGGTGTTACTGGTACTCAGGTATGGGTCTTTGATTTTCTTCCATTAGTTTGCTTGTCAGTCTTTGTGCTATAACATATTATTTTTATTACTGTAGCTCTATAGTATATCTTGAGATCTGGAATAATAAGTCCTCCAACATTATCTTTTTTTGTTCAGGATTATTTCAGCTACCAGAGGTCTCTTGTGGTTCTGTATAAATTTTGGAATAATTTTTTTCTTATTTCTGTAAAAGCAAGATGATGGAGATTTCAGTTGGGATTGCATTAAAGGTATTGATAAAACGATAACTTCCACAACATTAATTTTTCCAATCAACGAGAATGAGATGTTTTTTTCTAATTTCTAGTATCTCTCTCTTTCGTTAGAGGTTTAACATTTTCACTGTAAAAGTCCTTTGACCTCCTTGGTTAGGTCTATTTCTAGATCTTTTATTTCTTTGAGGCTACTGCAAATGGGTGTGAGGAGAACACTTTTAATGGAGTGGCCAAAAATCCAATAAATATTTGTTGTCAGCTTTTAGACAAATCTTCACCGCATTCCGTTCTCCGTGCTGGAGAGTTGTTAGAGTTTTCTCTTCAGTCAGCCTGCTAATAATGTGTTTCTCACAGGACGGGCTGCCAAGTGTGGAGTTAGTAAACGTGAGTGAGCCAAGCTGAAGGTAATAATTACGTTTCTATTCATGTGTTGCAATGGTACAGGCAAGAGGCAAAACGAGAGGCAGTGGCTCTTCTGCATTCCATTCTCCTAAGGACCAGTGTGGGCGAGGTTTGAGAAACAGCTTCAAGGAGGCCCATATAAGTGGTTCTCCACCAATGGGCTGCGGATCCTTGTGGGGTCAAATGACCCTTTCACAGGGGGTAGCCTAAGACCGTCAGAACACACAAATATTTACATTATGATTCACAACAGCAGCAAAATTACAGTAATGAACTAGCAATGAAAATAGTTTTATGGTTGGGGGTCACCCCATCATGAGGAACTGTATTAAAGGGTTATATCATAGCATTAGAAAGGTTGAGACCACTGATCTATATGAAAATATGAAAAGCTCTGGTGATATATTTTATAAAGATATATATATATATATATATATATATACACACACACACACACACACACACACACACACACACATATATATATATATATAGTATAGTTTGATATTTTGACATAGGTATACATTGTGAACTGTTGACCACTATCAAACTCATCAGCAAATTCATCACCCCAGTGATCCTTTATTGATACTGAGATTATTTTAGAGGAATAATCAAATTCAAATTTCAATTACATAGTATAGTGCTGTCAACTCTAGTCACTATAGTCAGACATAGTCTGTCTGTTAGGTTCCATACTTAAAATACCACATATACCAGAACCTTCATATCATTTTACCTGTATTTCTCTCAACTCCTTTGTAACAATGATTCAATTCTCTGCCTCTGAGTTTCTAACAGGTATATTTAAAATGCTTACCACTTCTAATAATCAGGACGAACAAACCCCAAGCAATGGGAAATGCTTCACAAATACAATGCTATTATATAGATAAAATGTAATGTGTTGGCAAACAATTGAAGAGAAAGAACTACTATACACCTTTCTGGGAGTATAAAATTCTACAGCTATTAAGAAAAAATCAGTGAGAGTCTTCACCTCACAAGATCCAGTACCCAACCTACACTCATATGTCCAAATGATATGAATCTTTATCTTGGAAAAATCTCTATACTTCCATGTTTATCTAATGGTATTCACAATAGCCAAGATAAAAAAAACTCTAAATGTATGGTGGATGGTGTATGATAAGATGAAGATGTAGTACATAGGGAGAGTAGAACGACATTCAAAATTAGGAGATGGAAACCATTTCATGTACTTCATTGTGGATGAAGCTGGAGAGCGTTGTGTTCTGTGATGTAACTCATGGAAAGGCACACACACTGTGATCTCACAGCTGGAATCTAAAGGAGTCACACTTGTGTTTTTATGAACCTCAGGCATCAGAGAAGGGAGGGGAGAAAGGCTGGAATTAAAATGAACTGATAGTCTAGAAAGCAATGTTTCCATTGATGGTTTCTCCTCCTCTTTCCTTTGACATCATGAGGATAAATATTATCCTTAGAAATGTTAATATGGGTCTGAAGGGATAGTTCAGTGGGTAGTAGCTCTTGCCACACAAACATGCGGACTTGAATTTGAATTCATAGCATCCATGTAAAGAGCCACATGTGTCTCTAACTCTAGTGTTTAGGGAAGGGCTAGAGTTAGAAGTTAGAAGTAGGAGGAGGACTGTTGGCGTTCCCTGAATATTCGCTTTCCTCCAGGATCCACTAGTGAGAGACCTTGCCTCAAAAGTTTGCCCACCCACTTCAAGACTCTGTCATGGCTGCCTAGTATATGTATGATGCTATAAATCTCTTGATAGTTAGAGAACTGAAGGGTCAATCTCCCCATTCAGGGCCTCATTATATATAACTATCTTCAAAAATCTGGGAATCAAAGGGTTTATATCTCCCTTCAAGGCATCATGGCTGCCCTTCAGGACTGCCAATCATAGCTGCTCATCATGGCTGCCCATCATGGCTACACATCATGGCTGCCAGTGCTTTGATGTTAATTATTCTTCTAATGAAGCTCTTTTGGAGGCTGAATTGTGTTAGTTTCTTTTCCACTGGACCTATGACATCTTTTATAATTTATCTAACAATACTTTAAGTTTTTGATTAGATATCATGTGAGTGCAGGTGCTCATGGAGGTCAGAGGTGTTGGATTCTCCCCGGAACTGTAATTATAGGTGATTGTCTGCTACCCAGTGTGGATGCTGGGAACTTAACCTGTGTCCTGTGCTAAATCATGACATACTATGACTGCTGTTCATGAATATCTCATGGTGTGTTAAGCTTATAACAAACTATACAGTCTTCATTCAAATCTGAGATGCTCTATTATTGGTCCATTAGCTTGGAGATCTGACTCTTCAGTTGGTGTCAATGTTCTTTTGAAAGGGGCTTCTCAACAGCTTAGTTAATTGATGCATCTTGGTGTATCACTACTTTGTGTCCCAGAGTTTTGTCTCATTCGCATGTCCACACTCTTTGAAGCTTACATTATTGGTTCCTCTCTTCACTTTACAGAATCTTATTTTAAGGGATGACCATGACAGAATGGATGTCTGCTAGGAGATGCTATAAGCAATAGCATTCTGGATACCTGTGAACATAAAGCATGCAATGGTCCATTTCAGTTCTCAAATAGTGTGCTTCTTTAGAAGCACAGAAGTGACTGTCATTAAAGAAAATGCTTTTCTGCAAGAGGAATACATTCCTTTGTTAGTGAAACAAGAGGAGTTGGCCTTGAGGATTAGGCAATTTATGATATTTGTATTACTTATGACGTATGACTTAGAGAATAGGAAAACATTTATGAGAAAAGTATGGCTACTGCTGGCATTTCATTTTATAAACTCATTTCTTATTTGGCTTAAGCCCTGATTTATTATGAAGTTAAATATCCATGTGTTCGTGCTACCACATAAGTTTAAAAGTAGCACTTTGTTCATTCTAAAACGACGAACATACTGAGAACGCAGACATATATTTATTACTTGAAAACTCTTTTCAAAAAACAATGGGAAAGTTAGGTTGAGAAAATGCTTTAAAGTCCTTCTTAAATACTTTCACTGAAAATTTTGAAATGATATACATTTGACTCAAAGTTTCTAACACCCTAAGGATGAGGGATGTGTTCTTACGTTGATATAGCTGTGTTTCATGATATAAGAAACTTCTGTTCTTTATAAACCAGTTGTGAGTGACCAGGGTTATAACAGGAAAATAACCTCTGAATATTTATGATAAATATTTTCATTCTTTGGATTAAAAACCTTGTTTTACTGAAATAAAATTACATTCCTTTCAAAACAAGCAGCATAGACGGCTTTGTATAGTTTTGTTTAAACTATCAAGATACTTCTAGAAGCTGATTGCTTCTCCTTGAGAGAAAAATCAGGTAAAGTTAAGAGTATGATATAATAAAAAGTCCTTGATATGTTGAATTCATAATTGATCGAAGTACTAAGTATAAATAACTTAGTACTTAGCTGAGGTTGGTCAGTATAAATAACTCAGTACTTAACTGTGACTGATCATCTTTATAGACCTCCTACCACCCAAGGCCCCATGACTTCCACTGAGAAGGGAAAGAATGGAAGTGGTGGGGGTAGGGAGGAGAGCTATAAAATGCTGACTTTTGGGCATGTTATGAGTGCTGCACACACGAACTCACAGTAGCTGTGGATACCTGAACAAGGTTTGCACAGGATGAAGCCAGACGAAATTTCAACATGGATGAGGAAGGGATACTAGCTGAAGGAGGGGGAGTACTTTCTTCTGAGGATATGATTGCTGATAGATTGCTCATGCCCTCAAGGATGGCCCTCAACATACCTCATATGCACAGGAGCAACACTAATTAGACCAGGGGGTTATTAATCACACACACACACACACCACCACCACCACCACCACCACCACCACCACGACCACCACCACCACCACCACCACCACCACCACCACCACGACCACCACCACCACGACCACCACCACCACCACCACCACCACCACCACCACCACTACCACCACCAATGACGACAACATGAAGCCAGGAAGGGAGATAAGGTATGAGAACTATGGGGAGTTGGAGAGAGGCCCAGATGGGTAGATATAATCAAGACCTACATCTTGTATAATTGTATGGAACTCTCAAAGAATAGAAACTATAATGCTTCTTAAAAAGCAGATGAGAGTGAAGACTCCCCAGCATGCAATAAGGATACATGCTCCACTATGTTCATAGCAGCCTTATTTATAATAGCCAGAAGCTGGAAAGAACCCAGATGTCCCTCAACGGAGGAATGGATACAAAAAATGTGGTATATATACACAATGGAATACTATTCAGCCATTAGAAACAACGAATTCATGAAATTCTTAGAGAAATGGATGGAGCTGGAGAACATCATACTAAGTGAGGTAACCCAGTCTCAAAAGAATACCCATGGTATGCAGTCACTGATAAGTAGATATTAGCCTAGAATCTTGGGACACCAAAGACACAATTCACATACCAAATGATGTCTGACAAGAAGAAAGGAATGGACACTAGTGCTGGAAAGGATCAAAGTATCAGTATAGGGGAATACCAGAACAGGGAAGTGGGAAGGGGTGGATGAGGGAGCAGGGGGAGGGAAAAGGGCATGTGGGACCTTAGGGGGGTGGGGAAACAAAAAAAGGGAAATGAAATGTAAATATAGAATATATCCAATAAAAAAAGAAATAAAAAAAAAGCAGATGAGATTTGAGCATGCCTTAGTGCACAGGGAATGGCTCTAAGTCATTAATTAAACAACACACAGAGACAAATGTGGTAATTTATGAAGGTGAATTATCCCGCACGTGAGTGTTATGGTATGGATACCATGAGTTGATGTACAGAGATTGAGCACACAAAAGAGATCAGTACATAGAATTCATATGATTCAGCTCCCCTTTGTCTCTTTGTCATCCTGAGTAAACCCCGATTTTTGTCTACCTTCAATGTGCAGCAGCCTTACTGAAGGTGACTGGTCAGAAAACCATAGTGCCTCTTGAAATTCACAGCCAGCAACTCTAGCTTAGTTATCCTAGTTCATACCGTGAGCTCTGAACTGTCCTTGGACATCATTTGTGCATTCTTTTCTCAAATCCCTCATGCTTCCTTCCTGGTCCCTCCTCACACATATAAAACATTCCCCGTGTGATTGGATTCAGAGATAAACCCCGCTAATATCAAATAAGCTGAAATTGTCTGTCTCTACATGAGGAACTCAGTGTCCTGTTTCTCAGAACCACAGCCATGTTTTTTTCTGTTTTTTTTTTTTCCTGGTTCTGAATTGGTTTTCTTCCCAATAGCCCCTTTAATCAGAAGCTCAAAGATCAGTCACAGAGGACATGAGCTTTGAGGCACCTGTGCCAACACCTGTGGACAGCAGGGGTCACAGTTGCCACAGCTTAACAGAGGACCCCACTGTGCACAGAATAGCCAGCCTGTTTTGCCTTTGTGTTTAGATTTATAGGATAATGAGTATGGAAGCCAGGGTTTGGTTTGAGAATTCTCTCTGTGGCCATATTAAAAAGCTCAAAATCTCACTTTTTCCCTTCTGCATATTTGCATAATTGGCTTCAAATCCTTTTCCAGACACAGGATTTTTTTTTTTTTACTTGAAGACAGCTATGTTCTGAACGATGGTATTCTTTTTAATCATCATCAGACTAGAAAGGGAGTCTCATTAGGGCCTTTAACTTCTTCTAATCAATGTTTCTGAAAGCAATTTTTTTGAATAAATGAATTTCATATTTTACCGTGTGCTAAAATTTATTTCTCCCTTCTACTGAGAAGGGATGGATATGGCTTCCAGACTTTCCATTTCGCATTAAGTATATAATTGCTAAGAAATTATCATTGCAGAACATCTTCCAGTCATTTGGCTATAGATGTTATAGGTTACATATATTATACAATTCACTGGCATCTTTGCATTGTTTTCTTTAATACACTGGGAGAGCTTGTACCGTACAGTGCAGAGTGTGTGATATAACAAATTCTGCATTGACTGAAGATATTTTAAGAGACCAAAAATGCCAGGTAAATATGCACAATGTATGAAGAGATAGAAATTAACAAACAGATGGAATCTGCAGTCTTTGTCAGTTAAACTGCTACTGTGCATAGACACTGGCTATGTCTTCCTAAGACCTACTTTTGGTAGAGTTCATTATACTCAAATATAACTACTCCAGCCTTAAAAATACCCTCCCCAACCCCCCAAACTGAAGACAACACTATGTACAGTTTTTTCAAAATAAACATGTTTTGAAATGACAAAATACACAGCTCTAGAATGAATTACTGTAAAGCAAGGAGAAGAGACGACTGCAATATTTTACGAGTGTGATGTTGACTCAAAGAAGGCAGACACAAGAGAGAACATGCCATGCATCTATTTGTGTAAACACTGTTAGCTTACAGGTGATTCCCCTAGGCTCCTCCCTGGAACCTAGCAATGGCTTACGTCATCATCTGCCGCCATTACCTGCCACCGCGTGTGGGCAGAGTATAAGACGACTGCTTGCCACCTCAGTTCTCTGTGTTCCTATGTGTTTCCCGCAGGTCTTTCTCTCCTTCCTATCCTTCTCTGACCCGTCTCTTCTCTGCCCTCATGGCTCTGCTCCCACCTGTCTGCCTGTCTACATGTCCATGCGTCTACCCCCTTTCCAGGTCCTCATTTGCCTTCCTTTCCCCAAATAAACCCATTTACACATACCATCCATCTCTGTAAACATGAAGACGGAAGGGTCCCATGATTTGAGAAGTCAGTCATGGCTTGTGTTTGTAAGGAAGTTTCAGGCTTTCTGGAAAGGTTCCCTGATCTGGTAAGATAGTGGCTGTGCACTTTTCTGCACAGAAGCTTGATATATGGAAACTGAGCAGGTGATACAGATGTGAACTGGGCCCTTTCAACACATGCATTGTACTCTTACATAAAGTTAAAACTCCTAGAGGGCAAGTAGGAATTTATTATTGGCTGGAAGTTTGTTTATGCTTGGGAGGGCTTAGCATTGGGCAGTAGTTCTCTTTGGCTCACTGCGTGACCTTCAGTGTGCATGGCCACAATTCTACTTTTGAATGGGAGAAACTGGAGTTTCCACTTGTTTGAATAAGCACTTGAGGACTTGAGGGCTCGTAGGTGATTCACCTCCTTTCGCCCATCCCTTTCTCACTAATGTTTAATGTGAAATCACTCTCAAGGTTAAGATTCAGAAGAGCACAGCAAAACATGGGATAGAACTCAACCCCCTACCCTGAGGTGTTGCTATTTTCTAAATATTTGCCAGAAGAGATTCCTCACTGAAGCCCATCAGCAGAGACACACTTGTGCTATCGAGCAGTCCCAGAAGGAGACATAACTTGGCTTTTTAAACCTAACTGTATACAGACACAGTCCGATTCAGCAGGAGACAACAGAGTCACATTCATGCCTACTGACCTTGGCTCATTTTTACAAGATGAAACTAGAGTACTAGATAAAGACATGTTGGAAACAATGTCAGAAATACAGCAGACGTGGGCTGCATGCTATAAAGAGCAGGCACGAGAGGCAAGGAGATGAAATATTTGCCTTCTACAATATTTTCTTTTCAGTATGAGATAGTCAAGGTTCTCATGCAAGTTTATGGTGCTGTGTAACAGCATTTGATCTTAAACACTTGGGTGCTAAAACACAAAACCATATTTAAACGATGTATGAATTATCATTAAACCGGTTTCTTGTTGGCATGGGTATTTAGGTTGGCGGCCATGATTGAAAATAAATGTTCTATTGTATATTTGAGGACATTGTACCATGAGCAAATTTTCAAAGTATTGTTTGGAAAATATATTATGCTTCTAACAATGCTCATTCAGTGTTATGACCTCCTGAAGCCAGGTACGGGGTACACGGCCTGAGAGATGGCTGGTCGCCAGCGTGGACTGTGGTGGAAGGTCCCCCTAGAGGGGAAGCTTGAGCTCTGCTCTATGGCCTTGGGCAAGTGAGCTGACCTCCCTGTGCCTCTGTTTCCCCTGGGAAAGCACTGAATGAGTTCGAGCGAATGAGTGAATAAGTATCTGTTAACAAATACATTTTAATAATATAATTAATAACTTAATCTTCATTCATTTTTAAGCCTTGGAAATTATCAGTCCAGCATTGTTAGAAGCATAATATATTTTCCAAACAATACTTTGAAAATTTGCTCATGGTACAATGTCCTATGAAATCATCTATGTGCTTTAGACATTTATGACTTCCTATGTCTAAATGCAATTCATGTTAGAACTGGTGCCTCGCTTGCCTTGCTCTGAAAGTCAGTCCTTGTTATCAGGAAAAGAAGATGTTGAAGGATAGGTAATAACAATGAGGATTCCAGTCGTAGCTAGTGATGCTGAGAACATTCTGAGAGACTGAAAGCCAAGTGAGAGAGCACAGGAATCCTGGACAGAGATAATTCTCATTATTGGTGTGAAGACAGCAAACATTTCCTAGTTTTGGAAAGAGATCGTAACCTCACCTTGTCTTAGGAGCTATGACTTTTCAACACAGTTGGCCTATGGAAGGCAAAGAATTCGGAGCCACCATTGATGAATATACCCCGTTCTTTTGAATTTCTGTCATGAGATTCATTCCCCTTCAATGACTATCTACTCAGGAATGGATGTCTGTCCCCAGTAATACAATAACAGTTATTTCCTGGGATTGAAATTATAGTTGGGTAGGAGCTAGTGCTAGGATGCTGATAACTTAAAGCTAGTTGTAGTAAGAGGTGGAGAAGAGGGGCTGAGAGGACTACCTTGGTGTCAAAGTGCTTGACTTACAAGTACAGATACTTGAGTTCAACTCCTAGAACCTTTGTAAAAATGCTGGCCCAGCTTGAAAGACCCACACCATGAGAGGGATCTCACCTCTGACACCATTGGTAATATTCTGCTATACCTGCAGGCAGGAGCCTGGCATACATTTCATCAGAGGGGCCTCACTCAACAACTGTTGGAAGCAGATACAGAGAGTATCAGCTGTGTTAACATTTAGTGGAGCTTGGGGCATATGTGGAAGAGGGGGAGGAAGGATTTCAGGAGCCAGAATGGTCAAGGACAACACGAGGGGATCTTACAGAGTCAACTATCCTGGGCCCATGGGGACTGAACCACCAACTGGAGAGCATGTATGGGACAGACCCAGGCCACTGCACTCAAGTAGCAGGTGTGTAGCTGGATCTTCGTGTGGGACTCCTCAAGTGGGAGCAGAGTCTGTCTCTGATTACAGCTGGCTGTGGATCCCTTTCCCATAACTGGGCTGCCTTGTCTAGCCACAGTGGAGGAGTTTGCACCTTTGGTGATGAACAGCAGTGTGGAAGTGTAAGCTGAATGAACCCTTTCCTCCCCAACTTGCTTCTTGATCATGATGTTTGTGCAAGAATAGAAACCCTGACTAAGATAGATAGTATGCAAAAACAAAGAGGCTTTATTCTGCAGAAACAACCAGCACGTGGGGTCAACTGTTCTCTAAAATGGCAACAAAGGCCAGACAAAGACCCACAGGCCTTCTTATCGGGAATTGGGGGGAACTCCCTAGAGGGATTAGGTAATCTAAAATTTCATTGGTGGGTGTTAGGGGGTCACAGGTGATCAGTGGTCTGCATTCCCATGTCATGAATGTTCAACCGTGGGATGAAATAGGGCTGCACAGCGCAGATGACTCATTCTGAAATAAGATACTTCCCCATTTTTGTGGTTATCCCCAGGCTGTTCTTTGGGAGGGGCTTTTATGATCTTGTTCAGGATTATATGGTCTGTTCCTAGAACTGGTATCTTATGACTTAGTTTCTGGAACTTAGGGTCTATTCCTGAAGCTGGTGCCTTAAGACCTCTTTTCTTTTCTTTTCTTTTCTTTTCTTTTTTCTTTTCTTTTCTTTTCTTTTCTTTTCTTTTCTTTTCTTTTCTTTTCTTTTCTTTTCTTTTCTTTTCTTTCCTTTCCTTTCCTTTCCTTTCCTTTCCTTTCCTTTCCTTTCCTTTCCTTTTCCTCTCCTCTCCTCTCCTCTCCTCTCCTCTCCTCTCCTCTCCTCTCCTCTCCTCTCTCTCTCTCTCTCTCTCTCTCTCTCTCTCTCTCTCTATCTCTCTCTCTCTCTTTCTTTGTTTTAGAAATCAGTCCTGGTCCTTAAATGGAGTCAGATGGGTTTATGTTGCCCTTTTAATAGATAGACGGATAGGTAGATGATAGATAGATGGATGGATGGATAGATAGATACTACAGACAGATAAATAGATGGATGGATGGATGGATGGATGGATGGATAGATAGATAGATGGATAGATGGATAGACAGGTAGATGGATAGATAGATGGATGGATGAATGGATAGATGGATGGATAGATGGATGGATAGATAAATAGATGGATGGATGGATGGATGAATGGATAGATATATGTATGGATGGGTAGATGGATGATGGATAGATAGATAGCTAGACAGACAGACAGACAGACAGACATTAGCAGAGCAAAGGAGGAAAGGAGAAAAGTGAGAAGGAAAGGTGGAAATGAGGCCTGAATGGTACCCAGCGTCAACTGTTTCCTATCTTGTCCAGTGATGGCTCCTCTTGCCATGTGATGTCAGTGAGCTCACAGGTCTCTGATGTGTGCAGCTGAAGCAGCTTGAGCGGCACGCATCATTGCGGTGACTGACAGTTTCCAATCATGAATAACCCTCCCTCACATCTCTCTACTCAGCTTCTACTTTTTTGAAAAAAAGATTTATTTATTTTATTTATATGACTACATTATAGGTGTCTTCAGACACACCAGAAGAGGGCACCGGATCCCATTACAGATGGTTGCGAGCCACCAGGTGGTTGCCGGGAATTGAACTCAGGAACTCTGGAAGAGTGGCCAGTGCTCTTAACCACTGAGCCATCTCTCCATCCCTGCTTCTACTTTTGAACCCAACAACAACAACAACAACAAAAAACAAATTCCCAAAGTCAGAGCACACCTATTTTCCTTCTCCTTTGGAGAAATGCTTACTTTCCCCTTCTCACTCAGCTCCGCTGACTCAGCATGTCTGCGTTTAGTGATGGCAGGTCAATAAGCACCGCTTGAAGCATCCTTGACTCTGTCATGCAGAAGACGGGAGGCAGCAATACCTCCGGATGAGCATGGCATCAGCAAGGTCTCAACAGCTTGCCTCCCCCTCACTGGCTGCCAAGTCGCCTTCTGGTTGAATGATCAACTTGGAGACCTGGGTAGAGCAGTTATCCTTAGTAGTTTTCTTCTTCCTTTCTGTCAGCCCATTATCATTAGACGAGGCGATCACTCCTGACAGATACGCTGAGACGGGCAATCTCTGCCACTAGGGAGTGAGAGTTACAGTCACCATGCTGGGGCAGGTGCCAGGGAAACAACTTACCCTCTGATGGGAACTTTTCTAGGATAACAACAGAACCTCCAAAAAAAATCCCTCTGACTAGAAAGGAATTATGTCTGTGACTAGCATAAGAGAAGATGGTATTTCCCTTTAACATCTCGTGTCTTTTTCTACACATTTACCGTATCGCCACAGAAGTGTGTCATTCTTGACAGGCTGTATTTAGGAATCACAAACATGGATTTAAGCTTTCTTCTTCATGCAGATCGTTTGGATGAAGTACAGTGTCTCTTGTTCACCAAGAATTAACTTGACTTCTATCTCTTTGAAGGCAAGCTGGAAACACGTTCTGGGAAGTGTATACACAAAATGAGCAGATGGGAAAGAAGCTGTTTTTGACGAGGATGTTAAACGTGGTGGCCGGTGACTGGATACTTATTACTGGCACTAAGGTTTAGGAAGACCAGAAAACAGTTTCATCCAGCCATTCATATGCAAGGAAGAAAGACCTTCTAAGGGAGAGTCATTCTGGGAGTCTGGAAGGATGCCCGGCATCCTCCCTGGCCAGCTGACACCCAACCAGCTCAGTAGCTTTACCCTGCTTCAGAGGGCATGCAAAGGGTTAATGTTCAACAGCTTCTGCTCCCCTCCCAACCCGCCCCTCCTCCTTTTTTTTTGCTGAAGGAAAGAATCACCTTCAAGGTTCATTATCTTCATTACAGCATGATCAATACCTACAGATCAAGGGCTTCCTACAAGCAACTTTCATCAGGAAAAAAGAAAGAAAAAAGAAAAAAAAAAGAAAGGCTCTTCTGCACAGTCCTGGAGCCAAGCAGGTCCCCCACAGAGCTGTGAATGATCTGAGGGGACACTTCATTCTGAGCTCCTACCATAACTGACCTCTGCTATTCCAGCCCCAGTCCCTGAAGTCAGACCTTTCCTCTGCAGCTCTCTGGCTGCATGTGCCCCCAGGATAGCTGTGAAAATGCACTTTAGAACATTACAGGAGTGTTTAGTGATTTTTTTTTTTTTATATAACGCAATAGTGTGGTTTAGTGCGAACTTTGTAGATGACATTGATTTCATTGCAGTTTGGACATGCTTACTTGATCCCATGCACAGCTTCCCTTATTCTTTGGAATTCAAAGCCTAGATTTTTCTGACTAGCTGGCTGTCTTTCTACCCCCTGCCGCACGCCACAGGTAGTGTAGACAACTGGAAGGAGGGGCTGGGCTTCAAACGCTTATTTCCGTATTTAGTCCAATTCTCTAGGTCGCTCTTTACTACTTTGTGTTTTTCGTTCTCGGCAAAGCAAGAATGAAACCACATCGAATGTTTGCTTGAGAAGTAGATACATTGGAGGCTGGAGAGATGGTTAAGAGCACTGACAGCTCTTCCAGAAGTCCCGAGTTCAATTTCCAGTAATCCTGTGGTGGCTCACAACCATCTGTAATGGGGGTCTGATGCCCTCTTCTGGCACACAGGTGTACACGCAGATAGAACACTCATGTACATAAAATAAATAAAAATAAATCTACTAAAAAAAGCAGATAAAATGTAGATGGTAGATTGTAATTCTCTTAATGTTCTAGACATATGAAAACAGTAGTTGAAATTTCCTCATATGAGAACTTTTTTTTTTTTTTTACTTTCAGGCTAATTGTTATTTCATAATTAAACACACACACACACACACACACACACACACACACACACACGGCTTGGTTGTACACTTGCTAGTGAGCAAACATGCTTGAAATGTATGTGCAGAATTCATCCCTTGCTTCACATCCATTGAAATCATTACTCCAGGCTTTGTGGAATGCCCAAGTTTATTCTTGTAGAATGAACTTGTCAACATGAGATTTAAGGCGTCCTCTAAGAAGATTTGAACACGTCCCACCCGGTAACCAAGACAAGGACACAATGAAGTAAAAAGACCTCATGTTAAGGGAACATGGCCACCCTTCAGTTTTTGTTGTCTAAGGCAAGAACAGCAGTCTGCATTTCATGCCCAGAATAACATCTTCAGACATCTTCAGATGCTAAATACTGAAAAAGCTGTAATAAGAAAATAATAACAGCAATATAATAATAATAATAATAATAATAATAAATAAGACTATGTCCTGTAGCATAAAGGGGAATGTGAGTTTGTCAGAATAATGAGATTCTAAGAAGACAAATTTGGGTCACTTTTAAGTCACTTAGTCCTCACAAAGCTCTTTTGGAATCTAATCTAGCTCCGTCTAGACCTGCCGTAGATCTAGGGCTGCGACTCCTGATCGAGTGATTTAAGAGCAGACTGGCGGCTTAGATGAGCTTTAGGATTTATTATCCAAAGAGAGGTCTGAGACTATGGGCGAGCGAGATGGGCGTTCCATTCATCTGTCGCCCTCCCTCACCCGGGGAATTAGAATCATAAATGTGCGTGTCACAGTGTCTCAGAAAGAACATGATGTCTGGGGGACAGTGGCCTGGGCTCAGGTCTCACTAATCACCATGTATCAGTGATTTTAAGTGGGTTTTTGAGTTTCAGATTCTGTTGTTCCTCCAACAATCTATTTATTGATATGGGTTGAACCTTGCATCCCCCTAATTCATTTTTAAAATTAATTTATTTTATACATGAGTCCACCACCATTGCTTTCTTCAGACACACCAGAAGAGGGCACCAGACCCCATTACAGATGGTTGTGAGCCACCACGTGGTTGCTGGGAATTGAACTCATGCCCTCTGGAAGAGCAGTCGGTCCTCTTAACCGCTGAGCCATCTTCCAGCCCCACCTAATTCATTCTTACATTAAACTAATCCCCACCATCCCAGATTGAAATTTGAAGGGTCTTTACAGACATGATCGAGTCGAGGTGAATTCATTAAGGAAAAGCCTCTCTTAAGGGAGAGAGACATGCCTTCAGAGAGCAAGGTATCTAGCCAGCAAGCCAAGGGGAGAGACTGGGGCAGATCTGTCAATCAGCCCTTGTCACAAATCAATGCAGCCAGCACTCAGACTAGACATCATCTATAGACTACAAGTCCACCCATGTCTGTCAGTTACGCTACCTCATTTCTGGCTTCTCCAGGGAAGCCAGCTGGACTTGAAAGTGTTACCTGCATTCTTTTAAGCTTTAGTTTGTAGTGGGAAAATGTTAAAATATAGTACCGCCCTGCCAGGCTTCTGCTCCAAGTCCCGGTGGGTAGGTCTCTCTCTCTCCTGCCCAGCACCCACTCCTTCCAAGTATCTTGCAAAGATTGACTCTAAAACTTGAGCAGTTAACCAAATATATTTATGTATATAAAACTCCCAATTACATAAGCCAGTTTACAATGTTAAGATCTTACCCCAATATTTCTAACTTCTCCAAAACACCAGAAACATGTCTGATGCCACCTGGATCTGCAGGTCTCCTCTGCGCTCCCTCGTTCAGCTCCCCAGTTCCCTTTCTCTCCGCCCCTCCTTCTCTTGGCTCCTCCTCCTCTCTCCCCTCCAATCACTGGCCTCTCCCTGCCTCAATGTGAATGGATAGGAAATATCTTGCATCATTAGTTGTCTCCATGATAAGGTGGGGAGAGTCGAGCTGAGTATTTGGAGTCTTCGTGAGTTCCAAGGTTTACAATGAGCTTTGAGCAAGTTCCCCCCCACCCCCGCGTCTGAATGAATGTCGCAATCATGACCCTCAAGCTTGGTGTTGGGACCGAGTTAAAGGTGCGTCACGCTTGTGGAAGCCCATTTGATGGCTGACGCTCAAAAGTAGCAACTGCTCGTTTGCAGAGGAAATGGGATGTTATATACAAAGCACAGGACAGCGCCTGCTGTGGAGCACATGCCAAATATGTGTTCACTCTTAATTTCATTATTGCTAATCATATCAGGTGGTTTCAATATTAGAAAGACTAAAAATGCCTCATTTAAAATAAAATTTGGAAAATTCAGTATTTATAAAAGACCATAATGGGATGAGCTATCTGACGGTTTTCCTCAGTGACATACTCTCTGGCAGGCTTAAGGAAAATACTCCACACAATGTTTTCTTGTCTTTGAGCTCATTCACGCTTGTATTTTTGTTTTTAAGATTTCTTTAAACACACTTATGTTTTTACATTTCATTAGAACTTTCTAGGAGTACTATTGTACTTTTAAAATGTCTTCAGTATTATAACATGGTGTTGGTTTCCTTTGCTTTTTTATTTTTACTTTTTCACTGATTTAAAAAAAAAAAAAACCCTCCCTTCCCGAAAGTAGTATGAAAATTGAAAATATTCTCGCTTACTCTTACAGAATGTCTGGCGAAATTAAAATATCACAACTTTCATGATTAATTAAAATGATAGTCCCTTTAATCAAGACAAAATAATTCTCAGTGACTTGAGGTATCAAAAGAGAACTGACATTTAAGCTGTTTCAGAAGCAACTGAAGAATATTGCTTTTGGTGGTTGAAAGAAGCTCTTTCAAAAATTCTCAGTTTTATCCGTTAAGGAATCATGGGGGTCCGGAGAGATGGCTCAGTGGTTTTTAAAAGTACTTGGCGGCTCTTGCAGAGGAATTGGGTTCCATTCCCAGCAGCAAGAGCAGGCTTCCCACAAAGGTTTCTACTCCAGTCCCTTGACACTCCTGGTGTTCATGACTTCACATCTGTATACTCAGGCGTGAGTACACACACACACACACACACACACACACACACCACGTACATAAAGAACTCTCTTCTAATGAAAATTATAATCTAAGACGTCCCTAGTTCAAACTCTAGGAAGTAGGCTGTGGTAAAGTCAGTGTGTGCTCAAGAGGATCACAGATGCCATTCTCAAAACACAATGGAGAAGGGCAGCTGCCCCTCCTCCCATTTCCTGCGCATGTGCGCATGTGCATGCTGGGAGCAGACTAGAAAGCCTCCTAGGCGTTGAAAAAGAGCCAATTGTTTTGTGGTTCATTTGACTGTGTTCTGCTCTTATTATTTTAAACAACGAGCTATAACCAGACAGGGTTACAGACTTAATAGCCTTGAGTCACCCAGGGTCAGTATAGGTTGAGGAGTTGTGCATCTCAGCATAGAACACCAACGAGAAGGAGCCATTATCCCACCGTGAATGAAATACAGCCCTGGCTAGCGTTGTGGCTTTGAACAAGAGGAATGAACCAGCGCCAGACTGCATTCTGGCAGGGGGTTAGGATAATGTCTTTATGTATTTGTGTTCCTATTTTCTGTTGTCATTCCGAGCTTTCTAGTAGACAAACACTGGATGCCAGACAGCAAGGGAGTCTCCTGACACTGTCCTGGGAGAGAATCTTCCTGAGGTGCAAAATCAAAACAGGCACAGACAGGGTGACCAGGGATCTTGAAAGGCAGCCCAACCACAAATTGTATGCACAGGTTTTTATTAGTTCAAACCCAAACTGGTGTATAGGAGACTGGATGACATGCTATGTCGAGAAGCCATCGTTATTACTTAAGCACCCAAAGAGGGCGTTGAATATATTCTTTTATTCGCTGTCATAAATTTGATCCACGAAATTAATCTTTGTACCTTCTGTTCAAATGTTAAGTTTTTTCACGGGCGATTGAATACAGTGCAGTGTCTGTTGTAGCTTAGTGCTGAGCTGGTCCCCACATTTGTGTGTGTACTCTGAGTAAAGTCAATCAGAGAAGACAGAAAGCCTCTGGTATCAGATCTACCACCATCCTCGCCTGAGGTTGGAAGAAACAGATGATAAAAATGACACTGTGTTGAGGAGTGAGATGGGCGTGCTGTCGAGTGACAGATTGAGCAGTTAATATTGCATTAATGCTTTCTGTTTTCTTAGTCATCATATCAGATTGATTATTCTAGCCTTGGTAGCTTGGCACAGAACTGCTGGGAACACTTAAAGCTAACCATCCATATGGTGAGTGGTTAAGAGTGGGACTCTAGAGTCCCATTGTGACTATTTAACGTGCAGCTCAGCTAGGTAGTGGTGCAGGCTTGGGCAGGGCTCACGGGTCTACAGTGTCTGATTCCTTAGATGGATTTGATACTATTGCCCTCATGATATTTAATTACGATGCAAATGTAAAAAAAAATGCTTACTGTAATTTTTGGTGCATCAAATAATTATCTTCTAGTTTGGGTCGTGATGACTTAGTGCCATAGGCTGTATGGTGTATAAACAATAGACATTTACTTCTCCCAGTTCTGGAGGCGAATAGCCAGCATGATGGTATCAAAGTGATTACCTCCTGTGGGTGGTAGAATTCTGGCTTCATGTATTCTTTTCATTTGGTAACTGTAGAACATGATAGCTTCCATTCACTTCTTATGAGGATGCTAATAGCAGCCACGGGGGTACTACACTCCTTGCTTTAAATATTTTATATTTATATAACTATATGTATATCTATTTAATATTTTAAATATTAAAACCTGTTTTTAAATATTATTACAATGAAATAGGGATTTCAACACAGGAACAGTCTGCTACTTGCAAATGAAAACTTCAAGATTGACTGGGCTTATCACTTAGAATCTGTGATTAGTATGATTAGGGGTTAATATTTGGTCTATGCCAGCTATAAGGATATCTTCACTAACATGAGATTATATGGAAAATAGAAAACAGTGCCTAGCTTTGTGGCATCATGGAGTTCAGTAGCAGGACGAGAGAAAAAAAATCATAGGGGTGGAGAGGAAAGGAAATCTTTCCCAGTTAACGAATTAGAGCCATTGTTATTTACATGATGATCCAACTCACCTCTCAATCAAAGGATAGAGGCAGTATTCTTCATTATAATGTTATAGAAGTTTTAAGATGTGAGACAAACTAGAAGTTTTCTGGGAACAGATACAGAGACAGATTCATGAGAAAAGCGGGGCATGGACATTCTTTTGCTATTGATTAGGCAGCTTAGGTTGAAGTAGTTGTCCATGGTTACTCATGCTTCTGGTAAGCTGTTTTGTTTTTCTTCCTGAAATTCAGCTTTCTCTCATGTGCACATTGAGTTGTTCAGAAGTAGCCCTTCTCAGATTATCTTCTGGACAAATTAGTTCCATATACTTAGTCAAATCTGGAGACAGTGCAGGGTGCCTCTCCTACCCAGGAACAACTCCAGCATCGGCTCTCAATTAAAATACTTTCTGGCTTACCAAGATCTCCCCTTCTGTAGGCTGTCTCTCCACTCTGGCAGTTGTTGAAATGTGTTGACACTTTCTTCAACTTTATTCCTAGTGGCATGGTTTAGCTTTTGCTGTCTGTGGTTTTGGGTCCTAATACAAAAGAAATCATAGCTAGGCTTAGCATGTTTCCTTCTGTAGACTCATAGCTAGTGATCCTGCAGTTAAGTCTTTGATTTTTGAATTGACTTTATGTAGGATGGGAGTTAGAACCTTGTTTCTTCTTCTGAACATCAAGGCCGTGTTTCTCCAACACTATTTGCAGACGGTTCTTCCTACAACATATATTCTTGATGCTTTTGTTGGGAGTTAGTTGGCTGTAAATACATGGCTTTATTTCTATGTTTCTATTACTCCTATTGGTTTATTTGTGTGTTTGTAAGCCAGTACTATATTTAAAAATTATTTCCTTAGTGTTTGAGATTACAAGATAATTACGCCAATCTTCCTCCCTCTTACTCCCTCCAAACCCTCTCATTTGTTCCTCTTTAATGTCTTTTGATTATTCATATTGTTTTGAGTCCAAGTAGTATGTCACAGACTTCTTGTTGCTGTGACACAGGACCTGGGAGAAGCAACTTAAGGGAGAAGAACCTTGTTTTGGTCATGGTTCAGGGGGTTTCAGCTTGGATTGTCACACCTTAGTGTATCCAGAAGCTAGGAGCTAGACTGATGTGGGCTTGGTCTGCAATGTACAAGACATTCCCAATGTTTTGTGTTTTGTCAATGAAGTCCCATGTTCAAAATGGTCCAAAGCCTCTCAAAACAGCACCATTGGAGAGGGACCAGCCAGTGGGGCACATTGAACATAAATATCTGAAAGAAAATAGGTAATGTGATGTCTCTAGCTACATTGTTGTTGTTGTTGTTGTTGTTGTTGTTGTTGAGGAATGATTCCTTCAACTACTTGGGGATTGTGGTAGTTTGAGTAGGTATGGCCCCCATAGACTCAATTTTTGAATGCTTGGCCCATATGTAGTGGCACTGTTAGGAGTATGAGTTAGTTGGAGCCGATGTAGCCTTGTTGGAAAAAGTATGTCACTGTGGGTATGGGCTTTGCCATCTTCTATGCTTAAACTGCACTCAGTGTGGCCACTGTCTCCTTCTGCTGCAGATCAAGATGTAGAATTCTCAGTTCTTTCTCTAGCACCAAGTCTGCCTTCTTACCATGATGATAATAGTAACTTTAAACCAGCCCTGATTAAATATTCTCTTTTATAAGAGTTGCCATGGTCATGGTCTCTCTTCATAGCAATAAAACCCAAACTATGACAGAGTTGTTTCAGGGTTTTATAAGAACAAATATGTCAAAGTGATACCTGAACTTCATGTCTATTGTAGCATGATTTATAGTAAACAAGACACAGTATCAACACAAGTGCCAATCACTAGAACTGACAAGGAAACTTTGATATGTGTAGACACATATACAGTGGGATAATAGGACAAAAGAATAAAATGTCATTTATGGTAACATTTAGGGGTCTGAAGGAATTTATGATCAGTAAAATAAGCCAGTCATGGAAATGTAAATACTGTGTGACTTCTCTCTTAGGGTTTTACTGCTGTGAACAGACACCATGACCAAGGCAACTCTCTTATAAGGACAACATTTAATCATGGCTGGCTTACAGGTTCAGAGGTTCAGTCCATTATCAAGGCAGAAATACTGGCTCCCAGGTAGCTAGGATGAGGGTTTTTTTTTAATTGCTTTATTTATATTTCAAATGTTATCCTCTTTTTTTGTTACCGCCCCTACGCCCCCCCCCACCCTCGTGCCTCTTTTCTGACCTGGCATTCCCCTACACTGGGACATTGATCCTTCACAGGACCAAAGGCCTCTCCTCTCATTGATGTATGAAAAGGCCATAGGATGAGAGTCCTAAAACCATAGTGACACACCCACTCCAACATGGCCATACCTTTTCAACAAGGCCACACCTACTCCAACAGGGCCACACCTGCTAATAGTGCCACTCCCTGGCCTGAACATATACAAACCATCACAATATCATTTACACGGAAATCTGTAAAACTGATTTTACAGAAATAAAGAATGGGACAGTGTCTGTCAGATCCTGGGGTACAGGGAGAGGAGGGTGTCAGGACAGTTTAATCAATAGGCACAATGTTTAATGGAGGTTGAGTGTTCAATGCTCTGTACTTTAACAGGGTGGCAGTAGTTAATACTAAGCTATTGTTTATTAATTATAGATTGACTCGCCAGGCAGTGGTGGTGCACGCCTTTAATCCCAGCACTTGGGAGGCAGAGGCAGGTGGATTTCTGAGTTTGAGGCCAGCCTGGTCTACAGAGTGAGTTCCAGGACAGCCAGAGCCACACAGAGAAACCCTGTCTCAAAAAACCAAAAATAAAATTATAGATTGACTCATTGTACCTTTAAAATGAGCTACAGGTGTGAAAATTAGAATGTATTTGTACTAATAGATCATACAATATGTGCATATGTATATATACATATACATATATATATAAAACCACCCACTTTATATGATTAATATTGACAATTATTATAAATGAAAAATCCTTTATTTTAAAAGGATTAATCCTTTTATTTTAAGCCAAAGAAGTCAAATAATATTAGAAAAAAGAAAGGGTCCCTTTTCTTTGTTTTACTCCTTCCCTTTAAGTACATTTCTCCACAAAATCTTCTCTCATTTGATATCTATTAAAATTTTATAAAACTACTAATAGTTTGAGAATTTCCACCATCTCTATATCCTAGGTCCAGATCTTGAACTTGAGTTTTTAATGACATGAACTCTGGTTCTTACAAACTCAGATTTAAAACTAGTAGAGGAAATGTTCTTGCCTCCTTTCTGTGAGGAGGACATGGCAGGTCAGCTCCTGAGTAATTAATTTCTCTTGCTGCCAAGACATAAAGGAAAAGAAAAAGACAATTAGGTTGGATTCCATAGAGTGAAGTAGAACAGGTTTTCTGTTGCTTTAGGGCATACTGCATTGAATTCTTAGAAGACTATAGGATGATGGGCTGTGTATGTGTTTGAATAAGTTATCATCAATGAACATAGAACACATTGAATAAAGGTTTATTCTTTCCACTACAGCTTTAATTTTTCTGTGATGGATACATAAGGAGAAGAGAGTTGTTGCCAATGGCATGAAAACAGGCCTGTCCTCTGGTCATTTGAGAATGACTCTTGTATTCAGAAACTGTAGTTTTAAATCATTTCTACCAATAGTTGATGTCAGGATTGGATTCAGAGTCTCATAATAAAAGGAAATAAGTTTATGGATATTCTCCATTTCTACCATTTTGATGTTTTGGCTAATAAGTAATAAGTAGTGCCTCTTTGTTCCAAGGTGGGTGCAGTGATATAATCCTACAATCCTGATACTTGGGAGGCTGAGGCAGGCAGAGAATGCATTCAAGACCAGCCTGGGTGGCTATATAGTAAGATCCTGTCACAAAACTCAAACAAAACAGAAACTGATTTATATTCTTTATCCCATAGATGAATTTTCAATCATCACTGATGTATCCTTGTCTACAGAAGCATTCCATGGTCTTGCTTCCACCCCACCATGGAGAATAATTTTGGCATGTTGGATGTCTTCTCATCACTCAGGGAAGATACAGTATTTTGTATGACTTGCTTTAAAGGCCAAGTAAGTAGATACAACTGTTTTGGGATATTTGCATAAGGGTAACAATGATAGTCATTAGGTATTGGATACTTCCTGTTGTGGAGAAATGATTCATACATTATTTTGAATCATTTTAATATCCCAGTGAATAGGAATTGTTGTCATTCACAAACTCAGAGAGTAATGGTAATTTTTCTAAAGTTTATCGAGTTGTAACTATCTGTAGTGGCTATTCTTGGTTGTCAACTTGACTATATCTGGAATGAACTACAGTCCAGAATTGGAAGGCTCACCTGTGATCCTAATCTGGAGACCAAGAGATAAAAGTTTCTGATCTGGATCTTGGCATGGAGATCTTGAGGCATAGTGGCTATGAATCCCAGAAGATTAAGACAGGGAGATCCCCGAGTTGAAGGTCATCTGGGTTGAAGCAAGTCCCACATCCAGGAATCGTGGTACAAGCGTTTAATCTGGGTCACATGCTCTGGTAGAGACCTATATCAGGACATTGGAAGAAGGAAGACTCACTCACTCTTCTTCGCTTGCTTGCCTTGTGGGACTGAGCAACTGCTAGATCCTTGGACTTCCAATCACAGCTGCTGCTGACTATTGTTGTGAGTTGGACTACTGACTGTAAGTCATCAACTATATAGAGACTACCCATAAGTTCTGTGAATCTAGAGAACCCTGACTAATACACTGTCTAGGCTTTGGTTCCAACCCAAGGTTACTTATTACTGTCCTCTTGTCACAGTCGACCAAATCACACCTTGAGTACAAAGCACATCCTCAGCCTAGTCCACTGTCACAAGGCTCAGCACGTCTATGTTCCAGAGACCTCCCATGAGCACTTGCAAAGAAGACCTATTCCAGGGTAGCATGGACCATAAATGCCATTGGTATCAATGAAGTTCATAGATCTCAAGTTTTATCTAATTGTTCTTTCCGTTACATGGAAAGGAGAATTGAAATATGAAATATTCAACTCCAACACAGGTGCTGGCATAGTTGTCTACCTTCTTCTTCAGTTCAGTAATTCTTTGTTTTCTATATTTTAAAACTGAGTTATCAAGTGAATATGGATTTATAACTTTTCTATTATATGATGTAGGAGTCACTCTGTCCTACTGAACTGAATGGTTCCTTTCATGCTGCTTAGAATCTTCTGTAGTATTGACACAGGATGCCCAGCTCATTCATGGTTGTAGTTTACATGTCTTTTCTATTTCTATCCATTACTTTCTACAAGTTTTTGTGTACTTTGGAAAGTAGCATATAGTTAAGTCTTAGCCTTTATCTTGTTGGACAGGTTCTGCCTTTTGTATAGGATATTGTTTTCATTCATATTTAATCCAAGTGTTGCAATCTTTGGATTTAAATATTTCATTTTATTTTGATGCGTGTTCCCTGCTAATGTTTCCCTCTTTTGCTTAACAAATATTTGTTTCTGTGCCATTTTATAATTCTGTTGGTTTTTAGTGATATTGTTTGGGTTGTTACTTAGAGGTTAGGGTATGATATATATTTTGTTTTCTTATTAGAATTTTTTTCTGGTTAATCAGTGATAACATTTTTGATAAAATATGTCAACTTTACTGCATTATCACTCCCATTTATTCCCTTTTATTTTATGATAATATATAGTGCGTGCTATCAATATTTCTGCTGTAAATATAATCTAGTTATGCTATAACTGTTGCATTATAGAACTTCAGGGTTTTTAAGAGCATCTAAAATGTAAAAATAAAAAATATATTTATATGCTATTTTTTTCACTTACTTCCTCTTACAATGTTCTTTTTCTCCCTTCGTCGCTTGAACTTATTCTGTATGGTCATTTGCATTTAGCTCAGAAACTTTTCTTGGTGTTTCCGGTAAAGTAGCGATGCTAGACATGAAATATCTCCATTTTTATTTATGTATGGCTCTTTCTTTCCCCTTCATGTTTGAAGGATCATTTTAATTTGTTGACAGATTTTTTTTCTTTCAGCATTTTGAATTTGTTATTCCCTCCACCTTTCAGCTTCCAGTTTCCTAATGAGGAATCAGCCATTAATCATACTGCCATTCCACGCTGTGCCACAGACCTTCTCTTGCAGCGTTCATAATTTTCTCTTGTCTCTCGCTCTTTGCAGCTAGACTGTGGTTTTTGTGGACAGACACGTTTCTTGTGTTTGTTGACTGAGACTCCTTGAAAATTGGGCATGTTTAACTTTTGAAAAATTAAAGCTAGTAGTTTTTACTTTTTCTTTTTTTTAAATTTACTTTTAGTTCTTACCATATTTGTTTTTGAGGCACCATCTTCATATGTAGTCTGAGCTGGCCTTGAACTCAAACTCCTGCCATCACTTCCTGAGGAGTATGATAAGTACTATGGATAACTATGCTAAGCTCCAGCCTTTCTTCTTTTCTTTTGTTTTCTTTTCTTCTCTTCTCTTTTCCTTCCTTCCTTTCTTCCTTTTTTCTTTCTTTCTTTCTTTCTTTCTTTCTTTCTTTCCTTCCTTCCTTCCTTCCTTCCTTCCTTCCTTCCTTCCTTCCTTCCTTCCTTCCTTTCGTATAGAATAGCTTGTTTAGGGCATGTGGAGGGGAGTTGAGGGAGGAGAGAGAGAGAGAGAGAGAGAGAGAGAGAGAGAGAGAGAGAGAGAGAGAGAGAGAGGGAGAGGGAGGGGGAGGGAGAGAAAGAGGAGGGTAGGGGAATGGGTAGAGAAAGGGCAAAGAGGGAAGAGGGTAAGCGAGTAAGAGAGCAACAGAGCCAGCCATCATTTCTTTGAAGAACACTTCTTATTTCTCTTTTTCCTTTCATTCTGGGATTGCTATTACATTCACATTGGTACTTTGGGATTTGTCCCATAGTCTTCTAAACTCCGGTTCAACATCCACAAACTTCTTTACTTCCTGTTACTCAGATCAGACAATTTCTTTGGGGGTAAATCCGCATTAACCGCAAGTTAGAGGTTGAGTTTCATTCTGAAACCTGCATTTTCTCTTACTTCTTTCTTTCACACTTCCTTTTGAAGACGGGCCATCAGCATTAGTTTGCAGATTTCCTAGGATCCTGCTCAGTCCATTGGTTGGCTGAGAGCATCAACTTCTGTATTTGTCAGGCACTGGCCCAGCCTCTCAGGAGACAGCTATATCAGGCTCCTGTCAGCAAGCGCTTGTTGGCATCCACAATAGTGTCTGGGTGTGGTAACTGTATATGGGATGGATCCAGGTGGGGCAGTTTTTAAGTGGCTTTTCCTTCTGTCTCTGCTCTGCGCTTTGTCTCTGAATCTCCTACCATGGGTATTTTGATCCCCTTTCTAAGAAGGACCGAGTATCTATACTTTGGTCTTCCTTCTTCTTGAGCTTCATGTGGTCTGTGAAATCTAATAAAAAACAAAAAAACAAGCAAAAAAAACCAAAAAACAAAAAATCAAAAAAATCAAAAAAGAAAAAGAGAGAGAAAGAGAGAAAGAAAGAAAAAGAAAAAGCAGGCTGAGGAAGCTTTGTGAATAAGCTAGTAAGCTGCATTCATCCAGGGCTTCTGCGTCAGATCTGTCTTCTAGGTTCCTACCTGTTTTTGAGTTCCTGTCCTGACTTTCATCAGTGATGGACTATGATGTGGAAGTGTAAGCTAAAAATAAATCTCTCTGTCTCTCTGTCTCTGTCTCTGTCTCTGTCTCTGTCTCTGTCTCTCTGTCTCTCTGTCTCTCTCTCTCTCTCTCTCTCTCTCTCTCTCTCTCTCTCACACACACACACACACATACACACAAAGATTACCAACTGTGGTCAGTCTTCTCTCTCTGCCCCCGATCTCAGTGGACTGAGCAGATAGATCTTGGTGGAACATTCTTCTGCTTTATACTCTCCTGTAGACGCCCTCAGCCTGTCCCCTTTTAGCCTATTTCCATCGCTAAGTGTCAGCTTCCAATACCAAGAAACACATTCTAACCAGAACCCCGAGTATTCACACGGGGCAGAGTCTCAGGAGCATTCCACACCAGGCAACAAAGCCAGAACACTCTTCTAAGAACCAGAGAGGATGACAGAAACCAAGGAACAGAACATCCATGCAACAAAGACTAGACTAGATCTCAGCACTTAGAATTACAATGTCCCAGACCCAGATATCTAGACACCAGCATAAAAACACAATCAATAACAGCCAGGACAATATGTCTCCACTAAATCCAAACATCCCTATTGCAGGAGACCCTGAGAAATGCAGTATAACTGAAGCATAAGGCAAGGCCATCCAAATAGACTTCATGAATACATTAGAGGTCCTTAAAGATGAAGTAAATAAATCCCTTAAAGAAATCCATGGTAACACAAACAGTGGAATGAAATGAAGGAAACCATTCAAGGCCTGCAAGTGGAAATAGAATAAATAAATAAAACCCCAACTGTGGAAAGACTGGAAATGAAATTTTAGAAACATGAACCGGAACCTCGGAGGCAAGCCTGACTGACAGAATACTAGAGATGGAAGAGAAAAATCTCAGTCACTGAAGACATGATAGAAGTTATGGATACTTCTGTTAAAGAAAATGTTAAATCTAAAATGATCCAAGCACAAAGCATCCAGGAAATCTGGGACGTTATGAAAAGTTCTAAGATAATAATGGTAAAAAATAGAGTAAGAAGAATAAACCAAGGTCAAAGGCATAGAAAATATTTCAACAAAATCATAGAAGAAAAATTCCCCAACCTAAAGAGCTACCTATCACGGTACAAGAAGTATACAGAACACCAAATAGGCCAGACAAGAAAGTCCCCATGCCACATAATATTCAAAATACTAAATGTCGTGTACAAAGAAAGAATATTAAAAACTGTAAGGGAAAAAAGACCAAATAGTATATAAAGGCAGACAGAATAATACCTTACTTTTCAATAGAGACTTTAAAAGCCCACAAGCCCAGACAAATGTTCTATAAACACCAAGAGACCACACGCTACAACTTCAGAGTTGTACAAACATACTAAATGGAATGTTAGTGCATTTGGTTGGTTTCAACTGTCAACTGGGTACAACCTGGACTTACCTGAGAAAAGTTGCAGTTGAGAAACTGTCTAGATCAGGCCAGCCTGTGGACATGCCTGTGGAGATTACCTTGCTTGTCAGATATAGCAAGTCCCAGGCTACTGTGGGAGGTACCATTCCCTAGGCAGCCATTCCTACACAGTGTAAGAGAGAACAAAGCTACCAGCAGGTAAGAAAAAGTTACATACATTCTCCCTTTGCTCTTGACTCTCTAGACTAGCTGCTTGATTTCCTGCCATGACTTCCCATCAATAACAGACTGAGACCTGGAGTTGTAAGTGCATGAACCTTTTCTCCTCTCAGTTGCTTTTTGGGCAAGGTGGGAATTTTTTATTGTTTTGTTTTTTGTTTTTGTTTTTATCATAATAGTTTTTCAGATTGATTTTCAGTATAGCCTTGGGCTAATGTCATCTCTTCAAAACTTGTGTTATTTATTGTGGGCAAATGGCTCCAATGGAAATTGCCTTGAGGAATCTTAACCACATCTATCTATCTATCTATCTATCTATCTATCTATCTATCTATCTATCTATCTATCTACCTACCTACCTATCCATCCATTATTTGAAGATTGATAATTATTTATTTAATTTATTCACTTTATATCCCTCTCACTGCTTTACTTCCTGGTTACCCCCTCCCACAAATCTTTTCTCCCATCAACCCCCCCTTTGTCCTATGACAGGGTAGGACCCCCTAAGTATTCCCCCACCTTGGCACATCAAGTCTCTGCAAGGCTAGGTGCTTCTTCTCCCACTGAGGCCAGACAAGGCAGCCCAGCTAGTAGAGTATATCCTATGTGCAGGCAACAGCTTTTGGGACAGCCCCCCACTCCAATTGTTGGGGGACCCACATAAATATTGAGCTGCACATCTGCTACATACATGCATGGGGTACTAGGTCCGTCCCATGTATGCTCTTTGGCTGGTTGTTCAGTCTCTGAGAGCCCCTAGGGTCCAGGTTAGTTAACTCTGTTGGTCTTCCTGTGAAGTTCCTATCCCTTTGGGACCTGCAATTCTTCCCCCTACCCTTCCATAAGAGACACCCAGCTCCATCCAATGTTTGACTGTCTTAACCATATTTATTAACGGGGACAGGAGGCCAGTGATCAGAGTGGCATTTCAATTTAGTAGTTTTTAAAGAGAAGCATGTGAGCACTTGTCAGTTTATTTGTTGTGGCAACACTATCACCTGACAAATCCTAACTTGATGTGAATGCTAACAGATTGGAGTTCTTATCAGCTGTGCAAATCAATGCTGGTGCATATATATGTATATATTTGTATATGTGTATATGTATATATATGTATATATATACACATTGTATTGGCATTATATATGTTCATTGGAATTATCTATTTGTATATACATAATCATTGATATATATGTATGTATATACATATGTGTGTATATATATGTCATCCTCAGTTTGTATAGTATAATATTAGTTGTGTATATGTTTTCAGGGCTGGCTATTTGGAATTGGATAACCAATTGATTTGCTCTTCCTCAAGGAGGACTGTTTGGTATTCCTTAGGTCCTTGGTATTCCTTACTGTGGTTCCTTTTCTAAGCTTGAGGCCCAGTGGGAAAGCCATATATTTTAAAAAACAACTAAGTTTCTGAACCTTTTGTTCAAGTCAGATAAAAACATTCAGTGTGAATTCCCTTAAGTCAGAAGCCCTCAATAGCTTTAATTAGAACAATTGAATTGGGTTTTATACTCTGTTCATGTTCCCTCAGAGGGCTTAATCAACCTCTGTGCACAGCACTCAGTAAAGTTAACACATGAGCTGTGTGTCAAAGGGTGTGGGAAAGAAATTTCTCCTGAGAAAGACTGAATTCTCTGAGGACAAGTTCTGAAATAGTGAAGATCTAAAGTAAGCCCCAGTTCTGTCTTAGTAGTGTAGTGTGTAGTTTTTGCTACCCTGCCTTAGAATATTGGATCCACAGATGAAAAACATAGACACACAGTTGTTCCGTTTCAACTTGCCTTACTGGCACGATTCCTGGGCACTACTTATCTCCTACCTGGAGAAGCATGCCCTTATCAATAATCTTAGCTTTGCACCTCTCCACCTGGCCTCAGCTTTAGTTGCTCAGTTCCATTTAGTCCCAGCTCAACTTCCCCAACCTCCCACCTGTAGAAGCAGCCTGTGGTTGCTCTGCCCAAGTTGACTTTTCTCCTTCTGAAGCATGGTGAACTCTCCTTCTTCTCCCCTGCCTCTGCCAGCTTGCTTGCAGGGGCCTGGAAGTCCCACCTATTTCTTCCGCCCACCAGTTGGCCCATGGCTTCTTTACTGATTGATCAAGAACCAATTGGGAAACAGGACCTTAGCTTCAGAATCACCCTTACACATAGTTCCTGAATCTTAGATGCTTCTATCCTACCTAAAACAAATTTTGGCATTATTTCAGTACACCTCGGTTGTGGGTAATGAAAAAAAAATTGTGAGGTATATATGATGCTTTATTTAAAAAATATTTTTTACTAGTTCTTTGAGACTTTCATATAACATATTTTGGTTCTTTTGAAATACTTCAAATTCTGTCAGAGGATTATTATCAAACATCTTTTCAGGACTACCCTCTTAGGTTGTCATAAAAATGAGAAGAATTACATCTTTTCAACTCACATAACATTCAATATTTGAATATTATTACAAATGGCCTAAGTATTATTGTTTATATATTTGTATCAGCATCTCTCATGATCTCTATGATAAATTAATGTCCTTTGCAGATTCTGCACAGGTGCATCTCTGACACTCCTTGGTCACTGACTGGCTATTTAAAGGGTATTCCATTTGGTGTACCAGTATGTGCCACATCACAGAGTTTTTATCTTCATGTTAACACATATGTCAACAGGAGTGAGGGACTCCAGGTGTTAAATATTGGGTACACATCAGCTCCTATCATTTGTCAGAAAGTTTTCATAACTGATCTTACACCTGGGAGAGGACTCATTCTCATTATCTGAACAGTAATTGTTGGTGATTTATAAAAGTTTTATCTGATTTTCCTCTTTCTATTCAGTCATGACTACAGAAGGATTCTGAAATTGCTATTTATTGTTACTTTAAGTGTTCTGGAATTTGACCATAAATGAGATCTCAGACTTCTTTTATAAGCTGTGTTTGAGTCTCTCTCTCTCTCTCTCTCTCTCTCTCTCTCTCTGTGTGTGTGTGTATGTGTGTGTGTGTGTGTGTGTGTGTGTACATGTGTTTGTGTACCTGTGAATCAGTTCACATGTGAAGGTCAGAGGTATATTTCTGTCCCCTGCTCTATCAAGCTTGCCTTATTTTCCTGCTGCAATCTCTCACTGCACCTGGAGCTGAATGATCCTATAGGTTTGTTATCCAGCAACTCCCAGAAACCTCTAGTCTCTATTCACCCCTATCCTTTGCAACACTGGAGTTGCCGATACTGTATGATCATGTCTAGCTTTTTATGTGTGTGCTGGGGGATTGAACTCAGGTCTTTGTGCTTGCACAGAAAACACTACTATTCATCTCACCTCCCCATATCCTTCATGTTTCTTACTGTGCTTACTGTTTCACCTATGAGGACATTGGAAGGTCTTTGCATACAGCTTTCTAAACAGTTATTTATCATGAGCCTTCTCTCTGAGTCCTATGATAATCATGAATGAGTGGTAATGAACAGGGGTTATCTCTGACCCCAGACTCTTCTTGGTAGCCCTGGTTTGTTTCTCTGAATAGGGTTGCTACATGTTTTCTTAATTTCTTCTGTATGTTGTTGACCTTCCCTGTTTGTGTCCTTCTGATAACCACACCATTTTTATTTATTTAGTTTGTGTGCATTTCATGCAGATTGAGCATTGCCATATGCAAAGCAGTGTGCCAGGCACTTTGGGGAAAAATCATCTTATTCATGCTAATAACACCAGGAACTATTATATTTATTCATACTGTGGTCCTTTAAAGAGACCAAGTACATTATTTCAGGACACAGGGCTATACCTTATGGAATTCATGTCTACTGTTATTTCATACTGGAACTCAACAGGTTGGTGTTACACTAAGGTGACTCCTGTGCTGTTCTCTTTGTTGCAGTGATTCTTATTACTACTGTACCCATGGATGATGAAGTAGGAGGTATATGTTATGCAGAATTTTAAAAGTACATTTTCAAAATGTGGCTCTCAGTTGTTCCTCCCCAGAGATTCTGATGTGTGCTCTGGTGTGGGATCTGTGAAGGGCTCTCCCAGGGCTCATTCTCCCTTGTTGAGTGCCTTGAAGTGACAGTTACATTTGCTGCATTCTTCGAAGTGCATTTTTACTTCCCATTTCCAGGTATCAGATTTACAGTTGAGACAGCTTGTCGGTTCCTGTCTTCTTCTTTCTCCCTGTTTCTGCTACCCGAAACTCTTCCTCAGTCTCATACTGGATGGGCGCACCCTGTCTCCTTGCCTGATCCCAGCTTCCCTTCATTCATTTCACACTTTGTTCCCTTGTGGCTTCTGAACTTAGTGTGAAATTGGTTGCTGCAGGTTCAGTATTTCTTCCCTTCATGCTTCAAGTAACTGACAATAGGAGGTTAACCATTATAGTACGATAAATCTAGGGCATGTTGGCTTCAGAAAACAGGTCCTAGAAGATGTATGACTGGCAACCCATCCCTTGGGTCATACACTTCCAGGGAGAAACTTGAGAGCTATGCAAAATCTGATAAGAAAAGAGCAGGAAGAATTTTATGCTGACTTTGAAAAGTACATGTTTCTGATAGAGTTTAATCAAATCTACCTTGGTGCGTATCATAGACAAGATAGAAATGAATGGGACAAATACCATCCTGAAAAAATTTAGAGAGGATCTGGTGGGATGGCTCAGTGGGAAAGGTGCCTGCCACCATGCCTGATGCCGTGGGTTCAATGACTGTGATGATTTATTTGGGGTATGAGAACTGATGTTTTCTGGGCACACAGAATTCTCAGAACCAGAAAATTGGATACCATGGCTGTTACTGTTCTCCCATAGTCACTTTCATCTGCTGAAATGCTTCTACCATATTACCTTTCCCATCCCTAACCTTCTGTTCTCCAGGTGATCTGCTCGTGTTCCATGTTCCTAATCCCAAACAGGGAATTTAACATGAAGTAGGATTTTCTCAATTCATCTTCCAAGGCCCAGGGTTTCCCAGTCTTCAGTCCATCAATTTCTCTGTTGAACAATGCCCTTCAGCTACACTTTCCCTAGAAGAACAGCCATTACCCTTCCTATGGAAAGGGTAAAATGTGGATTTGCCTTCTGAGGTCAGGAGTCCAGGCTTTCTTCCCAATAGGTGACTTTGAGATGATTGTGGACCACATTTATTGCTGCTTTCAAAAATATAATCTGAGAAAAGGGGTATGAAGTCACTTATCACAAACTGTGCAATCAGTTACACCTATCTGCCCATCCATCTAGCCAACAGACTTTTAGAGACACTCTATCAGCTTGCTTCTTAGGATACAAAACTGAACTGCCATTATAAATGAGCTATTTTGTGTGTAGCCAGTGAGTTCTACATTATCACATACACAAGGAAATAATGATGCCCTAGGAAAAAACTGCATCTCTGGTCCTGCTTTCATCAGAGCATCCATAATGAACTCAATTAGAGGACAATGAGTTTAGGCTGCTTGACATTGATTCCAGCTAATATAGCAACTCATAGATGAGAGAGAAAGCACCATGGGCCTTGGTAATTAGGAGAAGATTAGTGGAGAAGTTGGACTGTATAGGAACCTTGAAGGGTGGTTAGTAATTAGATTTATGAAGGCAGAGAGGGGGAAGTCCTTCTAACTGGGAGGAGGCTAAGCAGAGATTCTTCTTCCCCTAGCTCTAAGGTTGGTTTCCAGGCTCATGCACCTTACATAACACTGTAACTAGCTGTGAGGAGCAGGGATCAGCTCTCTTATTAGACCAATATTTGTGGCAATATTGGAAAGTTACTCATTTGAGCTCGTAAAATTTTATTAATCATAGAGAAGATGCAGCGTCTTCCTGAAGCATTCAGTGCTAACCCATGTTAAACTAAGTACTACCATTATCCTTGTCTTTGTATTTTCCAAGAGTACAGAGACCTATCTATGCCTACATTGTAGCAAAGATGTGGCACGATCCTTATTATATCAGGTCTATTTTGGCTTAAATTTTACCAACAATATACCCTTCATTAATCTCATGGCAACTCCAACTCTTGCTATGATCAGTGATCTGCATCAACTCTCTTTTGAAGTACCGTCTTTTGCTTCATCAAGAAAACAGGCTTAAGTCATTCAAAATCCAAATTTGTTTCTGGGCTCTCTTTCATTTTGACATCATCAACCATTATCATTTATTGGAAAGCTCCCACCTTTCCCTTTGTTGATTTGCAGTATTGGGTATCATTATTCAGGGACGTCAGTCAAGGGCTTTTCCACCAAGCTTGCCGACTCAAGTAGTGATTATCTTAAATATGATCTTGGCTCAATACTCCTTGTTTCAAAGAGTTAGTACATTTGGTCTGGTAATATTTGATTCTAATAATCTTTATTTAAAAAGCATATGTAGCCGAAGATGGAGAGACGGCACAGTGGTAAGAATGTGCATTCTTTCTGCAGAGGCTTAGTTTCGAGCACCTATATATGGCAGGCCACAACTATCTGTAAACTCCAGCTGCAGGCGATCCAGTACCTCTAGCCTCCAAGCACACCTAAACCCACATGTCTCTAACTATATATATGCATACATACAGAAACATAATTAAACATAAAATACATGAAAACTGTATTGTTTATACTGAGGAATTTTGTTTTCATTCTGCTAGTTTGTTTTTTGAAAGCCACAAAAATCTGGTCTAAATTTCCCACTGTAGAATCATGCATGTAGGAGGGTGGTATCTTTGCCATACCAGTAATTAAGGATATAAAAATTAGACAACTCCCCACTTCTACAAGGCCACTTTTTGTCTCTTTTTTGAGAGTGTAAGACCCTAACAACATCCACAATGTATGTCGAACACACACACACACACACACACACACACACACACACACCTACACATTTGCTGTGAAGGACCAAAGAGGATAGCAAATGAAGAACTTGAAGAAACAAAGTAGGAGAAGCAGTGGGGCTCACCCAGCTTTTTTTTTTTTTTTTTTTTTTTATAACCTGGCATATGGCACTTGAAGCCTGGTGCGCTTTAATTTGCTATGCCTTCTGGGTCATTATAATCTTGAATGAAGTTTACTTACCAGATAAACTCAAAACCCCCAGTCTGCTATTAACATATGTACAGAACAATCAGTTCTTTTCCTGGATCTTGCTCGTTAGATCAGGAAACTACTTAAAACAAATGAATCCCAGCTTGTGGTGAGAACAGGTGTTCTCCCAAATACCTGTGGTCTTCCCCAGGATTTTATTCGTCCCAACAGGGCCTGATGATGAATTTTAGACAAAACCAGTGGCCTATGAACAGGGCAAAATTATCACTTTCAGAGCAAAGGCAGGGGGAGATGCTGCTAAGATGGCTTAACTACAGGGTAGACAGGGGAATTTCCCTTGATTAGAGTTACTGAACGAACACATGTAACAATTTTTTATGTTGACTCATAGAAACCTGTGTTCTTTTTTTGTGTGTATTATAGCCATTAGCATGAATTATTCTACCAGATGCAATGGTTATGTTTGCCTTAGTTACTGTTCTCATTTGTTGTAACAAAATACCAGAACTTTAGGGAGACAGGGTTTAACTAAGGGAGGTGATCCATCTTGGTGGGAAAGGTGTGGCAGAGCAGGAGCATGCGCTGTCGGCTACACCGCATAGGTAGTTAGGAATCATCATGGACAGGAAATAGGGTGAGCTATAAAACCACAACTCCGCCTCTCCCAACAGACCTGCTTCCTCAAGTGAGACTGCTCCCTGGAGTTTCTACAACTTTCGTGAATGTTACCACCAGTTAGGAACCAAATGTTTAAACATTTTAGTCTGTGTTCCACATGTAAAACAACACTATTCAAAGTGTGGAGGCTGGGACACCTGTCTCTCCCAACTAATAGTGCTATTGTTTTTGAGAAAACTGCCTACTGTCCAATCAGAAGGAAAGACTGATGGCTGATTCTGCTAGAAGCTTCCTGATCAGGATGGGGACACCCTGTTCCTCAAGACCTACAGTATGCTTGTATCTGTCCTCTTGCTTCTTTATGAATTCCTTCATCTTTTACTGAAACATGATCTAAAAAAGACTCAGTATAAGGTGTGTGTAAGCTATTTCCAGTGACTGATTCCATTAGAGATTCTTGTGCTTTTGGTCATGACACCGAAAAGCATGGTTTACTTTGTGCAAAGATTGAGGACTTAAAATCCCTTTCCCGAGAATGTTATGAATGAAATATACTCTTTTGCAAAGTTACATTTATCCTAACTCCAGTGAATTGAAGCTGATGTAAGAAATTGAGAAAGAACTGTGAGGAACCTGACTTACTACTTCTCTGAAGTGGGAGTTGTCACTAGGCAAGCCTATTTTCTTCTGAGGATCACTAAGAATCCCTTCTTAACCATGGACATTCAGAGTTGTTATGGGTGTACTGTATTCCATAGCTTGTACCTTGTTTTTCAGATGTGCCCACATCCTGTTACATAAGGTACCGTGGAGGTTATTGGAAAGACAAAATTATCCAAGTTGTATGGAAATCTTGTAACTCCTTTTGGATGTAAACTGACATCAGACAGGAGAGTTAACTGTGTCTGTCTCATCTGGCTTCTGCATGCCATTTGAGCTTATATGGTTGTTAATAAATATGATTTTCCTCTGAATAGATCAGAAGCTTCACAAATGACTCACTAGGAGCTTTCTGTTTAGTCTTGGACTGAATCAAGAAGGTGAAAGAGAAGAAGGCATTGGTCTTCATAGCTGGTGCGTAAACACAGAGGATGAGGTTCTATCATCTCCCATTGAAGTCCTTGTGTCTGTTTTCCTCCCTATAACATGTCAATGGGACACCCATCATTCTGTATCTTCCCTTTCAAGCATAGCATGTTAGTGGCCGACCAATGATAATGTTTTTTCTGCTGCTCTACAAACTCAGGTCCAAGACAGACAGTATGCAAGACAGTAGAGAAGCAGTCTTGGAATACACTCCCCAGATAATGTTTCTGTATGTTGGATAATCGCCATGGTATCAAGCATGAATTTACTAAATCAGCTTCGGATGATGCTCCATTAACCATTACACTCTTTTATCGCAAAGTTTTGTAGAATGTTTTGATCATGACATTCAGCATTGGGAACCATTTTGCTACAATGAAATCAATTGAGACAGCTGAGGTTCTATGGAGGGGCCCTGATGATATTCTGTGAAGTACAACTGGTTGATATTTGAGAAGTTTGCAATTTTTAAAGTAAGCAACATGATCTGAAGATTGTTTTCAAAATGTGCTTGCTAGCCGGGTGGTGGGGGTGCATGCCTTTAATCCCAGTACTTGGGAGGCAGAGGCAGGCGGATTTCTGAGTTCGAGGCTAGCCTGGTCTACAGAGTGAGTTCCAGGATAGCCAGGGCTATACAGAGAGACCCTGTCTCGAAAAACCAAAAAAAAAAATGTGCTTGTTGCTAGTCTCATATTGCATCTGTAAATTGCAATTTTGTATTGAATTTGGCATCAACTTCAGCTTCCACAGACGCTTGGAACTTCGTGTCCGATACCAGTAGATTCACAAATTGATAGTAGTGATTTAGCAAACTGAGAATAGGAGACAGAAAGCAAGAATTTCTATTTCTCAGAGACATGCCTGGTTCGTAGTAAGATGCCAGTGGACATGTTTTGATAGAAAGGGTGCGAGACATAAACTTGTCAAATGAACACCCAGGAAGCTTTCATCTTGTATTAACACGGAATCATGAGAATGTCCCATGGTTCCAGGAATATCTCAAAATGCAGGATGTCCCAAAGGATGGCTTTAGCTATCACCTGGACATTGAAGAAAGAGGGTCTTTCAAGGACGAGGAAAATCGTGTTAGGAGATGGTCACTTGCAAGTGGAAGCTTGTGCCCCTTGCCTTCTGGTGGAACTGACCTATGGGAAGCATCTAAAGTAACAGGGCTGGACTTTTGGAGAATGTGGAAAGAACAAGTATTCTTTGCCAGGTAATGGGGTCAGGAGCTATAGTGATTTTTTTTTTTTTTTGGTGCTTTTCCTCAGGTATAAAAGCCTCCATCTTGCAGATCCTTCACACTCTTTTCCAGGGTCTAGTCCAGTGAATCTGACTGATATTTGCTCCACTCACCCTTCCTAACCCTTCAGATCTAGGGTTTTGTCCCAAATCCAGTGCTCCAGAGTAGTTTGGCTAACCTTTTTTTGTTTGTTTGTTTTTTAATTTCTGTGGTTTTCTTTGCTTCTTTCTTTTTTCATAGCAGTTGCAAACTTTTTTTTGAAAAGCATGTTCTTTTATTGAAAAAGGAAGTAAAAACATTTTATGATAAAATTGAAGATTTACATGGAAAATATTTCTGAGAAAATAGAAGTGATATATAGAAAAACATGTTAAAATTGACAATTTTCATGGAAAAATTAAAGAGTAAAGTGGTAGACATTAAAATTGCTAAATAAATTTAAAAAGGAAGTACAAACATTTTATGATAGAATTGAAGGTTTACGTAAAAAGTATTTCTGATAAAATTGTAGAAAAATGTAGAAACATGTTAAAATGGAAGATTGTCATGGAAACTTTTATATAGATATAAAAATGGTAGGTATAAACGTATTTCTAAGTTGATTGAAAGTGGAATTATAAACATTTTCTGATAAAGTTGTAGATTTATATGGAAAATATTTCTGATAAAATTGAACAAATTTATAGAAAAACATGTCAAAATGGAATATTATCATGGAAAATTATACAGATAAAATGGTAGGCATAAAAATAATTCTAACAGGGGGAAAGTTTCTGAACAGAACACCAATAGCTTATGCTCTAAGATCAAGAATTGACAAATGGGACCTCATAAAATTACAAAGTTTCTGTAAGGCAAAGGATACTGTCAGAAGGACAAAACAGCAACCAACAAATTGGGAAAAGATCTTCACCAACCCCACATCCGACAGAGGGCTAATATCCAATATATACAAAGAACTCAAGAAGTTAGACCCCAAAGAACCAAATAACCCTATTAAAAATGGGGTACAGAGCTAAACAAAGAATTTTCACCAGAAGAAATTTGGATGGCTGAGAAATGCCTTAAGAGATGTTCAACATCATTAGTCATCAGGGAGATGCAAATCAAAACAACCCTGAGATTGTACCTCACACCAGTCAGAATGGCTAAGATTAAAAACTCAGGAGACAATAGGTGCTGGCGAGGATGTGTAGAAAGAGGAACACTCCTCCACTGTTGGTGGGATTGCAAGATGGTACAACTGCTCTGGAAATCAGTCTGGTGGTTCCTCAGAAAACTGGGCATGACACTTCCAGAGGACCCTGCCATACCACTCCTGGGCATATACCCAGAGGATTCCCCTGCATACAATAAAGACACATGCTCCACTATGTTCATAGCAGCCTTATTTATAATAGCCAGAAGTTGGATGAAGCCCAGATGTCCCTCAAAGGAGGAATGGATACAGAAAATGTGGTATATTTATACAATGGGATACTACTCAGCAATTAAAAATAATGAATTCATGCAATTTGTAGGCAAATGGTTGGATCTGGAAAATATCATCCTAAGCGAGTTAACCCAATCACAAAAGAATACACATGAAATTCAATTACTGATAAGTGGATATTAATGAGCCCAGAAGCTCTTAATACTCAAGGCACAATTAGCAAGTCATAAGATTCCCAAGAAGAAGGAAGGAGAGGACCCTGGTCCTGAAAAGATTCAATCCAGTTTTGTAGGAGAGTACCAGAACAGAGAAATGGGGGGGGGGATTGGGGAATAGGTGGTGGGGGAGAGGACTTATGGGACATATGGTGAGGGGGGAACTGGGAAAGGGGAAAGCCTTTGGAATATAAACAAAGAATATAGAATAAATAATAATTATAAAAAAATCAAGGGGTCCATTAGGCAAATGTGGATCAGATAGGCAAATAATCCAAATGGTAAATGTACAATGGTTATGAAACTTAAGTCATAAAATGGAAATTAGGAGAATGAGCTGTTATCTCATATCTGTTTTACTCAAGGTAAGATGTGTTTCAATGCCATAACACACAGAATCCTGACAATACACTGTGTAAACTCAATGAAGGTTCTGTCTAATTATAAGAGTCATTTCTTTTAATAAATGAAAGTTCTACATCTGCAAAATAAATAATTCTAAGTTGATTGAAAGTGGAACTGTAAACATTTTCAGGTAAAATTGAAGCATGTTCTTTTATTGAAAAGGGAAGTAAAAATATTTTATAATAAAATTGAAGACTTACATGGAAATATTGCTGATAAAATTCAAGAAATATATAGAAAAACACATTAAAATAGACTATTTCATGGAAAACTATACAGATAAAATGGTGGACCTTTTTAAATTAACTGAAGGTGGAATTAAAAACATTTTGTTATAAAAGCAGAGATTTACATGGAATACATTTCTGATAAGAATAGAAGAAATATATAGAAAAACATGTTAAAATTGAAGATTTCATAGAAAACAATGCAGATAAAATGCAGATAAAATGGTAGACACAAAAATTACTAAATTAATTGAAAGAGGAAAATTACAAACATTTTCTGATAAAATTGAAGATTACATGAAAAATTTCTGTTAGTCTATTTCTTTTTATTGGGGAATTAAGTCCATTGATGTTAAGAGATATTAAGGAATAGTGATTGTTGCTTCCTGTTATTTTTGATGTTATTTATATGTTTGTGTGGGTATCTTCTTTTGAGTTTGTTGGAAGATTACTTTCTTGCTTTTTCTAGGGTGTAGTTTCCCTCCTTGTGTTGGCGTTTTCCATTTATTATCCTTTGTAGGACTCGATTTGTGGAAAGATACTGTGTAAATTTGATTTTATCATGAAATATCTTGGTTTCTCCATCTATGGTGATTGAGAGTTTTGCTGGGCATATTAGTCTGGGCTGTCATTTGTGTTCTATTAGGATCTGTATGAGATCTGCCCAGGATCTTCTAGCTTTCATCATCTCTGGTGAGAAGTCTGGTGTAATTCTGATAGGTCTGCCTTTATAAAGTTACTTTCCCTTTTTCCCTTACTGCTTTTAATATTCTTTCTTTGTTTAGTGCATTTGGTGTTTTGATTATTGCGTGCCTGGAGGAGTTTCTGTTCTGGTCCAGTCTGTTTGGAGTTCTGAAGGCTTCTTTTATGTTCATGGGTATCTTTCTTTAGGTTAGGGAAGTTTTCTTCTGTAATTTTGTTGAAGATATTTACTGGCCCTTTAAGTTAGAAATCTTCACTTTCTTCTATACCTATAATCCTTAGGTTTGGTCTTCTCATTGTGCCTTAAATTTCCTGGATTTATTGGGTTACAAGTTTTATACATTTTGCATTTTCTTTGACTGTTGAGTCGATGTTTTCTATGATATCTTCAGCACCTGAGATTCTTTCCTCTATCTCTTGTATTTTGTTGGTGGTGCTTGCATCTACAACAACAGAATTCTTTCCAAGGTTTTCTATCTCCAGAGATGTCTCACTTTGTGATTTCTTTATTATTTCTACTTCCACTTTTAGATCCTGGATAGTTTTGTTCAGTTCCTTCACTTGATTGTTTGTGTTTTTCTGTAATTCTTTAAGGGATTTTTGTGTTATCTCTTTAAGGAATTCTGCCTGTTGACCCATATTCTCCAGTATTTCTTTAAGGAAGTTATTTAAGTCCCTCTTGAAGCCCTCTATCAGCATCATGAGATACGATTTTAAATCCAGCTCTTGATTTTCTAGTGTGTTGGGGTATCCAGGACTTGCTGGAAAACTGGGTTCTGATGTTACCAAGTAGCCTTGGTTTCTGTTGTTAGGGTTCTTGTGCTTGCCTTTCACCATCTGGTTTTCTCTGGTTGTAGTTGGTCTTGCTGTCTCTGCTTGGAGCTTGTCCCTCCTGTGGGCCTGTAAGCCTGGGTCCTTACTCCTGGGAGACCCACTTTCTTCTGGCAGGGTCTGTACACAGAAGGTTGTGGAGCCGCCTGGCTTCCTGTTGCAAATGGCAGCCTGAAGACCTCCGTCCCAGCTGTTCCACTGATCGTATGCCCTGTGAGCTCCCAGCTGTTCCCTCCCAGAGAGAAGGTGGAGATCTCACCTCTGTGCTCAGAAGGGAAAGCACTGCTGGGAGATCACTCTCTCCTTGTGGGCTATGCACAGAAGGCTGTGGAGCTGTCTGGCTTCCCAGTGCAAAATCCTGGCTAACCTTTCTTATGCCACAACCAACCTCTATGCTTCTACCAGTATCTGCTCTGCCTGACTCCAAACCAAAGCCCCATCCTCATACCACATTCAACCTCTCTATGAAGCCAGATCTACCACCACACCCCAGGCTTGAGACTGGTCCCCTCTGTCCACCTGACTTCATTCCTCCTAACCCATTTCCAACCTGCAGGGCCAGCCTACCTGTGCATTCTTTTTTTGTTCCCAAAGATTATCTGTCTACATAAGACACAGAACTAATGTGGCAAGTCCACATACCAAGAGCTCAGTCCCAAAATACAAAAAATATTAAAGATCAAGCCAGTCCAAACCTACCTGTCCTATAGAAATGCTTGCCAATGAGAATTACCTAGATAAATACCAGGGCACAGCATTTAAAACAACAATCGTAAACCTCAAGATTTTAAGGAATATGAAGAAGACACAAAGAAACAACTCAATGAAATTTAAGAGAATAAGAGCCCAAGGGATGGCCAAGGGGAAAAAAATGGTAGCCCAGCTATACCCCTGCTTGGCACATGCCCAAAGAACTTGACTTCCTATTTCCCAGAATCCTTTTCAGCCATTTTTATTGTTGGCCTATTCATAATAGCTAGAGACTGGAAACATCCTAAATGTCCTTTAACCAACAACGAATAAGAAAATTGTGGTATATATGCACCATGACATACTATTCAGTTCTAAAGGAAAAGGAAGTCATGACGTTTTCAGGTAGATGGATGAAACTGGAAAAGATCATATTGAATTATTGAATGATGATACTCAGACACAGAAAGACAAATGTTTCTTCATAGTTTCTCATGAGAGGCTCTTAGCTAAAAACCTGCAGATATGAGGACACATCCTTTAGTAATTACAGAAACCAGTACAGTAGAGACAAATACTATGGTAGAGGGCTGGGAGAGCTACAGAGCCAGGAATAGCAGGGCAAAAGCAATCTGACTGGAGAAACAGGAAAAAAAAATCTGTGGGGGCTCTAACTAAGACTGGAGAGAGAGATTAGATATGGCTAAAAGAGGGTAAAATAGGGTGTCTGAAAAAGTCATGAGGAGTCATGCTTGCAAGTACCTAAAATACCTATAATGCCCACACAACTGTTTCAATATACATATATAGTTCATATGAAAATTTCTCAAAAAAAAAAAGAAAAGAAAAGAAAAGTAAAGTAAAGAAAAGAAAATGTCTCATTTGAGTTTACAATGGTCTCCACAAGAGCTATATACCACCTATCAACAACCTTACTACCAGGCATGAAAAGCTCTCTTGAGTTGTGGAGCAGAGATATCTTGAAAGACTCCCAAAACGTCATAGGTTATCATTACTGCCTTTTGGTGCACCCCCCCCCCCCACTCCACAACCCCAGAAGTGTAAGCTAAGGTTTCTGTTGCTGAGGACACTGAGCACTTCAGCCACAGGACCCAGATCCTGTAATCGGGAGCCAAAAGTCTCTTCCTTAAAAACTAGCCTTCATGGTACCAGAAGGTGCCATGTAAAGCTTCCAAAGTAGGGAAGCAGCGAACAGCCCTTCCCTGTTGCAATACCTATGAGCCGTGAACCACAGCAATGAGCAGCAGGCACAGGAACCCAAAGGGTGTAGTGGCGGGAACTAACCGCCCTTTTTTTTTAAATGAAAAAAAATCTGCATTTATTTATTTATTTATTTATTTATTTATTTATTTAATGGACACAAAAAGTTTTCTTTAATTTTTTAGGAAACCCAATACTTGTAAGCAAAGAAATATTGAACATTTACTAAGTGAAATACTACATTATTTTTTTTTAATCTTAAGAAATTATTATTTGTAGTTTTTTTTAACCAGTTTAAAAAAACCTATTTAGAACATTAAACATGATAGAAGTAAGGGAAAAAAAACTCTTATGAAGTCCTCTATGAAAGGAAATTGTGACAAGTTCCTGATTAGACAGAAACCGTTCCATTTCCAAGCAGGAATTTACAGCGTTAACTGTGGCTTCCTAGAACAAACTGGGTAGTATTCCTTCTGTTTATATTGTGGAATAGTTTGAAGAGTATTGGTATTGGTCTTTTATTTTTGAAGGTCTGATAGAATTCTGCAGTAAACCCATCTGGTCCTGGGCTTTTTATTTTATTTTATTTTATTTTATTTTATTTTATTTTATTTTATTTTATTTTATTTATTATTTTATTTTATTTTCTTTTATTTCTAGTTTTACTTTTTTTTGTTGGGAGACTTTTAATGACTGCTTCTATTTCTTTAGGGGTTTGGGGACTGTTTAGATGGTTTATCTGATCCTGATTTAACTTTGTTACCTTATATTTATCTAGAAAATTGTCCATTTCGTCCAGATTTTCCAGTTTTGATGATTTCTTGAATTTCCTCAGTTTCTGTTGTTATATCTCTCTTTTCATTTCTGATTTTGTTAATTTAGATATTGTCTCTGGTTAGTCTGGATAAGGGTTTATTTATCTTTTTGATTTTCTCAAAGAGTCAGCTCCTGGTTTTGTTGATTCTTTGTATAGTTCTTTTGTTTCTACTTGATTGATTTTAGCCCTCCTAAAAGTTTGATTATTTCCTGCCATCTACTTCTCTTGGGTGTATTTGCTTCTTTTTGTTCTAGAACTTTCAGGTGTGCTGTTAAGCTGTTAGTGTATGCTCTCTCCAGTTTCTTTTAGGAGGCACTCAGAGCTATGAGCTTTCCTCTTAGCACTGCTTTCATAGTGTCCCATAAGTTTGGGTATGTTATACCTTCATTTTCAATAGATTATAAAAAATCTTTAATTTCTTTCTTTATTTGTCTCTTGACCATGTTATCATTGACTAGAGCATTGTTCAGCTTCCATGTGTATGTGGGCTTTCTGTTGTTTTGTTGCTACTGAAGACCAGCCTTAATCCATAGTGATCTGATAGGATGCAAGAGATTATTTCAGTCTTCTTATATCTGTTGAGGTCTGTTTTGTGACCAATTATATAGTCAGTTTTGGAGAAGGTACCATGAGAAGAAGGTATATTCTTTTGCTTTAGGATGAAATGTTCTATAGATATCTGTTAAATCGATTTGGTCCATAACTTCTGTTACTTTCACTGTGTCTCTGTTTAGTTTGTGTTTCTATGATCTGTCCATTGATGAGAGTGGGGTGTTGAAGTCTCCCATTATTATTGTGTCCTTTGAGCTTTAGTCAAGTTTCTTTTATGAATGTAGGTGCCCTTGCATTTGGAGCATAGATCTAACAGCTCTTTAATTGGTCTTAGAACCCCTTCAACAAGTGGAAAATCATGCCCGCCACTGGAAACCTAGTTAACCCTCCAGGGCTAGTGAAGACATGGTCCTGGAGGAGAACCTACTGGCTATCACTTTACTAAACCAGCATGACCCTTAACTAAAAGTTTTTCTTATACACACAGATAAGTGTAGTGTTCAGCAGATAGAGAACCCTTTAGAAAGCTACAATTGAGATGGGATGCTGTGAATTCCCATCCCAACAGATACACCTACAACCCAATAGCACCAGCTAAGGCTCAGAGATCATAGTGGAAGAGGAGAGTCAAAAAACTAAGAACCAGAGGATCAGGGAGTTTGCTGTGAGACTACATACCCTAGAAATCTCAGGATCTATGCCTGTGACATGTCACCAACAGGACTGCTTAAGCATGATCTGAATAAGGAAGGCACCAATAATCAAGCTAACATGAAAAGAAGGGGAACTCATTTCTTCCTAGCGCAATCATCCAAAGCCCTTACTCCTAGCTTTGTAGGCTTTTGTAGCACATTGTTATTAGCACCAGTCACCCCATTTTAAGCACCCACAGATGTATTATCTAAAGGCTTGAGGGATGAGGTGGCCATTCTGATTTTGGGAAGTCATTAGAAAATTGAAGAGCAAAATGATGCACATTTGCCAAGAAAGAGAAAGGCCACTTCAGGCACAGATTTAAGTCTGTAGTCCATATCCTCCCTGCTCCCAAAGTAAGTTGAAATATCCATAGTGACCAGGAACCTACCTGCATGGAACATGAAATTCTCACTTAGAGGTATTAAAGAAATCATTACTAAGATGTATTCACAAAAATTCTAAATATTAAAAATGTCAATGAACTGTTTTCTAAGTAGAAGTCAATGTGAAAGTCAGTTTGCATGTAATGCAAATGCAATACTTTGATGACACGCATAATGTTTTATTTCCCTGTCAGTTTTAACAGGGTGTTGTGTCTTTCAAAGGCCAGGCCATATTGCATTCATTTCAGCATTCAATTTCTCTGTATATTTGCTGTCATTCTCCCAGGATTGGAAGCCTATGTTCAGCAGGTGAATGTTTCCTTTCTCTCTTAAAGATGCTAAATAATTTTGGTTTAATTCTGGGACTGTTTAGATGATCTATTTGATCCTGATTTGGGATTGCAAGTTGGTACAACCACTCTGGAAATCAGTCTGGTGGTTCCTCAGAAAACTGGGCATGACACTTCAAGAGGACCCTGCTATTCCACTGCTGGGCATATACCCAGAGGATTCCCCAGCATGCAACAAGGACACATGCTCCACTATGTTCATAGCAGCCTTATTTATAATAGCCAGAAGCTGGAAAGAACCCAGATGTCCCTCAATGGAGGAATGGATACAGAAAATGTGGTATATTTACACAATGGAATATTACTCAGCAATTTAAAAAAATGAATTCATGAAATTCTTATGCAGATGGATGGAACTGGAAAATATCATCCTAAGTAAGATAACCCAATCACAAAAGAATACACATGGAATGCAATCACTGATAAGTGGACATTAATGAGCCCAGAAGCTCTGAATACTCAAGGCACAATTAGCATATCAAATAATTCCCAAGAAGAAGGAAGGAGAGGGCCCTAGTCCTGAAAAGGCTTGATCCAGTATTATAGGGGAGTACCAGGACAGAGAAAGGAGGGGGTGATTGGGGAATGGGCGGAGGGAAGAGGGCTTATGGGACATATGGTGTGTGTGTGGGGGGGTGGGGAGGACCGGGAAAGGAATGTAAACAAAGAACATAGAACAAAAACCTTAAAAAATAATGCTAAATAAATATGTTTTTTTAAACTACAAGTGCAAGAATTATTTGGAGCGGATGGAGATGAAGAGCAAGAGAGGAAGGTACTGATTTAGATACGAATGTGTGCTCAGAGCACTAGAAACAGTTCCTCGACCTGGACCGACAGCGCAAGTGGCTCCAGGTAGGGTAGGCTAAAAATGGCTCTGTGAGTTTAACAGACCACTGGGCAAAAGAAATACTTAGGACCTCAGTGGCAGCAGCCAGGGAATGAATTCTGTGTAAACCAAGTGGAAGTTGCCTTCAATGAAAGGCTCCCAGGGAAATTAAGTGAAATAAAGCTGCTGTTTGAACAAGGTAGTCGTTAAAAAAAGAGAGTTAGAGAAGAGTTTAAATAAGTGGCTTGAGATTTAATTTATAGCGTGCCCCTTGTTAAAGCTTGTGTCGGCAAGAGCGTAAGGGGAAGGGAATGTCCCTGAGATGGTGACTGAATTTAATTACCCAGATAGGAGAGGGAAGATCTCAGATCTCACTAACTGTAATGGGAATTGGAGGTGGTGGGTGGATTTAGTGTGAAAAATTGAGAGGGGGAAACAAGGGGCTCGTGTAGTCTTATGTATGTATGTATGTATGTATGTATGTATGTATGTATGTGTGTATGTGTGTGTATGCATGTGTTATTTATGTATTTAGTGTGTGTGCATGGGGAGGGAGCTAGGGGAACATACATGTGCCATGGCACAGGTGTGGCAGTCAACGGACAAGTTTGTGGAGTCTGTTCTTATCTCTCCCATTTGGGTCCCGGGGATCACACTTGTATTAACAGGCAGTTGGCATGATTTCCCTACTGGGCCATCTTATAGGTTGTTTTTGTAAAACCTTAATGTTTGCCCCATTCTTCTGGCCTCCTCTGTAATTTCTGGGTATGTTAACACCTGGAGAGAGTGGAGCCACCTGTTAATTGATTCTCAGCTACTGCCCTTTTGGCATTTTACTTGGCTTCTTAGTCCCTAACTCTGTCAGAGCAAGAACGTCTTCGGAACAGAAGGGGAAGGAGAAGTGTTGTTTGAAGTGCTAGAGTGGATAGGTTTGGAAAAACTGGCTCCCCAGCGTACTTAAGGATGTGACTGAAGTGGATAGATCAAAGAGAGGCTAATTGATGTCAACTGGATATTAAAATTTAAATGTAAAGCTCCTTACCTAGATCAATAAAACAGCTGATGGCCAATGTTTGAATAGTTATGAGTTTTGAAGGAGTCCCTGCTTGGAGTTTCAACCTTAAGGTTTAGATTAATTTTGAAGTAAAAAAGAAGCTATTATCCCTTTTCTCTTTCTCTCTTTCTCTTTTCCTTTCTTTCTTTCTTTCTTTCTTTCTTTCTTTCTTTCTTTCTTTCTCTCTCTTCCTCCTTTCCCTTTCCTTCCTTCCTTCCTTCCTTCCTTCCTTCCTTCCTTCCTTCCTTCCTTCCTTCCTTCCTTCCTTCCTGTTTCTTGTATACACTTAACAAAAAGACATGAGCACTATCATCAAAGGAAAAATCAAAAATCGCACTTCTCTACTACATTTTATCCCCATCAATGCAACCCTATCTCTTATCTCCCCCACATCTAAGTCACCCAGTTAATTTTCTGTCTGACCTAATTTTTTTCCTAAGGTAGATCTTTTTTTTTTTTTTTTCATCTCAATCTTTTAATTACAGCTTTGGAAGTGCCTACCTGTGCTGGCCTCTTCTTCAAAGCCTCTAGATAAAACAATGCCTTCACTGTCCAGGCTAAAATCGAGTATGAAAATACCAGATGGGACATTTTCAATGGTAATAAAGGCATTACCGCAAGTCCTTTAAAAAATATGTGTTCACTGCCTTGAAGGAGAATGGTTTGGGGCTGATGAAGGCTTTTCCTATAATAAACACTTTTTCAAATGCAATTTTTAATGAAGTTTTTTGAGAATTTTATATATGCATACAATGTATACAGTATATATTGGTCATCTTTACCCCTGTTCCTCCATGATGCATCCTTAATCCACTATTAACCCTTTCCAACTTCTAGTCCTTTTTTTATGACAGAATTCAATTTGCATTGCCCATATACTCATGGGGGCGGGGCTATCTACTGCAGCATGGGTAACTTGTCAAGGGTCCCTATCCTTAAGAAAATAGTCTATCCTTTCCCCCAGTGCTATCAGCTCAGCTGGGGGCAGAGGATCATGGGTCTGTCATTGCTCTGTGCTGGAGTACTGAATGTTTTGGACTTGTGTAGTTCTTGCTAGGCAGCCAAAGCTGCTGTAAGTTCATGGGAGTAGCATTCCAGTCATGTTCAAAAGTTCCAGCTCTTAGAATCTTCACTCTTCATCTTGTTTGATGGTCCCCGAGCCTTGGAGGGAAGGCTATTAATACATTGTTCATTTCACTTAGAAGTTATAGAAAAGTTAAAGTTAAGCGAGCGGTAATATAGAACTGTTAGGAGTGACTGGGGAAGACAGTTGGAAGTATAACACACGAAACAACAGAACTGAGATAGATTGGAGAGTTGGAGCACTATGACTAAAACTGATGCTTTCATAGCCCGCATCTATGTCTGTCGTTTGGGGGAAGTTCTGATGTCAGTCGTGACTGTGAAAATCAGTAGGGAATGGGAAATAGCTAACAGAACTTCTATGCTAAATCCTGGATATTCGGAACTGAGTGATACGTGATCCTTAATCTTGAGAAGCTGAGTTTTGATTGACTAGCTAGCTGATGCTTTAACCTTGAGAACGACACAAGATGCATACTGTGTCATTAGAGCAAAGGTCTAAGCACTGACGGAGTAGGGACCACCTATCCCGTGTAGGAAGGCCTCACACAGCAAGCGCTGTTTTGGCTGAATCTTGAGGAGAGAGATTATGGTTCAGGTCTGGAATGTGCCCCCGTAGGCACATGTTCTGAGCCATTTGGTCCTTAGTTGTTAGTGTGGCCTTGAATAAGTATGGTGCTGAGAGAGACCTTGGGTATTCTGAGGAGTGAAAGAAGCCTTCACGCAGATGTCCACACGCAGCATCCGCTTCATGAATACGTCTCTGTAGACTGTGGGGCCTGCAAGCTAGTGTTTAGGAACAGACTGGAGCTTGCTTTTGGATGGAGCAGAGTTGTTCCTGATGAGTGGACGTTGCATATATGTTCATTGTTAGCTCAGGTGATGGTTCCATGGGCTTAATTAACCTTGCCAAACATTACTATTGCACGTACAAGTAATCCTGTAATTTGTTACACGTTAATTATATCAGTAAAGCTATTTTGAGGCTGGAGTGTTGGCTCAGCAGTTAAGGTAACTTTGCTCCTGCAGAGGACTGTCCCAGCACCCACATGCCAACTCAAAACCACCCATAAGTACAGTTCCAGAGAATTCCATACCTTCTTATGGCCTCCAGGTATACCAGTACTCCTGAGCACAAACCTACACAGAAACATATAATAAATAATGGGCATAAAGAATAAAATCTTAGACAAAGAGCTTGTGTTATTTTTAGAAGAGATACTCTTCTGGGGATAAAAACAAATTATGGTTAAGAGTCTGAAGTAAAGATTTGCTTTATGAAGCCATTAAGACATGTCTCTTTGGAAACCTTTCCCTAATTATAGATGCATGAAATCACAAAGCAACTCTGCTATGTGGAGGTGGGATTTTTGTTGCTGTTAACACTAAGGCTTCAGATGATACACTCTTAAAAAGGACGTGGAAATGAAATGGGTCAGGAGGTCGAAATATGCTAATTCAAAATCTAATTTTTGCATATTTAGCTTGTACAAACATCTCTCCTTCTGCATAAACCAGAGGCCCTGGGACATTAACAGAAACACCCACACTATTCACTGGAGTTCAGTTGTGGAGGCAGAGGATTAGCAGTGAGGAGGGCCTGAATCAGAGAGAACGGGCCTGAAAATTTCAGCATGTACCTTGTAAATAATTTCTCATTATAAAAATGGGCTGAAAATTGGTGAAAACACCCATAAAGCTGCTTTCTAGGGAAATCTACGGGGACAGACTGCCCTGCTTTGTAAGACTGTCCTCAAGGTTCTCATTCTCATTTGTCCTAATGCATTAAAAAATAGTTGTATAATTTTTTTAATCCAATGCCGTGTAAGTCATTTTCTTCAGGAACCTTTCTTTTACTGAAATAGCCTCAGATGTCAATGAAATCACAACCCTTAGCACATATAATTCTCGCTTTTATGTAATTATTGACCTTCCTGCATCACTGAGGGTTTTAGGTCTCTTTTGGCGTTTAGACTTGGTGATATCACTTCCTTAGGTCACTGACATTCTCCAAGCTCCACTGAGTTTTTCTTTCTCCTGAACTGTAACTCTTTCCTAATGGCAATTTCCCTGGTGATTACAGCCTGATTTGTGGGTATATTCATGTTGTATGTGTATATCTGGTTTATGTGATCTTTCCCTCTTCTTCTTGGTGGTATTGGGTTTGGTGGTGCTGGTAGTGGTAGTGGTGGTGCTGGAGTTGTTGTTGTTGGTTCTGGTGATGTTTGTGATATTCCTGGTGGCATGGTAGCATTGATGGTCATGGTGATGTTGAGGTTACTGGATTAAGCAGTAACTGTAGAAATCACCTAAAATGATCCAAGTAATGAAAGTCATTACTCCCGCTCTTGTTTTCCCTCCTCTCAGAAGTGTGTGTGGGGCAAGCTCCTGTATAGTTGATGAGGATAAGCAAGACGGTGTATACGGAGCAAAGGGAGGCCATATGATTCTGGGCTCTTAATGTTGACTCTTATTTGCCAGGTATTTCATAGATTTTTTTTCCCTTAAATTCGGACTGACCCACTTCTGTGCACTTTGTGACCCACTCAACTACTGTTTGCTTTAGAAAAAAAAACACATTGCACAGCATTCTGGATAAAGTGCTAGAGAAAATGAACAAGGCACTCCTTTTTTGCCCAAACTGACGAGGACAGTGGCACTATATACCATCGAGGTAAATGGCAGTGGATGGTGCATCAGCTCTCATCACTCAAGCACATGGTATGAGTGTCTCTTGCCTTTCATTTGACCCATGGCTCTGCTGTCTCTGATCCAACTGGTTCCTTTAGACTTTTCAGTGTCCCCAGTTTCCTGTTTCGATATCTAACACAGCCTCAGTAGAATGTGAGTGCAGATTGATTCAGCCTCCATCAAATGCGAGTACAGATTGATTTAGCCCACGTGAAGGAGAATCCTAATGGGCTCATAGGAAGAAGAACCATCGAGCATTGGATGCTCAGGTTATTGGGAGCTGCATTTGGGAGCAATGCATCATGAATCTCTCTTGGACACACTTCAGATTACTATCTAGGCCAGTGGTTCTCAAGCTTCCGGATGCTGTGACCCTTTAACACACACAAGTGCCTCATGTTGTGGTGATCCCCCCCCACCATAAAATCATTTCAGAGCTATTTTATTACTGTAATTTTGCTACTATTGTGAATTGTAATGTGAATATCTGACATGTAGGATATTTGGTATGCGTCCCCCAAAGGGGATATGACCCACAAGTTCTAGAACCACCCATTTAGAGTTTGGAGAGATGGCTCGGTGGTTGAGAACCCCGGCTGCTCTCTTAGAGTACTAGAGTTTAGGTCCCATATCAAGCAGTTCACAAACACCGATAACTCTAGCTCCAGTGACTCACTCTTCTGGCTTCCGCAGACACTCGGATGTCTGGATGTGTATCTGCATCATCCTACATACACACGTAAGTAAAGATAAGTCTTAAAAGATTATTGTACAGTGAACTATAAGCTGTGTGTGTGGGAGAGTTATCAAGACTTTTTTTTATGTGAAAAATGGCATAAGCATTGTTTAAATATTTCATCTATATGATAATACATTTTCGTGATGACCAATTTATTATCTAATGACAATTTGAATTATAGTTTGAAATATGTGAATAATATATTCCAAAAAAACATATTTGTAAGGTGTACCAGGAGAAAATTTCTGCTTTGTGTATAGTCATTCATACCTATATTTACATATCCATCTGTCTTAGCTGAAATAATGATGAACCTGGTATAGTTGAAATTATAAAAGCAAAAACATTTGTTTTCCTTCTGAAATTTGTGTGTGTGTGTGTGTGTGTGTGTGTGTGTGCACGCGCGCACATGCACACACTTGTTTAGGTACCTACTTGAAGCTAGGCTATCAGATCCCCTGGAGCTGGAGATTCAGTAGTTACAGGGGTACTGGGAGCTGAACTTGTGTCTTCTTTAAGAGCAGTATATACTCTTAACCATTGAGCCCTTTCTTGATCCCTGAAGGCAATGCATTTTTAACTTAATTTCTATCGAGAAACATGTATGTGGTAGATGTTTATGTTACAAACTTGAAAATGTGATTAGCTTTTTTTTTCCATTTAGAGAAGGAAACTTGTGGTCTCAAAATTTTAGGAAATTTTCGTTTCTCTTTAAATGACAAATTAGCAAGGAACAGAAGTTTAACTAAAATAATGTAAGTTTTTTTTTCCCCTAAAAGTGATGGCTCTTTTGCCAGTAAAGAAACGCAAATGAAATAGAGTAATTAATCAGAAATGATATTAATGAGGATGGGAAATCCCTTACTTACTTTCTAAAATAGCTATCAGAAGAAAAGTGAGTAAAGCACTAACTTAATGCATATTGAAAATGTGCTTCATAGCAGATTTAAGACATTATAGGCTGTCACCTTAGGGGAATGGGCAATAGGATTTTAAAGGCAAGAAAATAAGTTGGCGGCTTTGTAATTTTCCGAGAACACTACGTGAGCAGCAGCAGTCATTTTAGAAGATTATGACGAACTGTGAGGACCCGGAGGGCACTCGGCTGTGTAGCGGCCTGTGTGGAAATGCGCTGCTCACTGCCTGTGTGGTTGCTCTGCCATTCTGAGCAGCTTCTCCTTGCTTTCTGCCTGGCACAGCCTGAGAGCTGGACAAGATGTTAGAAGATTGGGTAGAATATTAAAAGTTACAGGGAAGAGCCCCCAAACCTGCTTTGACAACACCCGATTTCACATACTGACCAATTTTAGATGGGTGAACCAAATGCCTAAAAGTTGCATATACTTAATACAAGAGAAAAAAAAAAGTAAAATAGACATTATAGTTTACCTGGATCTGAGCTTATATCACAATCATGGAATATCTTCACATTCCAAATTGCAGCCTAACATTCATTTTCAATTTACTTACTTTTCAATAATTTATTTTTTTAAATTTACTTTGCATTCTGATCAAAGCTCCTCCTCCTTCCTCTCCTCCCAGTCCTGACCTTGCAAGTCTCTTCCCCCATTATTCCCCATTTCTCCTTAGAGAATGGGAAGCCCCCTTTGTTATCCCTTACCTGCAACATGTAGTCCTAGCAGGACTAGGTACACCCTCTCTCATTGAGGCCTAGCCAGGTAGGAGAAAGGGATCTAATGGCAGGGAGTGGAGATCAAGCCAGTCCTGCTTCAGTTGTTAGTGGACTCACATGAAGACCAAGCTGTACATCTGCTACAAATGTGTAGGGGGCCTGGATCCTACACCTGTGTGCTCTTGGGTTGGTGGTTCGGTGTCTGTGAACCCCTGCGGGCCCAGGTTAGCTGACTCTGTATGTCTTCTTGTGGTGTCCTTGACCCCTCCGGCTTGTTCACCCAACCCTCCTCTCTCTTCCACAAGACTCCCCAGGTTTCACCTGATGTTTGGCTGTGGGTCTCAGCATGTCTTTCCATATGCTGCTGGCTGAAACCTCTCAGGAGACAGCTATGCTAGGTTCCTGTCTGCAAGCGTAACAGAGTATCATTAATAGTATCAGGGGCTGGGTCTCTCATATAGGTTGTACCTCAATTTGGGGCAGTAATTGGTTGTCAGTTTCCTCCGTCTCTGCCCCGTCTTTATCCCTGCACATCTATCTTGTAGGCACGGCTAATTTGGGGTTGAAAGTTTTGTGTGTGAGTCGATGTCCTTCTTCCTCCACTGGAAGTTCTGTATGGCTACAGGAGGTGGCCACTTTAGTCTCTATATTTACTTTCAATTTATTTATTTTTATTCAATAAATAAGTACATCACATCTCACATTTACCCTATAACCTTGACTATGAATTTCAGCTCAAAGCAGTGATGTTTGTTCTTTTGACTTGGTCGGATTTTGGAACTGTCACTTCTAGGAACATGGTGGCAAAACAGAACAATAATACCGAAAGCCAACAATGTAGTATCAGGGCACAATCAGCTCTGGTAACTTTGTCAGAGCGAATGACAATGTCCATCTGCCGTCATAGGTCCATGTGGGTTGTTTTAAGCGAGAGAGTTAAATTTAAAGAAGCCCGTAGAGGATGCCCTGTCCGTGGAAACATTGCGACCTGACTCAAGCACTTATGTAACAGCTTATTTCCTGAAGGCATACAATTTTATGTCTTGATTTCTAAAATTATTTTCTTTCTAGTCAGAATTTATGCCCAGGAAACCAACCAAGGTCCTATGATTTAACAGGTCGCTGCACTATCAGTAGATATGCTGGGGAAAATGTTCCCTCTCTTAGTCTACTGAGAGTTGTGAATGGGATTGGATTCTGTGACATGTTTTTATGCTATCCCCTTAGTCTTGGCAAGTGATGTTTTAATTTTAATGCATCTTAAAATATTTTTAGATTGCCCTTGGGATTTTTTTCTCTTGAGTTTGAGTTGTTAGGAACATGTGGCTTAATCATCATGTCCCTTTGGATGTTACCCTTGACGTCTCTGTTGATTCTAGTTTAATTTTATTGGTCTGAGAGTATTTTAAGATTCATATATTAAAAAAAAACCACTTTGTGAAGATGCATTTTCTGGCCTAGAATGTGAGCTGTTATTTATATTGTGTACTTTATAATATTAACAGAGAAAGTGTTAAGTTTGTATCCTGGGGATGCCAAAGCTGGAATTCTGGTTAAAGTGAAGAACTCAAGGTGCCCTAGGCTCCTGGGTGTCGCTTGACACAGTGATAGTAGAGGCATTTGCTTTTTCTACAGGCACAGGAAGGTGGCTGCAGACAACAAAAGAAAACAAACAAAAAAAACCCAACAAAACAAAACAAAACAAAACAAAAAGTCATTTCCCTTCCTTTTAATATATTTAAGAAAAATTAAAGGGTATAGAAAGTAGTTATCTCAAATATAAGCGCCATTTTTCTTCATATTATAGATTTTTGCATTCTCGGGAGGTTAATAGTTTCTTCAATTAATGTGGCAGAGTAGAAAAATCGAATTATCTACATATGTAACCTATATAATTAAGTTTTACTTTCTGTATGATGCTGAAATATGTGGAAATTACTGAATTTCTGCTTCAAGGTTCAATCTGCATGATTAGGAATTTAGGAACAAAACACTAGATATCTGATATACATACCGTTTTTTTATCAGCATACGCCCAGGGCAATGTAATTATGCTGGGCTATTGGCAGCATCAGCTGTATGTTGTCCGTGGCAATTAGAAATATATTCTGTTCATAAAGACTTTTTCTTTTTATGGACAGAGACATGCCCTACATATGCCTTGTAACTCTAGAACTTGACCCTACTTTCAAGTCATGAAAACTATCCACTATTTAAGATCAAATTGGAGCCAACCTCTAAATGTTGTAGAGACAGAGACAGAAATATTTATTAACAGAAATACCTAGACACCATTTGGGCTGTTTCAAAAATGGGATAAGCAAGGGTGTATTTCAGCATCCTCTACTTCCTGTGCTTTCTGTAGCAACATATTTGCTGTTCAGTGAATACAATACCCAAGGAGTGTCATGGACACTGATCTGCTACAGAGATATACCATGTGTATTCATCCACAGGGACTGACCTGTAGAGGGTTACTCTGCCAACCGGCCCCTTCATAGCATGTGCAGCCAAACAAGAAATGGCAGAAAGACTTAATTCATCTTTGCCCTCCTAGTTCAAAAACAAGCACGTTATTAAGCGGAAAATGATGTAAGGCTCTATTAATTATTAAGACAACACCATGATTACAGCCCTGTCTGTAGTATTTTAACATTGTGAGCGTAGTTTAAAATATTCATGAATCATTACAAATTGATCACTTGAGTGGCAAGTGGCAAGGCCAGCAATTAATGGTGGCAGGGGCAATGATTGGCACACGCTGACCTCATGCTGGATCTCAGACTCTATCCTAAGAGTTTGATTGACTTCATAATTACCATTGATGATACATCTAGGCTTCGAGAAACTAGGTCGCTTGCTTACTGTTGCTTTTTGGTAAATGTCGTTCTGAGGCTCATGCTGACCACATTCCATTGGCTTGTTCCCTCACATGCCTTTCCTTGTTTTTTTTTATTTATTTATTTATTTATTTATTTATTTATTTATTTTGTTTTGTTTTGTTTTTGGCTTGTTTTTTCGAGACAGGGTTTCTCTGTGTAGCCTTGGCTGTCCCGGAACTCACTCTGTAGACCAGGCTGGCCTCAAACTCAGAAATCCTCCTGCCTCTGCCTCCCAAGTACTGAGATTAAAGGTGTGCGCCACCATCGCCCAGCTTTTCCTTGGGTTTGTTATGATCCCCCGAGGATACGAAGAAGAGTAAAAAAGTATTGGTGATGTACTAATCTGCCCCTTTGATGCCTGCTTCCTTTCCCTATGTCACCTACTGTGATCAATTAGAGTAAAATATTATGACAAGTATCCTATTCACCCAACTCTTGCTAATAATTACTGTTAATATCTTACCATACTTGATTTGTAAGTCAAACTCTCTCCTTACTGTGTCTGGGGAGGGGGGAACCAATCGTGTATGTAGGTTTTGGGATTATCAGTAGATTTGAACAATTGCTGTAGAATTTGAAAATGTCCTCCATGTCAGGAAGGCTAGAGGACTCAGTAACCATAGGTGATATTTGTAAATATGTTTTACCCAGGAAAGAATGATGTCATTTAATGCATCAAAACCATCCTGTATCTTCTCTTCATTCAGTCTCATCAAAGCTACTTTTCCCCCCCAAAGTGATTGGGAAAAGCCATGCTGGCAAATAGACTATGTGATTTCAAGTTGCTTCTTCGGATAGTGGTGTTGAACGTGTAAGGAACTCTATCTGCCTCGGGGGGTGGGGTGGAGGGGAGTTGGACAGTGGTCGTGTATAACCTGTATTAATGTCTTTCCCACTTTTTATTGAGTTTAACAATGCATTCAGTCTGGCCTATGGTACTCATCTATTCTTTGTCACACTGAGATGTCTTCCCATCTGCTCCGTTCTGAGTAGGTTACAGTACCCTGCCAACTTGGTCACACTGAGGTAGATTTGGCCATGTCTTTTTATCTTCCCTGGGAATCATAGTTCTTTAAAGAGTCTAGTCATGTGTCCCCTGGACAGCACTGTCATGTCTGATCGCACCCCAAGGAACCTCTACCAATGTACGTTGCTATTTCTCTGTCTCTGCTCTTATTTCCTCCATGCCTTGAAACCATCAGGTGATAATGCTTGTGTGGTCCTTTTCATATAAAAAGGAAAAGCTGCTGGCAGTAGCGCTAGGACAGCATCTTCATTTGTGTCCTTTCAGCAGTATCACCAACACCCCCAGACATATCCTAATGGAAAACAGAGAACTGTTAGTTGGTGCAGTTTTAGAAATTGTGCTCATTTAAGTGATTATTTTAAAAACTAACTCCTTTATTTCTTCTTCCTTCCCTGGTAGGAGCTTTAGGCATAAGTCCTTAGTGACTTTCTAAGACCTCGTTCAATATGAGATTGAAATGTTGTGTATGAAAAGTAGCGATTATTTGTATTAAGAGATGTCTTTAAAAAAGGGATGCAATTTAAACCTTATATCTCTCTCTCCTTTCCCATCTTCTCCAGCTAAATGTGCTGTTAGTGTCTGTTTGTGTATCAGGATGACCCCCATTCTCTGTATTCTGTCCACGTAAACTGTTCACAGTATTCTCTTCATATGCTGTTAGTCCCTAGGCACGAGGCAGCTTGTTTTAGATGAACACTTAACAAAGTCATCTTCATGAAGAAGATTATTCCGTCTTTCAAGCGGTTTTTACCCTCCCTGATTCTCTGGGCTCTGTCTAAACTGCGTATGTGCACACACTCTTGTTTGAATATATGCGAGTGCTTTGCTCCTCAGTCTGCTGGCCTGGAAAGCCAGCACTGAACATACTGATTATTGTCAGTACTGAGTATGTACTTGTGTGAAGGAACTCTACTGCCCTCCTAGGCATGTCTCCTTCCCACCTTCATTCGTTCACTCATTTTTTTTTTTTTATGAGTCACAAACTGTTCTAAGTTAAATCTGCAAGTCAACTCTAAACAAGCTTAAGTCCTCACGGAGCTTATGTTTCAGTGGGTCCATATAACTCATGACAGCTTGGTATGTATAATTCTGAATTTTGGTTTTTTTTTTTTAAAAGTAGGAGCCATGTTTTCTTCTGCCTTATTGGCTGGCAAGGGATGACCTGAACTTGTGAGAGAAGTCTACAGTGGTTAGCCATCAGTTTTGAGATTTTTCTTCCTTGGAATTTAACATTTCTTGAATTCTTATTCCACTCATTGTGGCATCTCTAAATTAGCATTTGGATGTATGTATCTGGGTTTCTGTAGGGAACCTTAGCTTGCTACTTCACGATGCATCTTTGGAATACAATGTTGCTTCCTTCAAATTACACCTGAAAGGTGTGAACTACCCTCCCATCAAACCACCTGGCTCTAAGAATTGTTGGAATGCACAGGTAGGCCAGTGTTTATAGTAGAAGTCTAGCTCTAACTATTGATTTTTTTATTTTTCCTGTTTGCCGCCAATATCAACACATGGCCCTAATGACCGCGAAGGGGGCAGTGGACTGTGCTGTATTCCTAAGTTATGATCTCACAGTACATCCGTCAGCAGGGACGAGATAGCTTGACAGATACACGGCTTGTCTGAGCATAGAGCTGGTCTATTTTTTCTTTCTGTCTATCTTAGGAGTAACAGTGCATTTTTAGAATTTGGGAAGTTTTTTTTTTTGAAATATATTCTGAAAATCCTTCTTCTCTGCAGCAAAATCCTCTGTTAACACTGGGGCCAGAATGTACCAATTACGCAAAGATTGAGGTGACATCCTCCAGTGTCTCTCATTAGCACAGGGTGCTGGGCTCATGTCGCGAAAAAGATCTGGGAAGTTGTAGCTCAAACTGCTTTCCTCGTTCTCAAAAACATGTTCTTTGGTTTTTAACATCGAGTTATATATTCAATTTGTATAATTTTGCGACAGGGAAATACTTTTAAGAACCAGTTGCCACAATTTAAATAATCTCCTCTGCCCAATAAATCAGAAATAATGAAGTGTACTTTTAGGCTGTGACATTTGAGTCACAGGCGAATCTTGCATGGTGAACTCTGACCTCTCTGGAAGAGAAGGGTCTCCACAGAGCCTAGCTGTGGTGCTTACCCAAGCTTCTCTGCATTAGGAGACCTTCTAGACAGACATTTGTGAGTTCACAACTTTTTTTTTTTCCTGAAAAACAAAAATCTAGGAGTCTGGCTACTGGAACTCCCTTCCGCCCTCTTCGAATATCCATATTAGGTAAGAGAAGTTCTGATTCTAAAAACGCAGACACATAATTCAGATGAATTTCAAAACCGAAACCATTGTCTGTTTGAAATTTTAAGTAGGCGTGTAAATGTATATGGGCGGAATAAAGTCTTTGAGCCAATGCCAGACGAGCTGATAAGCGAGAACAGAGAGTAAAGAGAATAACAGAAAGAGGTAGAGAACACACGCAAGGCCACGTGGGCCTCTACTTGAAACTTCATAGAGGCCCGAGAACCCTTCAAAGGAACACAAGGCTGGAGAGATGGCGCAGCTATGAAGAATGCTTGCTGCTGTTGCAGAGAACTTGGGGTTCACTTCCAGCACCCACATAGCGGCTCACAGTTATCAGTAACTCCAGTTTCAGGTGATCTGACACTCTCTTTTTGCCTCTGAGGACACTGAACACATGTGGTATGTATGCATGATTGTAGACACACACACACACACACACACACACACACACACACACACGTACACGGATAAAAATAAATAAAAATAAATAAAATTAAAATCATTGCAGAAATGAATGTGATTGTGAGGAGCCTTTTCTTGTTACCTGCTGTGCTGGAACACTCACTTTCAGAGCAAAGGGCTAGGCCAGTCCCCTGAATACCAATGAATTCCCAGAAGCAGTCTCTTTACACAATGTAGTAATGTATTCTCCAAAATGATTAGAGCAACCGACTATGCAAAATCTGTCCCTGGAGCCTGAGCACCACACATTTCTTCCTATGCCTAGCCAGGGGCAGTGGCCTCAAATGGATGATATAGCCGCCATGAGTATATCATGGTGGGGGCGCAAAGTCTATAAGGAGATTGGCTTTGAGCACTGCCTTCTAAACAGGTGCATGGGAAGAGATAGGTGCTGTAAGAGAGCCCAGTCTCAATGCCAGCGTTTCGATTTCTAGGTGTTTCTATACTTACATTGACCTGTGACTAGAGTCTTTGTTTTGTTTTTCAACTAAAAAAAAAAAAAAATAGGGACCGATAATACCTTACATGGCCATTTTGGAGATATGAAAATACCTATAGAATTCTGAGCTCAGCATTAATTGCAGCAGCAAATCCTGGATACTACACAAGTCAGTGGCTATAAACAACCACATAAACCCATGCCATGAATTGAACAACTGAACAAGGCTGGGCAGTTTTGGACCTGCGCATTGATAAGATCAGCAGCTCCTGGCCTCTGCCGTTATGTTCTGTTTCCCTCGTTTTCCAGGATATATGCTCTCCTGCAGTGTCAGCAGTGCAGATATAGTTGAAACCCACAGAGCCTCTAGGGAAATTAGTTTGACAATGGTAACTGCCGTTTCTGCCACTTTGTATAAGAAACGCACATGGAAACCAATATACCCAAGTTGAGAAAATAGCCACTTCCTTATGGAGAGGAAATTAAAAAGTCAAATTAAAAAGCATGGGAGGGTTTAGAGGAAGGGAGGAAAGAGAGACATGATGTAAGTATATTATAGTCTCAGAAATAAAATTTATGAAAGAATATGAGAATATCCTAAATGAATGAGGAGGGGAAGAGAGAAGGGATGTTGGGTCCAGCAGTGCATTTGAATGGGAGAATAACATCTAGTGTTGTACATGCAGCTCAGTAGGGTGACTACAATCAGCAACAATTAACTGAACATTTCAGAACCATCAAGTGAGAGGACTTTGAGCATTTCTAACACAAAGCAATGACGGATACTGACATGATAAATCAGCGATTTCCTGAATCCAACTGGTAAGCGCTCTGTAGGCGCACTGAGATACCACACTGTTCCCTGTGAATCAGACAAAGATTCTGAGCACCAATTAAAGTTAAATGCAAAGAGGAAAGAAGCAGGGGCATGACTGTATTCAGTCTGTCTGAGTTAAGCAGTCAGTGCTCAGGAAATTCTAACTACTATTTCCAGAGAACACAGGCACTCAGTATATCCAACGGTGAACGTTGGTCAGGTGGTTTGATTCATTTCTATAAAAAAATTGCCTTCTTGTGCTCATTGTTGAAACTTGCACCTAATTTTTTAAAGAAAATATCTGTTTTTCATATAAAAGAAAAAAATTACAGGTCTTTTAAGGCATTAAGATGACCTAATATGGAAGGCACACACTGGTTTATGTTCTATCGCTGTGGGTCTGGACTCCCTGACATTCATAAGAATCTTTATAAACCTTGGTGACAGTATTGTTAGGTTTGTCTTCTAGTGGCTTAATCTTGAATCCTGTTAGGAAAGGTATAACAAATGTAAGAGATGATGGAAAAGGAAGCGGTTTTTAATATGCAGTTCTATAGGGAAAAGACACAAAGGCAGCAGGGGCTCGCTTGCTGATTGGATATAAGATAGTGGCTCTTTACAAGTCCCCTGATTGAGAGAAAATTTCCTATCTTCTTCTTCTTCCATAGGCCAGGACTTCTTCCTCATGCCCCATCCTATTTGTTTAAGATGCATCGCTTTATCTATTGACTAGTTTTTGGCTTGAGACTGCTCCCTGCCTTTATTTTTTCTGATCTCAGAGTTCTGAGGTAGGGAGGAGTCAGCCACCAGCTAGCAGACAAAGAAACCCAGTGTATCCTACTTACCTACAATTCCGTTGAATTCTAAGCACACCTCATACTGAAAATGGACCATAATAATTTATTTCTCATAGTCCTTTCTAGAAATCCAACTAGGACTCTGACATTTGAGATCTTTGAGTGAGATAAGTGGAAAATGATCACTTTTAAGGAAAGATCAGTGAGCGAAGGCACAAAGGAGGAAGAGAAAAATAAATGGTACACTGTGAGCCTGGAAAAGTCGTCTATGATTTTATAAACCAAGGCCAGAGTGTTAGGGTCTATTAGAATAAGAAACCGATTATCAGCAGAAGGGAATGAAGAGATGTGCATTCTAAGGGCTCTCTGGCTGCCCTGGAGGGAATGATGGGGAAGGAGATGGAAGTTGGTACAGATGCCCGTTGTGACATTGTTGCATCAATCTGTATTTAGAGGCTGGCCTCCCCTGGGGAGTAGGGACAGGGCAAATTCTCATAGTGGTAAGGGAAAAAGACATGATATGTCCCAAAGTATTCTGGGAAGTTATGTTGCTGAGGTTTTTCCACATACTCAGGGGTCTTCATAGAAAAAGAGAAAAGGGAGGAAAACTTGAGATGGTTTTACCTGCTGACGTAAGAGGAGAAGGACCCATGACACAGGAAGCAAGAGAATTTAGGGGACACTCCCTTAAGGCAGGTGCTGCCCAGAGCACTTGTAGACAGGGACCAACCATCATGATCCTTTACACCTGACCTGCACAAGCACAAGAGGGTGATGAGAATAATAAAACAAGAAAAGTGGTAGGCAGAACCATCCCTGTAGCCAACACATGGGAAAAACTATGTTTCTTCCATCCAGAGCATGAGTTGAGTGTTTTTAAAAAAATATGCTTGATATACAGTCTTCAAAAAAAGTAGGTTAGCAGCATATCAAAGCTTTTACATGTACTTATCATACAGGACTAGGTGTTGGTTTCTATTGCTGAAGGTTACTGGGGCCCTAGTGGCCTCGTATCTATGTATCATTGAACTGTCCTACAAGTTGGAGGCATGTCAGGAGTCTACATTTCTCATTCCTTGACCTTTCCAACTTGGAAAGGTCTGGCCCCATCTTCAAAGGCAGGCTATACCTTTCTAGCCTTGAATGTCTTGATCGCTTATATTCCTTCTGTTTTCATAGACCCTTGTGAGGTTTCTTGAGCCCATATAGATAGCCTCAGATCATCTCTGTAGTTTTTATAAAGGACTAATACATGTCCTATTTGCAACTTTAATGCCCTCTGTCTCTTTGTTCTACCATATTTCTGGGGCAGAAATTAGGAGTTGGGTATTGTTGTAAGATCTTTGTTTTGTCACTTCTTCTCTTAAAAGCCCAGGTCTGCTTATGAATACTCACACTAGTGTGCACAGCAACCAGATTTAAATTAGTCAGAATGGGCACAGTTCTCCATATGCATGCACAGATGACAGGAACAGTGTGGAAATAGGACATAGCCCTGATGCACATGGACTCCTGATGGGAACTCTGGGTACACCCTCGATGAACATGCATAAGTGGGAACTAATGACTGAAAGGCATTCCATCCATGTGCTGTGGCCTTTACATGGAGAAGAACTAACACTGGCTGTTAGTTGGAAAACTGCAGATCGCTTTGTGGAGGAGCTAATCTGATTTAATCTGAACCTTGGAGGAAGGGAAGTCAAACTGTTAGAAAAAGAAGCCGTGCCTTTCCCCCCCATGTGTAGTTACATACCATTCACAAGGCATTATACAAATTACCTCTTTAGTAAGTCCCTTAACAGACATGTCACTTAGGCGCAATTCCAGTCTCCAAGAATGTGGCAGGCTACCATCATTAACCACATGAACCGTGCTTTCTGCTGTTAGAATGTATGGTACTTTGGAATCCAGAGCTGGTTCTATACATGGAACTTTTTTTTAATCTGATTTCTTTTCAGATGAAAAACTACACAGGGAAGAATAGTCCTCATAAAGGCTGAGTATGCACTTTCTACTGTTCATTACAACCACTGATTTCATATTGTTATCGCATTTCTGGATTTACAGATGGTTGTTGGTCTTGGTGTTTGTCAGACCTTTGCTCCTGTGACTGAACAACACCAGAAAGAAAGGGTTTAAAGGCAGAGAAGGGTTTATTTTGGTCCACAACTTCAGAGGTTCATTGCCGGGTAGCACCTGTGTTTCTAGACCATAGTGAGGCACACCATCATAGCTGAAGGGTATTGTGGAGTAATGTTTCTTTCTTTGTGGTGATCGGGAAGCATGGGGTGGGGCAGGGAAGAAGGAAGAAGAAAAGAGGTTGAGGAGGAGGGAGATGGAGGAAGAAAAGGAAGAGGAATAGCCTAGAGACAAGACACCCAGTTACCCAATTTCTTCAGCTTCCTAATATTTCCACTGCCTCCTGAAATGGTCCCAGCAACCAGGAACATGGGAATGTGCAGGAAACATTTCATATTTGCATCTGAGCCACAGATCCTTGTGTCTTCTGCTTTCTGCCGTCTCAAGCAAACACTGTGTCTATCCTCCTTATCCAGACACTAGACTCAGATGAACTCATCCACGGCTTACTGCATGTTGGTTGTTCTGAGTGTTGTCCCGTCACTTATCTGTGTTTGTCCTATAGCAGTATTGACATTGGTGCCCTTTCATTCTTGTAATATGAAAATAATACTCTCTAGTCTTCCATATACATACATGAACATACATGAACATACGCATAAAGCTCTTAGTCTGAATTTGTATGTCAGGAGTTGGTACCTGTTGAGCTTTGGTCTTGCTGCCTATTAGAATGCTAAGTAAGGGCCCCTAGGATATGGAGTCTGCATGTAGATCTATGTGACCCTTCTCCCAAGTTATTTCTGATTGGCAAATAAAGATGCCAACAGCCAATGACTGGGCAGAAGAGGCATAGGTGGGGTTTAGGTTTCTGGATTGGGGGTCAGGGAAGAACCACGAGGAGAAGATGAGGTTGCAGGGGGAAGAAGGAGAAGCCACCATGGGTTAGGTGAGCCATAGAATTGCTGCTCAGAGGACTGGCCCATTGGAGTTATGAGCAGTCTAGATAAAACATGGTAAGTAGTAAATAATTACAGGGTTGTTGACAGGACAGTAGACTCTAACAGCATAGAAGGGAGGTGTCTGCCCAGTTCTCATACTGCTTAAGGCTTATTGTAAATATAAAGGTTATGTGTGCCTTTTATCTAGGAACTGAAAGACCAAGGCAGGGTAGAAATGTCAGGACTAAATAATTTACACGACAGGTAACCGCTCCGTTATGTTGCCTTTCTTAACAGCATTGGATTTGGGTCCTATACTATATGGTTAAAAACTCCATCAGCACACTTTATCGAACTGGAGTTGGATTGGGAAGAGCGGTAAGAACCTGCACGGGGATCTTCTCTTTGAGAAAGGGAGACAGTTATTATTTCGGACACATTATCGCAGCCTGCAGAAAACACAGGCTGCGCGTTTGAAACCCAAATGAGTCCCAGATCTTCCTCTTTGAGGGTGGTTGAAGAGAAGGCTCATCAATATGCTCTGCCTCTGTCTTAAGATGAAAGAGAAAAACCTCCTCGGGTAGAGGGGAAAAAAAAAAAAAACCAAACCAGAGGGAACTTTATCCTAAAGCTTCAGCAGCCGTCATGTATAAACCACCCAACTTTTACTGACATCAGTCAACTTCGGCCTCTCAGCAGGGCGCAGCTGGCTGCAGGATACAGATGTGAACCTCACTAATAATATTAAGAAGGGATCAAGGCATTCATAATGAGCTTAATATCGCAGGTTCAGGAAGAATCGTTGGACATCGGCGCCCTGCAAGTTCTGTTATCTGAGTCAATCAGATCTTCTCCTAAAGATCAGAGATGCTCAAGTCACACACACACACACACACACACACACACACACACACACACACACACAGAGAGAGAGAGAGAGAGAGAGAGAGAGAGAGAGAGAGAGAGAAAGTGAGAGAGAGAAAGTGTGCATTTGCTTGAAGCCAGAAGTAAACAGGGAGGGAACAATATGGTCCATGAATATTTTCTTCAGATATGTTGGAGAATTGAAGTGCCTGGGTTCCACACTAGGAATCCGAATTATGACAAATATGTTAAATGACAATTTTAACTTCGCTTGTTTTCTCTTGTTTTCTTTTCTTTTCTTTTCTTTTGTTTTCTTTTCTCTTTTCTTTTCTTTTCTTTTCTTTTCTTTTCTTTTCTTTTCTTTTCCTTTCTTTTCCTTTCCTTTCCTTTCCTTTCCTTTCCTTTCCTTTCCTTTCCTTTCCTTTCCTTTCTTTTCTTTTCTTTTCTTTTCTTTTCTTTTCTTTTCTTTTCTTTTCTTTTCTTTTCTGTGTCTCCCTCATCTTCAAAGAAAGACTGAAATAATTTAAGTTTGTTTTTTTTCTACCTTAGTGCATGACCAGTGATGAGTGATGTGGTTTCATGTGTCTTGTGCCTTCGTGTCTTTTACATGATGAATTAGGCCCATAGACCGGGGGGGGGGGAGCTCATGCACAGTGTATTCCTATCTCTGCATAAGGAGACCCAGCTCGATGTGAACTGTCTAAACCAACTAGAAAGTAGCGGCTAACGTTTAACTAGGGGCTTCCCACTGCGCTGGCATAAATAAAGAGCCCCTCACCCGAGTATTGACTGTGCTGCTTGTCATTTGCCCCTTTAAATCATTCCCATTCTGTTGCCTAGTTTGTGGAATCTGGAACTACCAGTGCTTTGGAGCAGCCGGGTTTATGAGCTGCTCTTTTAGATAACCTGATAAAAAGGTTGGTTTTTTTTTTTTTTTTTTAAATCCTCTTCTGGCAGCTCTAACTGCAAGCACTGAATCTAGGAGACTTTGAGCAAACCTAAAAATGGTAGAAAAGTTTTGCCGGGCTGGAGAGATGGCCCTGGGGTTGAGAATTTGCTCTACAGCAATGAGGGATGGATGTTTGGGATTCTTGATCAAGATCCCTGAGAGTTTGCTGCCTTTCAGGCTGGCCAAGAAACATGAGCCTTGGGATCCTGGAGAGCCTGTCTTAAAGGACTAGTCTAAGCTTTGTAGAGGAGGGCACCATGTTTTGGCCTCTGTATTTAGGATAGCTCCAGAAGGTACAAACGTGCACATGAACACACATGTGCTTCCTCCCAAGAGATGCATGCACAAATCATTCATTCATTCATTCATTCAACCAGGCAGCCAGTTGTTGGGTTTCTCCTAGTCCCTGGCCTGCTCTCTTGGAGATTTTTTTTTTAAACAAAAAGATGATGATGTCTGTTTAAGTTATGTTTCAGTTGATGTGATGGTGTTGGCAAGACTGAATTGTTAGTCGTGGGTTTTATCATATTCTGCTCAGATATGATTCTCTTCACTAGATGTTTTGCATATCTGAATGGACTGGTATGATCAAGATACAAAGCCCACATCCTTGAGGCAAAAGTACCAGTGTTTGCATGACTTGTTTTAATGTTATTCGAATAGCTATGTTCAGGAAAGAGGGCTCAATCCTTTTCGCCTTAACTGAGTTCTGCAATGGGTGATTAGGACCAAACTTTTATGACCTGAAACAGAAAGTTTAAGACCTGCACTCTTTTTAACAACTCACCATGTACCGAGACTCTCCTTCATTTTCCTATTATCTTTTTAGGAACAAAACTCCATCTTCATGCTACGAACCACTTCAGCAATCAAGGGAAAATTGAAAGCTCCAAAGTGGAAACCCTCTTTAAGGAGTGTCTCAGAAAGTGATCAGAAAATGATGTCTGTAATGGTTTTTCACGATTGCAAGCTCTTTCTGTGGATGGAAATCAAACAGCTGCCTTTTCTCCCTGGGTTGCTGTTTTTCCGCATTGGAGGCGCTAACTACCTGTTACTCTCCTTCCACGGAAAAAGAAGCAGGAGGCATTTTCTTAGCGTCGAATACAGTCAGGTTTATCACCATCAAGACTGCCAGCTGTCTAACAAGACGGTGGCGCTAATTCTTCCTTGGAAAAATGAAATGCTCAGGCGTGATTCTGTTTCCACCATAGATTGTAGTTCCCGTCCGCAGATACATCTTGGACAGTGATGGGACGGGATGGGTTAGCTGGAACGGTAGACCTCCACCTCAAGCAAACCATCTTGAGAACAAAAGATCATTTTAAAAGGTTGTGTGGCATATGGCTACTTATACTGTTGAGTGAACAACAGTAAAACTATATTGGATTTACATTGTTGGGGGATATGGTAAAAATGGGGCTTAGGTCCAGGCTTTGAACTGAAAGACACACTCGTGTTATGGCCCAGACTCTAGTTCTTGTTTGCCTCCAGCCAAATTCCCTGATTTCAGCCACTGTCTTCTTACTTATACAATACCTACAGGAGGGTCATGAGTTGCACTGAGGACTAAATTCTAACATAACATCTGTTTCTATGTCTGGATTTTCCCTGGTTTCTCCTCCATTATTCTATGGGAAAAATGTAAAGATTGGGAGGTATCACTTGTCTTAGGCGAGGCAGTAGTACGTGTGAAAGGATGCTTTCAGAAGATGCCATCTTTTTTGATGCAAATCCAAATGATGTTTGTGGTTGCTCTTGCTTCTATCCGCTTTTCTATCAGTTTATTCTTACGCAGTATCTTCTCTGCGGAAGCACTGTTCTTTCATACTGACCTTTCAGGGTTGTTCTTTGCTTCCCTGTTGTTGCTGTTAGACTAAAGATATGGTGACTTCCAGCTCTCTAAGAGGTAGTGCTATACTTGATCTCCATGTTCCAAGTACCAAAAGGGATAGTTGTCCCAGGAGTAAAAGGGTCATATCTGCTGTCTTCAAAAAAAAAATCAAGTTCTGGGACCAATCAAATTAGGCTCTCCAGTCACCTATGACCTTGTTCTGGAGAGCTATTCATTGAAGTGGATTAGGCACACTTCCTGACTGAGGCTTGGTCCCAAGGAGGTGAATATTGAGTGAACATCTCCCTCTTCCCCGTGTTTGTATCAGGTAGTTTCTGCAGCAATAGAGACGCGTCAGGTTCAAAGCACAGCACAAATCAATGGCACCTAGACGTGCCAATCACAGCTAAACACTGACTTAGGATGAAGTCGTGATGGTTTATATACATTGTTTGTCTTTTTATTTCTGTTCCCTATTTCTATTTCTATTGCCCTCAATAGCTTCTTGTAGAAAAGAAATGAAGATGAATTTTCAGAAGCTCTGGTATTTCTTTTTCTTGCTGATATATAACACTGGAAACTATGTCTTCTCTGTATTTAGCAGCTGTCTGCAGGGTTTGTAGCTTAAATTTCCTTTTATATAAAGTATTGTTTAGAGCTTCCGAACATCGATGCTCCTCTTATTTATTTATTTATTTATTTATTTATTTATTTACTAATAATCATGGCAATCTTTCCTTTCCACAGACACAATGTCTTCACAGTTGCACGACTCACAGCCATTCCTATGCTGCTCTGTTTCAAGGGAACTTGCTTAGAGTACCGCCAATAGATACAGACTATGTTTCTCCAACTGTAAGAATGCACCAAGCCTATAGGCTTACTGTCTGGGTTTCTGCCTAAGGATAACAGAAGTCATCTGGCAGTAAGATCTATTGTTAAAACAGGCACTGACTCCCTTTTGCTGGATACTTTGTAGAAGCCATTCACATGGGCACGGATATTAGAGAGATCATGGAGCAACTCCATCCTGAAACAGTCTCGAAGTCAAGGGACTCAGACAATGAATCAGCTCAGAAGGACAGTTCTGTGATTGGTGGTTAGGTTTTCTGCCTTCCAGCTTGAGGGTGCTGTCCAACAAACTCTGCTTGACCCTGAAAGGCAAAGGAAGATCCTGGAGGCTAACACACCCTGTAACAAGTTTTAGGGAAGCCGTGAAGGAGACTGGAAAGATGGCTTAATGGTTAAGAGCTTATACTACTCTTGCAGATAAAGTTTCCAGGATGCACCTGGTACCTCACAACCATCAATAGCAGGGATTCTGATATCTACTTTCGGCCTCAGCAGGCACTGTGTACATGTGGCTACTCATATACACGTAGGCAGAGAGAGCCCTCATACACATAGAAAAGCAACATGTATTAAATGAACGTTCTCTTACATTCACCATTAGTTTTTCTGCTGTTAGCAGTGCTCATGTGTTTCCCCAGATAAGTACTCTCCTCTCTCCTTATTTGTCTGCTCCCTTTTCTACCCAGGGAGAAATGAGAGCTCTTGGCCTGATCCCAGGAACAGCATATAAATATATTCTGAAAAGAAATATCCTCTCCACGTTAGCTTCTCTCACAGTCCTATGACTCCCGGAAGGACTGCTGCTAGCCCCCAAATCCTTTGTCTCTCCCCAGCTCAGTTGGCAGAAAAATCAAATCTACTAAAATCCAATTATCAGATAGATAATTTTGGAATGACTTCAATTTTATGCTCTAGAAACGTATAGAGATTTGAAGATAACTTTTCCAAGGCCGAGCTCTCTCAAGTAGCTATCATAGGCCTCCTATGTGGCATAGATAGCTTGAACTTTTGATCCTCTAGTCCCTGCCTCCCAAGTTCTGGAATTATAAGCATGTACTAACATTACTCAGGGGATATTTATATATATGGGATTAGTAGGCTTTTGGAGATTTTGGAAGCTTTTCCTAAAGCTTAGTTCTTTGCTTCTGCTTTGATTTTTTTTCTAAAACCCTCAAGGTGTGTGGTGTCCTGTTTTGAGATAAAGAGGATACTCATCTTGGGAAGAAGATGGAGCGCAAGAGTCAGTCCAGAAACAGGGCAGTTAGTGACGTGTGCATTGCATGGACTGACACAGGGCAGAGCCTGTGAACAGGCTGGCTCTCTGGGACCTTGGGAGTGGAGTCTGGAACGTTGCCTACTGTGCTTCACTGGAGAGTTCTCCCTCAGGGTGAAACCAGTTTCCTCGCAAATAAAGCAAGACCACACTAGAAGAAGAGGCTCAGAGTAATAGGAGACCTCGCGGTGGTTACTTACAGATAGAGAGCACTGGGTCTTCTGCTAGATAGAAATACCCTCTAGCACAGTGGTTCTCAACCTGTGGGTCGAGACCCCTTTGTGGAGGGGTTCCGAAGACTTTCACAGAAATCTCCTATCCGCTGCCCTGCATATCAGATATTTACATTACAATTAGTAACAGTAGCAAAATTACGGTTATAAAGTAGCAATAAAAATAATTTTGTGTTTGTGGGTCAGCATGCCATGAGGAACTGTATTAAAGGGTTGGAGCATTAGGAAAGGCTGAGAACCACTGGTCTACAACCATGGGCTTCAAGGAACCAATTTTATGGTGACAGTTGACAGAACTTAGCCTGACTTTTGCTGGCACTGAAAAGGACACCCTGAGAGGAATACCTCAAATCCTAGCAAAGATGACTCTCGGCTCATTGAAAGGCAAGCTATTTTTCATTTAAAAGTTGTCTTACTTCTACTTGGGAGAGCAGACTCTGCTGGAGACAGTGACAGTGCCAAGCTCTCTAGGAATCAGAGTCTGTCAGGAAGTTGCAGCTGTCGCTTGGAGTGACGACTCCCCAGGCACATTCAGTCAGTTTGTTCTGTCATCTCAGCGGTGAGAGGAATTCCTAGCTGTTATGGCATGAGAGCATTTCAGGATGAAGGGTGCACACACCCCAGTCCTCTTCCTTCCGATCTACAAGTAAACTACCAGCGTCACCATCTGTATGCAAATATAAGCCATTTTCCCCTTTAGATTATGTTATATAGATTCCAGCTTGGGTACCAGCCTTCTGCAGCTCCAGGCAGAGGTTACACAGAGGCTCTTGCTTGTCTCATTAAATTTAAACTCAGGCATGTTGAAAGGCAACATCCTCCTAGCCCCGCTGCCTACCCTCTCTTGTCTCCTTGGTGGATTGTTTATCGTTCTTGGGCTGCTCTGAGGCCCTTTCTCATCTTCTCTGCAACTTGCGCAGCCCTTTAGATGTTTTATATCCACCCCGCACCTAGCATTTTGAATTTTAATGGTGTATTTATTCGCAGCTTACTTCTCTTCTATCTCCTGAAGAGTGTCTCACGGAAGAGTTATGGAGCTGGTCATAAAATCCAATAAAGATGTGTTCGCCAGACTGATTTATTTTCTGAGCTCTCTCTCTCTCTGTTAAATTCATAAGAGGAACCAGATTTCTGCAGATATTTGACTACCGTAGTGGAAATGATAAGCGCCAGAGCCCAACCAGGCACAGATATTAAAAAGAACCACACAAGAAAAGGCTCCGCCGCTCACACTAAATTGTTCTCTCTCAAAGAAATGAGGTAATGGCTTAAGTAGAAGGATGATTCATTAAGTATGTTAAATCGCCAGGCATGAGGAAAGTTGGGCTTTATGATTCAAGATAATTGGTTTGGAGAACTGGATGGCGTAGCTAAATAGACTTGTGAGAAGTCACGAGCGAGTTAATTTTATTTTCAATTTCCAAAGTCAAAGCAAGTACTTTACAAAAATAAACAAAAACCAAGAACAGAAACAACAGAAACAAAAACAAAACAACAAAACCAAAACCAGCGTGGATTTCATTGGCTGTTATTATAAAAACCTGTTCTTGGCAGCCAGAGCCCAAGTAAGCACCATGGTTTGTTCTGTTTCACTACCTGGAATATGAGGGCGTGGCTCTGGGAAGAACTTCAGAATGAGCCATGAGTCTGTCCCCAGGTTCCTCCAGCTCCTTTCCAGGTCACTGTCTTTCCACAGACTACATTGTATTTCCCAACCCTTCCAAAAGTCAAAGTTGAATCTGTGTTTTCTTAGCCTGGGAATATCTCAAAACATACATCACTTATAACCAACTTTGATATCATCTTCTCCCCTGGTTGGTCTTCTCTGCTTACACTCTGGGCCTCACTCCCTCCATCTCTGGTGGCATCCTCATTTCCAGGAGATGACTGCTCCTCATAGGTCTCTAGTCTCCTCAGATTCAGTCAGACCTGAAGGTATGCTTCTGGGTAAAGGTTTCTGCTGCTGCCCATGATGGATATCGAGGTATATCTCTTAACCAATCTTTCTGTGTTTCTTCCTCCCATTTCAAAGGCTTCAAGGACACAACACTGACATAATCCTTGCTTGTCAATTGGTTGAGCTGGACCAAAAGGTAATCTTAGGGGCACCATATAAACAACTGATCTTGTCAATCATCTATCTTGTTCACAAACCACAATGTTTGCATGGTTTTCTCCCTTTGGTTCCAATAGAGGTAGCGCTAGCCATTGATTCTGCATGGTCCATTGTCAGAACATAGAATTTCATCATGTTTCTTGATGAGGCCCAGGCCCAGGACTTCCAGTTATCCCCCGGACACAAAACTCAGTACTGTGAAATCTTCATTCTGTAACCACGGTCACACACACACACACACACACACACACACACATACACACACACACACACATATACACACACACACACACACACACACACATACACACACACACACACACAAAACCAGAATTCTTTTCTTTTAAAAGAAAATTCTTTATTAAAATACTTTAAAGCTTTGTAAGTTATTGATTTCCCCCTCCCAGCCCCCCGCCCCCCAGTCAATCCTTATGTAGAAATGAGGCTTTTCACAAATGTTTTTGTTTTTATAGACTTAGTACAATTTACTAACCAAATTTTGGAGTGGATGCTTTTTTTTTCCAGACAGTTATCTGAGTCTAATTTAATTATGATGGAATTATAGATGCCAGAAACATGGTGTGATGTTTATAAAAGTGTTGGGTACATTTATTTTTTGTTCAAACTATTCTCTAGGTAGGAAAGCTTTGTTCACTCTAATTTTGATGATGTAAGGAATAGGAGGCTATGAGGGGACTTCACCTGTGACTACACAGAAAGACAATGGCTTATGTAACACTTTAACTGTGTCATCCATGGTGCTGGAGCGATGGCTCAGCTTTTGTGATCACTTGATGCTCTTGTAGAGGATCCTGTTTGGTTCCCAGCACTCACATGGCAGCTCGTAATTATCTGTAACTCCAGTGGCAGTCACTATAATACCTCTATAGCGTGCTGCATAGATGTAAATACACACATATATATGCAAGTAGAACCTTCATTCACCTAAAGAATAAACAAATCTTTTAAATGGTTTACCACAGACATTGTGAGTTAGTATTTCTTTTGAGTGTACACATCAGACCTTTGAGGATTTAATAATACATATTCAAGATCACAAGTGTTTAGATTCTTGTGTTATAAGGAGAATGAAGATAACAACCCTCTTGTTATATATGTTAAAGCATAACTGCCATCTAAAGTTATTCTCTAATCGCATATTTATTAATCACCCACTATGTATAGACATGTTATGTGTTTGGAATGGGGACTGTGTGTTCTTAAAATCCCCTTCAAAACTGGAGGAAATTAGTTTTGAGGTCATCTAAAAAAGCCAATTTTGTATAAATTTAGCTCATCCATTTTTGAGTAGTGGTTTTGCTATTTTCATTTAAAAACTCATCTTGACAGTTGATTAAAATGCTGTCTGTCTGCTCAGTTCTGGATGGTGCCCTTTGTACTATAGTAGGCAGTGTGTGAACTTCCTTCCCTCCCCCCACGTTTTATATTTCAATTGTCAATTCCCAATTATTTGATTCTTCTTGCTTTGACTTACGATTTCAATTTTCCCCCTTTTATTAGCTTTGTTTCAGATTATCTATTCTATTTTATCTTAGCTTTTGTTCTCCTTTTTTTTTGATGAATATTTCTTTGAAACATCCCCAAGATCAAGGCAATAACACTTGACTTGATAGCGCAGAGAGTGGTTAGAAGTCTATTTCTTTGTGAAAAATAGCCATTTCTAGAAAGTATTGTTCATGACAAAGAACACCGGAGCCAGGCAGAAGTTAAAATGGCAGAGACAAATTTTATTGGGTCCTATTGCAATAGCGGAATGCAGACTGTGATATAGAATGGAATCCAGTCTCAATATACTAGGGATAATGGGGCTTTAAGGCCAAGGAATAAGAGTTGGTGGATGGAAAATTGTTCAAATAAGATGTCAGACCAGGGGGATGAGGGTAGCTGCAGCGACCTAATAAAGGCAGGCCAGGGTGACCAGATGGCAAGGTTAATGAATGAGAGAGATTTTTTTTTGACCCTGAGGATTAGGGAAGGGTTGTGACAAGTTAATTTTTGCACCACTATTTTCTAAAACTAGATTTTACAAACTACGTACATTTGACTATTTCAGCTTCCTAGTTGAAATGTGACTAAGTCAAGAGTCTTTATTTAGTTATGATTGCTTTTTACCGAGACATAATTACTATCTTTGGGAGCTGTAAAGTCTTATAATTAGATATTAAGTGTATAAAGATCAAGTGAGGAATGCTTGCCACTCCTAAACCCTATGCTTTCTCTTCAGTGATTTGTTTTCTGCTCTTTAATTAAATATATTTCAGATCTCAAATTAAAATCGCTATTTGTTTTCTTTGTCTCAGAGAAAAAAATGTCAATTAAAATTTATTCTAGAACCTGGAATGAGAGGTGATTCCCTCATGTCAGGCTGAAAAAATAAATTTCTGATTCATTAAGGAGCAATTATAGCAGGTTGCTACAATTCCATTGACAGGGATAACTTTTGCAAATGTTGTGAGTTTTAAGGAAATAGATGTAATTATATTTTGTATTATCTTGGAATGCAGTTTAAAAGAGGACTCATTCAAATTACAGTGTCTGAATTTCTCAAAAAATATTAGATCCAAAAGTGGTAAAGATGATTAAAAGAAGATTCATGGCAAGATATACCAACTTTATCTAAATCCACCAGTAGCTATAGCTATTGACAAAATACTTTCTTCCAAATTGTACTGACTTCTTATTCTATGACCAGTTCAGAAACAAAAGATACTTTATTTCTCCTTCATTCTAAAGTGGCACACCTACTTCATAGATAACAAGTGAAGCTCTTATAATGACTTATGCTACAAATGAAAAGGAAAGCACACGACATGTTTCAAAATATCATCTAAGTTTGGCATAACAAAACCTTAAAAAACAATCTGTGTTCACAAGGGTATTATTGTTTGAAAACATGAAGCTTAACTATGTGCAAGGGGGAGGGCTTTGCCAAAAGGTTTGAACACCTCCAGCCTCTACAATATTTATTTTTGAATTGAGTTCCTGTAACATGAAGGTCACTTTTCTATACTGATTATGGTCCCATTTGTCTTCTGATAATGTTTACAATGGCATTTGAATCCAAACATTGGTTTGGTGTATACTGTTGAACAAAATGGTTCTGTACTGTATCTAGGTAGAGGGACACTTGAAATCAAGCCATGTTTTTATTTCCTTAAGCTCTTATTGCCAACAGTTCCCACCATGAGTTAAACCTCACTGATATATTCCACTTTCTCCAAGTTTCGTGCGATGGCTTTTCCATCCCTCTCAAACTGGTCTCAACAACCTCTAGTTACTTCGTATGACCACGATGTGACATTATCTCTTGCTGTCATAGTCTTACTTATGAGCACCAATGTGCTTTGAAGAAGATTGCCTTCTTTCAAATCTGGCTTCCCAATTTGGGTAGTTGCCAAGTATTTTTTTCTTTCTCGTTTCTACAGTTCTTTGCCAATCTGAGATGTCATGTCTGATTTGGAAAGTGATTCTTGGCATGCAGAGAACTATTTGGGCTTCTGCATATTGGTCTAGAGACACTAGGTCCAGTTTCATATCTCTGTCCATGGCTAGTCCCTTCTCCTAAGTCCTGATTCCTAGTTAGATCTTTGAAGTTCACTTTCTATAAGCAAGAAATGTCTAAATTGAAGGCTCATCTCCTCCTCCTCCATGTTTTCTCTAGGCATTAGCTGGATATGAAGATGTGATTTATTTGTCTACAGGCTTTCTTCTGGCACCTGGATGCTTCAGCCAATTATTCTTCTCTATTATACTACTGCCATATTTATATCTCTCCTAAGGTCATTTCCAATTGTAACTTTGTTTACATGATTATATTATTTAGAACTTTTATCATTTACTACTCAATGAATACATGTTTTCCTTTGAGAAAACTGCTTCATAGGTAGTCTTGAATTCCTCTCCAAAGTGATGGCGTGACCACAGAAGATGGCAAGACAAAACTTATGCAATATATTTTACTTTCTCTACTAACAATGAATAGTAATATATGGATTAGTGTTCATATGGGATCATTTTATTAAGTCTGATATCATATTATTAAATCTGACCCATGAGATAAGCAGAGGGATAGTATTACATGTTACAGCAAACAAATACCAGTCTATAAAGATCTTGGGGCAGCTAATTAGTTCCTTGGGCTGAAACAAAGAGAAGAAATGTAGTATCAGAGTGGATCACAACAATAAGTGACAAATGAACACGGAGCAGCAAACACGAGCCAAAGACCAGTACTGGAACTATATAATAATTGCTCAGTGCATAGCTCCATAATTATTTGAAGAGAAAGATTTACTAATCCCAGACCATTTTAAACAAGATTTTCCAACTGAGTAGTTTGGGCAGCTGAAAAATTAATAATATTCCTTGTGTCAGATGAGAGAATAAAAACATGAAAATAATAAAATGCTGTGTTCCAATATGGGCTTTTCAAGGCCTTCTGATTCTGATATTTCTACTCAAAATATCTTTGGGGGGTAGTGAGCAAACATTATGCCCATTTTATAGGTAGTGAAGCAGGCCCAGATGTAAGGCACTCTGAAAGGTCCAGGGAACATCACAGAAAAGAGAATGGAGATATTTTAAAAGCCAAAGGATGGAGAAGGAGGTCATGGAAAGCTCTCACACAGACGTGGCATTGACATTGCAACCATGGAAACAAAGGAGCCATGGGTACGTGCACAGGACTCAGCATCTATCTTTCCACCACGGCTAGAGGAGATGCCCCTGAGGCTCTGCCAAATGCCTTAGAAGCTAATGACTATTAATGGTGATTCTGGTGTGATGGGGATGCCATTTTTTCCAATGACATCAACACTGGTGGAGTAGTTGAAAGAGAAAGGGTCAGAGCCAAAAGAAGGGTGGTACTAGATATTGATGAGGGATAAATATAATATATTATTATATAATCATAAATGACACATGTATGAAACTATCCAGAAAGAGAACCAAGGTCTACAGGTCAAACAATATTCTCTCAGGTTAATATGTGGTAGAGAGTTTGCTCACCTTAGCAACAAGTCTTAATGACTTGGATACAAAGTTATAATGTGTGCTTCCTGTTGAGTTCTTCGCATGTTAGCAGGGGCAAGCTGGTCTGGGCTCAGTAGTGAGTTGTCAGGTTCACCAAATTGGTTCCATGAAGCCTTGCTTTGAAATGTATCGGCGTCATCAACTCAAAGAGAAGTGCCTTCTCTTTTTCTTTACCAACATTGGCATTTGACTTGGTCACTCCAGATTCCAAATCCTTCCAAGAACATCAACCATTGAATAAAACTGCAGCGAGAGACCTCTCTTCCAATTCCTGGGTCTCTGGTAGTGCATAGTTGCCTCGAGTTTCTGGGATTCTGTTTGAGCATGAGAAGTCTCCAAAGGCTACATCAATGAGAGCATGGAGGAAGGAGAACTTTTCTTGGGTTGTGTAAACAAAAGTGGGTTTTAATAGACTCATGATTGCTTGTCAGGGGCAGTAGTAAAGGTTCAGCATAGTCAACTTTAGATTTAGTTATTACATATAGTGAATTATGAGTACTTCTACTTTGTATTCTAGTTAGCACGTAAATTGTATTTATATATAACAAACACAAATTTACTTATCTGAAGAGAAACCACCCTTTCCATTTTTTTTCTTAAGACTTGGTTAAAGCCAAATAAAAGAAAACTGAAGACTTTGAGGGACTATGTCCACTTTTCTTGTCAGTTTTTTTTAGCAATTTTTGACAAAATAACCGCAACCCCTGTTGAGAATAGATATAATGATATAATTATACTTTCTTCCTCCAAAGTGGGAAGATTCAGGGCTGACATTTCCTTATGAAGTACCTCTATGAAGAATTAATTGTGTCAAGGGTTATAAGTCAGTCTCTTCATAAGCCCTTTTAGATTTCTGTGTTGGTTTCAATGACCTTAATTGTTTCCTTTTAAGTGGTGTTTTTGATGGATTAGGGCATGGTCATTATTTATTAACACCAATGAATACTTGAATGTCAGAAACTGGATTGCTCTTGAAAGTCATTTTGGGGTTACTCTCTCAGTCACATCTCATTGTAGCTGCCACGTGTGTGTAGCCTATGGTTGCCTGCACGTATGGTAAGCTTTACATATACTTTCATGTACATTTGGAGCAAATAAATGACATTTTACATGCTTTTCCTCTGTCAACATTTTCGGTTTTCATTAAGAAAAGTCTTTCTCTTTCTCTTTCTCTTTCTCTTTCTCTTTCTCTTTCTCTTTCTCTTTCTCTTTCTCTTTCTCTTTCTCTTTTTCTCTCTCTCTCTCTTTCTCTCTCTCTCTCTCTTTCTTTCTTTCTTTCTTTCTTTCTTTCTTTCTTCTTTTCTTCCTTGCTTTTTTTAAAGATTTATTTATTATGTATACAGTGTTCTGCTTGTATGTATGCCTGCAGGCCAGAAGAGGGCACCAGATCTCACTATAGATGGTTGTGAGCCACCATGTGGTTGATGGGAATTGAACTCAGGATCTCTGGAAGAGCAACCGGAGGCTCTTAGCCTCTGAGCCATCTCTTCAGCCCAACAAAAACATTTCTTGAAATGTTAAGAGAACATATTAGAGAATATTAAAAAGCAAAACAAAAAACCCAAATGGAGATTTTGTTACTTTAAAAACCAAGAGAATTATTTATTAAAAAAACCCAAAACAAACAAACAAACAAACAAAAAAATCAACCAACCAACCAACCAACCAAAGCCTCACTGCTTTAGGTCAAAGGACACAGAGTGGTATGGGTACTACTGGCAGCTTCTTATTGTTCTTCCTAGCCTGAGATAGTTTTCTTAAATATCAGAAGAGGAAAATAGATGAAGATCTAAGATATTAGACTGAAACCTTTTGGTATTGATTGGCTTTATTTCCTACAAATCTTTTCTAGGCAAAGACCACATGACCCTCTCTCCCTGTATGGCATGCAAATTACATAATAACCTGTTGTTCTTAGGGGCATTAGTGTGTATATACATGTGTGTGTATGGGTGTATATATGTGTATGCATACTTTTGAGTGTGCCTGAACATACACAGCATGTCTTTCTACTTAGTCTTTTGTTTTTTTCTTCAAAAACACCATTTTTACTTATACAGGGTCCTAACCAGTCACTGGCAGGAGGAGTTGGGGAGGCTCTGGAGGCTCCGTCTTCAGTCCAGGGCCTCTAGGATGTCATTTTGTTGCTACCAAACACACAGGTACATAGTATCACAGATCTGGTAAGTTGATGAGAGTGTTCAGTTTCTCTCTGCTAGAGCAACAAGGTCAGCATCAATCTCTGCTTCTGTTAAGACTCCTGAGTTCAGGATTTTCAACTGTAACTACTCAAACTTCTATTTCTGAAGGTTTGAAATCAATCAACAGAACAGCAGACAGGCACGGAACGGCAGTTTCCGCTGTCCAAATGTCCAATGAAATTTCTTCTTCACGTTTGTTATTTTTGAGGAAGCTGGTTGACTCTGCTTGTTTAACTCCTGCTGCCGTGGCTTTAAAGCCACAGTAGTCGCCTGCAGGATCACACTTGTACACGTGAGGGCCTTGTTCTTCATCTATACCAATTAAAATCGTACAGCAACCAAGCAGCCTCATTTCAGCATTCTGTGTGTAGACCTGAGAAATATCAGCAATTCCTTTACATAGCATGCCCATAGGAATTGCATAACCATCTCTGTATTTCCAATTACCTGCCTCATACTGTGCCCTCTGTACCGGGGATCTGCTGTCCCCTGTCACTCCCGTCACAACACAAACAGTGCTTTCAGTCATCTTGAACAAATGAGTCACAGTGCTAGAATCTAGCAGTTTGACAGGTACTTTCTTCTGTGTGATGATGACCTCACAGTCCTCTGACAGCGACAGATGTAAGTCCACCCTGGTTAATAGCCTTAAAAGCATATTCTACTTGGTACGGTTGGCCCTTGGGAGGGAAAATAGTAATGTGAAGATCAAAACCAGTGCTGGAACCACAGGACACGGTGTTCCCACTATTTCAAGCACAGTGTGTACCCTGTAGCACCCACCCCAGGCACACAAGACCTACTTGGTCTTAAATAGGGACTTCTGTTTGCCTCCGCGATGGCACGCTCACAGGCCAGTAAATTTCCAGTGATTGCCCTGCCACTGTCTCTATTTCTTTGTAGGAATACTAGGTTTGTAGCGATGTGGTACCTTGTCCAGTATTACATGGATTCTGAGGATGCAAACTTAGGCTCTCAAATGTGTCCAGTAAGCATTATACCTACCGAGCCAACCACTGGCTTCTGTTTAGTGGCACTCCAAGGAACTGTAGATCTCTGAAGGTACTTGAAGTCACTTATCCTCTGTAATAACTAAGTCATATTTGGAGAGATAAAAGTTTTCTTTTTTAGCAAGCAACTTCTCTGTCTACTTTGAAATGGACACTTGGTACCAGTTACACGTGTTTGCAAAATTGTTCCCAGTTATAGTTTGCAGGGGGTAGGGATGGGCCTGATTTCGCTTCTATTATAGTGACACCTGATGGTGAAGAGCTTGAGATTTGAGATGCAGTTTGGATTTGAAGCTTGTTTTTTAAACCACTTAACAGCAAGATGAGACTGGATAGTTTTCTAACACTCTAGTCTCTTCATCTAGGAAGCAAGTAGGGATGGAAGAATAAGCAGTGGTAGGGAGGGGAGGGACAAACGAGTGAATGGTAGTTATTAAGGAAAATGGAAGGCCTTGAAAAATCCTATAGAGTCTGATCGAAATTATATGTGCCAGATAAAATAATGGTTCCTTGTATATAGTAGATGGATAGATGTGTTTGAATATGCATGTACAGAATATAGTAATATGTAACTAAGTATGCCACTCTTAGCTCTGGGAGAGCCTAGAGATAATCAAATCCTTGTACCAATTAGTACAGGCAGAGTTCATAGTTTCTTTTCTGAATTCTTCTCTCCGATAATACTCTCTCGGATTTCTTTAGAGAAGTGGGTAATTTGGAATTGAGGCACAGAGAGCATAAGGCAACCCAGACCCAAAGGAAGTAAGAAGTTCCTAAAACAGAGTGAGAGGAGCTTGAAGAGACACGGGATGGAGCTTAAAGGATCTCTCACCAGGCAAGTAAGAATACAACAGCAGCAGCAGCAACAACAACAACAGCAACAACAACAACAACAACAACAACAACATCTGGCATGAACCAGGAGACCAGAAATGAGCTATGCATAAGTCTTTCTGTTTATCACCGTCTCCCTGGCTCTCCCCAGGACTGGTAAGATCACGTATTGGAGAAAAGACAGTTGGGGATAATGCCTGCCAAATCGGATGTCAAATTCAGGAGAGTGGAGCTAGATCCTATCTCTTACAGTTATAAAAATAAACTCAGAATTGCTAGAAGATAGTGTGAGGCCAGAAACTATAAAACTGATAGAAAAAAAGAAACTGTAGAAATTCTTGAGGAAATTGTGATTGGTGAGGGTATATTTTTTGGGGGTGTGTGATGGGGGATGAGAAGTGAAGGAAAAATAAAGTAAGAAATAGGTAAATGGGATTTTATTCAGCTACAAACCTGCCCAGCAAAAGAAACAACCAAGAGAGTGAGAAAAAGTTACAAAACAGGAGAAAGCACTTGATGTGTGTGTGTGTATATATATATACACACACACATATATATACATATATATGCATATACATATGTATATATATTACACACACATATGTATATATATATATATATATATATATATATATATATAGAGAGAGAGAGAGAGAGAGAGAGAGAGAGAGAGAGAGAGAAAACAAAGGATTAATATTCCAGATATTCCAGCTACATAAGGTGAAGGACAAGCTAGCAAAGTCAAATCAGGTGATAAAAGATGGGGCAATATGCCTACTAGACATTCCAGAAAAATATATACAAGTATCTCACTGGCTCGAGAAGTAATGCTAAATGCAATCTTCCCTCAGAAAATGCAAGTCAAAACCACACAGAGCTATGACCGTGCTCCTGCAAGGGTGACATTAACAAGTGACCATGAGGATGTGCACAGAAGGGGACCCTTAAACACAGTTGGTTGCAATGTAAACTAGCCCAACTATTATTGAAACCAGTGTGGAAATTCTTTCAAAATTCAAAGATACTTCCGAGTGATCTAGTAATCCCGCCTCTCTACTTATATCCAGAGGAAATTAAATAGGTATGTATGGAAAAGAGGCCTTGGTATGCTTATGTTCACCACTGCACTGATATAGCAAGAAGGAGATGGAAACATCTTTGTATTCCTTCAGGGAGTGGGGCTAGAGGATGAAGAAGACATTGGAGATACAAAACAAGAAATAGTATGTATCCTTTCAGACAACATTCCTGCCATTTGTGACCCTAGAGATGGAGTTGGAGAATGCTGTGTTAACTGAAATAAGCTAAGACAAATGCTTTGTGACTTCACTCACATGTGGATGTAAAGAAGTCGATCTTATAGAGAGTTATGGGTGGAGTGGTGGTTGCCATGGTTACCAGAACCTGTGCTAGAATGAAGGAGAAGGAGAGGGTGATGAGTGTCAGGTACTAAGTTATAGCTTAGAGGGAGCACTATATGCTATATGTTATAGCATTGTAGATGACTAACAAGATGGAGTATTTATATACATTTGTGGTTTTGTGCTGATAATTTCAAAACACTACAGTGGATAGTAGAATGTGCTTACCATAAAGACAAAACAAGTTTATCTTGACTTTGGCTACGTGATATATACGTATTTAGATACAGCAAGATGACACATGATACTCCATAAATATATGAGAGTATTGTGCCAGAAAACGTTCATGACCCCCCCTGCCCCCCAAAGACCACCAAGGAGCTGATTCTGATGCAGTTCCATTGGGGTCTCTTTATTATTCTTTTTTTTTTTATTGAATATCGTCTTCATTTACATTGCCAATGCTAAAACCTTTCCCAATAGCTCCCCTCCCCTAAGACCCTCCCAACCCCTCCCCCTCCCCCTCCCCCTGCCTCCATGTATATGCCTCTCCACCCAACACACTCCCCCCACCTCGGTTTCCCTTTGTTCGGGTCTCTGTTGAGCCTTTACCTGACCAAGGACCATTCCTCTCCCTGATGCCCAACAAGGCCTTCCTCTGCCACATTTTTGGCTGGAACCATGTGTGCCCCTTGGTTGATGGTTCAGTCCCTGGGAGTTTTGGGGCGTCTGGGGGGCCTGAAATCATTGTTCTTCCCATGGGGCTGTAAACCCCTCCAGCTCCTCTGGACCATCCTCCAACTCCTCCATTGGGGTCTCTTTATTTAAGCTCAGCCTTGGGCCACACTGCCATCTCTGACACAGGAGAATGGGAGGGGACCCTGAGCCCTGTTTCAGGCAAGCAGTTACAGAGGCAAGAAGGGGGTATCTAGCTTGGTACACATCTGATTGGGGGTCCATTATGGCCTTTAGCATAATTGGCTGGTGCTGGGAGACAAACCATACATGTAACTTCTGCTTTCCTCCTGATTGGTGGTTGTTAGGAAGTAAAGTATCAGGGGCAGGCTTGTCATCTGGAGGTACAGATTTGTTGGAAAATAACCAGGAAACTGGTGCTAGATGCAGTTTTTGCTGCGGGGTAGCCTGGAAACTGTTGCTAGACACAGGTATTGTTGGGGGATAACTTGGAAACTGGTGCTAGTTACCAGCCTATTAGTTAACTTGAATTCAACCTTAGCTCAGGTTCTTGAAGATGGAGGCTGACCCAGAAAGATCTGGTCTCTCTCTCTCAAAGTGTGGAGCAGAGACTGAAGGAAAGGCCATCCACAGACTGCCCCACCTGGAGATTCATCCCGTTTACAGCCACCAAACCCGGATGCTATTGTGGATGTTAGAAAGTGCTTGCTGATGGAAGCCTGATATGGCTGTCTCCTGAGAGACTCTGCCAGAGCCTGACAAATACAGAGACGGATGCTCACAGCCAACCATTGGACTGAGTGCTGGGGTCCCCAATGGGGGAGTTGGAGAAGGGACTGAAGGAGCTGAGGGGTTTGCAGCCCCATAGGGGGAGCAACAGTGTCTACCAGCCAGACCCCCTGGAGCTCCTGGGGACTGGACCACTAACCAAAGGGTACACATGGAGGGACCCATGGCTCTAGCCGCATATGTGACAGAGAATAGTCTTGTTGGACATCAGTGGGAGGAGAGGCCCTTGGGCCTGAGGGGTGTTTAATGCCCCAGTGTAGGGGAATGCCAGGCGGGGAAGACAGGGGTGGGTGGGTGGGTTAGGGAGCACCCTCATAGAGGCAGGGGGAGGCAGAATGGGATAGGGAGCTTCTGAAGGGGGAGACTTGGAAAGGGGAAAACATTTGAAATGTAAATAATGAAAATATCCAATAAAAAAAAATAAGAAAAAAAAAGATCTGGGCTCTCAAGAGTGATCATGCAGTATTTGCCTCTCTGAATCTAATTTATTGTATCTCACAATATTTTCTCTTTCCAATAATTTTCAGGCAAATGTTATGGTTTCTAAAACAAATAGCTGAATAACATCCTGTTATATACATGAACTATCACACTTTCTTTACCTTTCTAGATGTCTCAGCTGATCCCGTTTTGTGGCTGTTGTCAATTCTGTAGCAATAACCACATGTGCAGTTATCTCTGTGGTAGGACTAACAGCGATTGGGGCATGTTCCCGGGAGTGATAGAGCTATATTTTAGAGCATTTCTGCTTTTGACTTTTGAGAAGCCTGTGTATTAATTTCCATAGCCACCGTGAGACAGGATAGAAAGAAAGGGAAAACTAAGAGGAAATTGGAAGCACAGTGGACAAAATTGGCTATAATTGCCTGCATGAAGACAAGATTCTTTTATATATGATCAACTATACCCACTCTTCCTTTGCCAACTGTAATCTGTAACTTTCTATGTCTCTCTCAAGAAGCACCATTTGTAGATAAAGGTGGGTTGGCTATTTTGTGCCATTTCTGTAGCCCATAGTTTTTCTTTCTAAGATTGTAATCCTTCCCGGTGCGCCTTAGGAACCACCACTCCTATGATCTCATTTACCCCCCAAGGCAAAGAAAATCCCCTTTAAAATCCTTCTGGGTAATGTAATTTCAAGAGCCCTTGGAACTGTCCCCACGGCTGTTGCTGAGACACGTAAGTTTAGTTCAGTCTTGAGATACCCCCATCCATGCTTGTGTGTGTGGCATCTTTCTCTCCCCAGACCCCTTCTTTCTGTTAATCCCTGTTCTTAAACTGAGTTAAACAATCTCATCTTAATAAATTGCAGCTCAGCTTCGTATTAGGGCATTCTGAACTTCTTTTCTGCGATGACGTTGGCGATCCTGGCTTCACCTGAGTAGAGAGAAGAGAACTCTCCAGGAGGCTCAGGGGACAGTGTGGATAAGTACCCTGAGCTGGGGGCCCTGCAGTCACTGACAGACACAGGAGTATCCCACTGGCATAGAATGAGGGTTTTTCTCTTCCCATATCCTTACCAGTATTTGTTGTCATTTGCTTTATGAGCGATGTTGCATAATTTATATATTAACTAAATATACATTAATCAGTCTCTTTTTACTTTACAATAGTGAGTCCTGGTAGAGGTGACCTGTGTACAAATTTAAGGGAGTGACTTTTAGTAGTTTTTCCTGTACCTAGCCCACTGTATAAAGTGCATTATTGGAAACCATTTCTGTAGAAAGACAGAAAAAAAAATGGATTTTCACTTGGATAAAGCCAATTGGCCCATTCAGAGAGTTCTACATTCCACTGCCTGGTGACTTGAGGGTGAGACAAGGGTGATAAACAGCACCACAAGGTCCCACGTGTAGGGCAAAGTTATTGTGGTGAATTGAAGTTCCCAGAAAAAAAAAAAACACCTGTATTCCAGATTCTGCAAGGCTTGCTAACGGATCAGAACTTCCTGACTGTGGAGAGTTGGAAAGTTGTGGATACAGAATCAAACTACCTCAGGCAATCTTTTACAGAATGAACTGAAGAGTACCCACTTCTGTGTCTGACTGAAGAGCCTTTCCACTCTCAGGTCAAACCTTTGGGATGTATTTGGTGAACACCAGTTTTCTTCAACCCTAAGGCTAAGATCACAGCCAGATAATTTCTAAGATATCTAAGATGTTTGTGTCTTTCCACGGTATCTGAATTGGTTGAATAAAAAAAGGAAAATTTCAAGTTTCAATCGCAGTGATTTGCCAGATAATCTCACCCACCTGGCTGAGGTGAATGAAGTTTCTCTCATTCCAATTTCAATAGGGGACATTAACTCTCACGGCACACAGCATATGGTAAATGTGTCTATACCTGTAGGCACATGTGTGCTTACAGAATGAATTCAAGCTAAAGAGGCTGCAGCGGGAGCTCAAGAGGACTCAGAAATGAGCTGAGTCTCTTTTTTCATACAATATGGAGTATCTTGGAGTAGGGCACAGGCTCCTCTTAATACTCCACTTTGCTATAAATCATCTATGTGATGTTCCCACCAGGGAATTTAAAGAAAAACTTCCTTTATGACCCGTTTTTCTCCTGTGCCTGTTTAGGATCTTGGAATTGCATCCTCTCAAAGATCATCCGGAAGTGAAGAACCAATATCTCTAACAGCTCCGTCCCAAGCATGCTGTTCGGGGCAGCTTGAATCTATGTTCCCAGGCTATGGTCACTCCTATTTGAATCAGAATAAACTGTTAGCTCCTGGGAGGTAGGGGCTGTGTTCAGTGCTGAAGTTGTCTTCGTTGAGAATATTGACACCTGTGTTTGTATTTTTATGGCTTCTTCCTGATTGTGCATTCCCTTACGAGATTTGCTATCAAAGACCTCACGTTTGGTTTGAATGCTTTTTATTTTCAGTAATAAGATTACTTCAATTAGATTTTTTTCCTATCAGTGCTTTAAATATGAGAATTATGTATGTTATACTTGCCAGGAAGGCAACAAAGATAGTTAGTTGCTGGTGAAGCTGGCCACCTGAGTTCAATTCATGGAACCCACAAAATGCCAGGGGTGGTGGCATGCATCTGCAATCCTAGCACTTCTGTCAGGAGACTGGAGGGAGATGGGAGAGGCACCTGTAAGCCAGCCAGACTGACTTAGTCAGAGCGGCAAACTCAAGAGAGACCCTGCCTCATCAAGTTGCAAGGAGAGAACTAACTTACAGAAAGTTGACTTCCAAGATCCACACATGACACTCACACAGAGACATTAATAATAACAGAATAAAAGTAATAAGAGTTTCTACCAATAGCAGCTCATTTGGGTTCCTCACAATGTTTGGTTTCGGATGTTGCATTGTTATGTCCAAGTCACAGTAACCCCAAAGACCACCAAGAAGTCAATTCTGATACAAATACACAAGGGTCTTTATTCTGAACGAAGGAGCCAGGACTCTCACGGACACTGTTGAAGTAGGTCAAACATGAGAGCCTTGAGTCTAGGGGTACAGGATATTTATTACAGCAAGCTTGGGGAATTTCCATACAGGTCAGCAAGTTAATATCTTAAAAACTGCATTTCTGACATACTCTGCAGGAAGCTAGCATGGAGGCAAATCCATCTGACAAATAGGATGGCTAGGTTATCTGTTTTCTGCAACATGTCTTAAGTTATCTATATGTATATGTACCTTGACCCTGCTGTTGTAGTCTGCCTAACTGTTTCTTGGGGCGGGGGTCTGCCATAGGATGTTTGCCCAAGTGGTTTTTCTTCTGTAATTGGAGTTTAGTCCATGGAACTTCTAAAAAATGAAAAAGAAAGAAAGGAAGGAAGGAAGGAAGGAAGGAAGGAAGGAAGGAAGGAAGGAAAAGAAAAAGCCAGAGTTGGTTGGACTTTACAGTGCAAATAGTAGGCATTGTGGCATTTGCATGGTCATGAGCTGATGATATAAAGAATCACTGTGCATCTTTCTCCAGTAGCAGTTCTGCATCTCTACTGATGCATAGTTGAGTCCAAAGAAGAAGGAGGAGGAGGAAGGAAGGAAGGAAGGAAGGAAGGAAGGAAGGAAGGAAGGAAGGAAGGAAGGGAGGGAGGAAGAAAAGAAAGAAAAAAATAAATCGACAAAGGTTAATAACAGCTCAGCCCTGGTTAGTTTTTGTCAACGTCATATAAACTAGAGTTACCTGGGAAGAGGGAATGAACCTCAACAGAGAAAATGCTTCTACCAGGTTGACCTTTGGGCAAACCCATGGGTATTTTCTTTATTACAGTTTGGTGTGGGAAGTCCCAGATCATTATGTGTGGTGCTATCTTGGGCAAGTAGTCCTTGGTCATATAAGAAAGCAGGCTGAGCAAGCCATGAGGAACAAGTCAGTAAACATTGCTTCTCCATGGCCTCTGTTCAGTTCCTGTCCCGACTTCTCTTAGTGATAGGGTATGACCTGGGAGCTGTAAGCTGAAATAAATCCTTTCCTCCCCAGGTTGCTTCTGGTCATAGTTTATTATAATAGAAACTCTGGCAAAGCCACATCCCCAACTCACAAGACAAAAGAACCACTCAGTTGTACTTTAGAATACAGCAACAACAATAATAAATATGATGATGATGATAGTGATGATTATGTAAGTTCCTTTGTAGTCAACAGCAGGTCATCAAGGAGCTGTCATTAGGTATTTGCACACAATGCTGTTGGCATTTAGGTCTGCTGTAAAAACTTTGAAAGACAACCCCTTTGATGGGAAGTCTTCTGACCCATTGGCAGGCTCTTTGGAGCTCCAGGTGCCTCTTGATTACCCATCACTTCCTCTCTACATCACCACATATTTTGAGGAGATCGTGGTACAACAGAGAGGCTGAAAAAATGGGACACACTGAATTCGTATTTTCTTATAGGCACATACTCCATCACACCGTGGATTCCATCAGAGTGGAATCTCTGAATGTTTCTTTCACAGAAATATGACTAGAGCTGATGAGAGTTGGTAAGATATTGTAGAAGTCCTACTCTTTAGCCTCAGGTTTTGTGCTGAAATCTTAAACATGGCTTCAGTTTTTGCCTCAGACTCAAAGAAGACTGAATGACTTGAAGGCTGCCGTGTTTCTGATCTCCTTGGCCTTGCCAATGGTAAAGGATGACAGCATCTGAGTGTTCAGCATCAGACTCAGTGAGGAGATGGTGAGCGCAGTATTGTGAGCCCAGTGTGCCATTGCAATCAGTGGTGACTCTGATTATTCACTTTGAGTCCCACATAAATAAAAAGCTATGTCTGTTAACGTAAAAATAGACTTAATCACGACTCTAATTCTGCAATAATTGATGATGATTATGAAATTGGTGTATTTTATGTGCAGAATAATTGGTAGTTATACAGAGCTATGTATTTTTACTATGACTGTCAAGATAAAGCATATTAATAGGATACATTTATGAGAAATACCTTCTTCAGCTGGCAGTGCAGGATTTATCAAAGACTTAAAACTATAGACAGCAATCAAGAGATTAATTTATATCACAATTGTAAATTTAAGATGCCTGGTCTATTAATATATTAAGCAGTATTCATATGATATGTAAGAACGGCTTTACATTTTTCTTTTTCTTATTTATTGAGAATTTCACGTATGTATGTATGTATGTATGTATACGTACGTATGTATGCACACCCAATGTATTATAATATTATCCCATTCACTTTCCAATGAAATTCTCCTTAGACCCATCCAATGTGTCTCAGTCCCAATTTCACACCCTTTCTATATTAATATTTAATTATATTCCACTGTGTCCAGTTGGTGTTACCTGTATGCATGGTGGCAGCTACTGGAGCATAGACAATCTACTAGTGCCACACCAAAAAGAAAAATGACTACATTGTCTAGTTCCCACCATCTGCCAACAGTTTCTCAGCTGGAGTTGGGGATTTCTGAGCTCTTCCTGTACTCATGACCATCTCATTAATTTCAAGTCGTAAGCCTTATGCAAGTGTATGGAGAAATTGCCACTGAGCTGAGACTTAATTAAGGATCTTAGGTTTTTATTCTGAGAGAAGTGGCATGTCTTCGAATTGTTTAGACAGAGGGGAGACATGAATAGATACTGTATTGATTACTTCAGCATCAGTGTGAAAAAAAGGTTCAGTTAGCCCATAATATAATTCTAAGGTACTAGTCTCTGTGTTGTGCTGGGATTCAGTTTAAAACTTTATAGGGATGATAATACTAGAGAAATACTCAGTAAATATATATATATATATGTGTGTGTATATTTACATGTATACATACATGTATATATGTATGTTATATACAAAGGAATGCTCAAAACATAAGTACATAATATAATATATTCATATAAATAATATATTTATATATAAATATAAAATATTTTATATAAATTCATATAATTTCTATATTGTTATATAGTACATATATATGCATATATATTATTATATAGAAATACAATAATATGAGAACCATCCGGCGGCGGCGGCAGAACCAGGTACCCGACACAGCCCAAGCTTAAGACCTTCGGGGACTCAGGCCTGGAGTGGGAGTTGGGCACAGAATAGCGGGTGCACTCTGCACTCGCGCGGCGGACCCCGAGCTCCCTGCAGGCAGCTGCCATATTGCCTGCAGCTTCCCGCCCAGCTGGCGGTGGGGAAGCCGGAGGGTCACCCAGCGTCCCAGGTGCTCAGAACCATCCGGCGGCGGCGGCAGAACCAGGTACCCGACACAGCCCAAGCTTAAGACCTTCGGGGACTCAGGCCTGGAGTGGGAGATGGGCACAGAATAGCGGGTGCACTCTGCACTCGCGCGGCGGACCCCGAGCTCCCTGCAGGCAGCTGCCATATTGCCTGCAGCTTCCCGCCCAGCTGGTGGTGGGGAAGCCGGAGGGTCACCCAGCGTCCCAGGTGCTCAGAACCATCCGGCAGCGGCGGCAGAACCAGGTACCCGACACAGCCCGAGCTTAAGACCTTCGGGGACTCAGGCCTGGAGTGGGAATTGGGCACAGAATAGCGGGTGCACTCTGCACTCGCGCGCGGGGCGGACCCCGAGCTCCCTGCAGGCAGCTGCCATATTGCCTGCAGCTTCCCGCCCAGCTGGCGGTGGGGAAGCCGGAGGGTCACCCAGCGTCCCAGGTGCTCAGAACCATCCGGCGGCGGCGGCAGAACCAGGTACCCGACACAGCCCGAGCTTAAGACCTTCGGGGACTCAGGCCTGGAGTGGGAATTGGGCACAGAATAGCGGGTGCACTCTGCACTCGCGCGCGGGGCGGACCCCGAGCTCCCTGCAGGCAGCTGCCATATTGCCTGCAGCTTCCCGTCCAGCTGGTGGTGAGGAAGCCAGAGTCAGCCAGTGTGCCAGGTACCCAGACCCAGCCGGAGGCCGAACCAGCCTCCCATCCAGCCAGTGGCAGGGAAGCTGGAAACCGGACCCAGCCAGCTTCCCAGCAGCTTGGGACCAGCAGGCGGAACCAGATAACTGAGATATCCCAACTTTAAGACCCCTGGGGAAACAGGATATCAGACAGCGAACCCTGAGCAGGAGCAGTGCAGAGCAGCCGCCCAACAGGCGGAACCAAATACCTGGGATATCCTGAGGTTAAGACCTCGGGGGACTCAGGCCACCTGTCAGCAATCTGTGAGCAAGAGCCCCGCAGGACAGTGATTCAGGTATCCCAGTCACTGGGAAATAGCCTTACAACCCCACAGGAGGGTCAAGCACCAGCTAGTATCTACAGGACCAACTAACACCAGAGTTAACCAGATGGCAAAAGGCAAACGTAAGATCGCTACTAACAAAAATCAAGGCAATATGGCGGCATCCGAACCCAGTTCCCCAACAGCAATAAATATTGGATACCCCGAAACACCAGAAAAACAAGACTCAGATCTAAAATCACTGGTCAGGATGCTGATAGAGGAACACTTAGATAAATCTCTTAAAGTAATACATGAGAAAATAGATCAAAAGCTAGAAGCCATTGCAAGACAAACACAATTAAATCCCAGATATCTCAACACACCAGAAAAACAAGACTCAGATCTAAAATCACTGGTAAAGATGCAGATTGAGGATCACTTAGATAAATTTCTTAAAGTAATAGAGGAGAAAATAGATCAAAAACTAGAAGCCCATACAAGGCAGACACAAAAATCACTTAAAGAAATCCAGGAGAATATAGAGCAAAAAGTGAATCCCAATAAGGGGGAGAAACAAAAATCACCCAAAGAAATACAAGAGAACATGGGTCAACGAGTAGAAGTCATAAAGGAGGAAACACAAAAATCCCTTAAAGAATTACAGGAAAACACAAACAAGCAACTGAAAGATCTGAGCAAAACCATACAGAATCTAAAAACAGAAGTAGAAACAACTAAGCAATCGCAAAGGGAGACAATGTTGGAAATAGAAAACCTTGGGAAGAAATCAGGAGTCATAGATGCAAATATCAACAATAGAATACAAGAGATAGAAGACAGAATCTCAGATGCTGAAGATACCATAGGAACCATGGATTCAACAATTAAAGAAAATGCAAAATGCAAAAAGCTGGTAACCCAAAACATTCAGGAAATCCAGGACACAATGAGAAGACCAAACCTAAGGATTATAGGGATAGATGAGAATGAAGACCTACAACTTAAAGGGCCAGCAAATATCTTCTACAAAATTATGGAAGAAAATTTCCCCAACCTAAAGAGAGAGATGCCCATGAATATACAAGAAGCCTATAGAACCCCAAATAGACTGGACCAGAACAGAAATACTTCCCGTCACATAATAGTCAAAACCCCAAATGTACTAAACAAAGAAAGAATATTAAAGGCAGTAAGAGAAAAAGGACAAGTAACATATAAAGGAAGACCTATCAGAATTACACCAGACTTCTCACCTGAGACCATGAAAGCTAGAAGATCCTGGGCAGACCTTATGCAGACCCTAAGAGAACACAAACTTCAGCCAAGACTACTATACCCAGCGAAACTCTCAATTGCCATAGATGGGGAAACCAAGATATTCCACGACAAAACCAAATTTGCAAGATACTTATCTACAAACCCAGCCCTACAAAGGATAATAGGGGAAAAATACCAACACAAGGGGGGAAACAACACCCCAGAAGAAACAAGATAGAAACCCCATCTCATCCAACCCAAAAGAAGAGAACCACTCAAATACAAATAATAATAACAATTCCCAAAATGTCAGGAAGTAATAATTACTATTCCTTAATATCTCTTAATATCAATGGACTCAATTCCCCAATCAAAAGACACAGACTAACAGACTGGATACGGAAACAGGACCCTACATTTTGCTGCATACAGGAAACACATCTCAGTGTCAAAGACAAACACCTCCTTAGAGTAAAAGGCTGGAAGACAGTTCTACAAGCAAATGGTCCCAGGAAACAAGCTGGAGTAGCCATTCTAATATCAGATAAAATCGACTTTCAACCTAAAGTCATCAAAAGAGACACAGAAGGTCACTTCCTGCTTGTCAAAGGGAAAATCCACCAAGAAGAATTCTCAATACTGAACATCTATGCACCAAATGCAAGGGCACCCTCATTCGTAAAAGAAACTTTACTAAAGCTTAAAGCACACATCGCACCTAACACAATGATTGTAGGTGACTTCAACACTCCACTCTCCTCAATGGACCGATCAGAAAAGCAGAAACTAAACAGGGACACAGTGAAACTAATTGAAGCTTTGGACCAATTGGATTTAACAGATATATATAGAACATTCCATCCTAAAACAAAAGAGTATACCTTTTTCTCAGCACCGCACGGTACCTTCTCAAAAATTGATCATATAATTGGTCACAAGACAGACCTCAACAAATACAAGAAGACCGAACTAATCCCATGTCTCCTATCGGATCACTATGGAGTAAAAGTGGTCTTCAATAGCAAGAAGAACTACAGAAAGCCCACATACACATGGAAACTGAACAATACTCTACTCAATGACACCCTGGTCAAGGAAGAAATAAAGAAAGAAATCAAAGACTTTTTAGACTTCAATGAAAATGAAGGTACGACCTACCCAAATCTCTGGGATACAATGAAAGCAGTGCTAAGAGGAAAACTCATAGCCCTGAGTGCCTCCAAAAAGAAACTGGAAAGAGCATACACTAGCAACTTAACAGCACACCTGAAGGCGCTGGAACAAAAAGAAGCTAACTCACCCAGGAGGAGTAGAAGAGAGGAAATCATCAAACTAAGGGCTGAAATCAATCAAGCAGAAACAAAGAGAACCATACAAAGAATCAACAAAACCAAGAGCTGGTTCTTCGAGAAAATCAACAAGATAGATAAGCCCTTAGCTAGACTAACCAAAGGGCACAGAGATAGTATCCAAATTAACAAAATTAAAAATGAAAAGGGGGATATAACAACAGAAACAGAGGAAATTCAAAAGATCATCAGATCCTACTACAAAGGCCTATACTCAAAACAACTGGAGAATCTGGAGGAAATGGACAATTTCCTAGACAGATACCAAATACCAAAATTAAATCAGCATCAAGTAGACCAGCTAAACAGTCCCATAACCCTTAAAGAAATAGAAGGGGTTATAGAAAGCCTCCCAACCAAAAAAAGTACGGGACCAGATGGTTTTAGTGCAGAATTCTACCAGACCTTCAAAGAAGACTTAACACCAATACTCTTCAAACTATTCCACAAAATAGAGACAGAAGGGACACTGCCCAACTCATTCTTCGAAACCACAATTACGCTGATACCTAAACCACAAAAAGATCCAACAAAGAAAGAGAACTACAGGCCAATTTCTCTTATGAATATAGATGCAAAAATACTAAATAAAATCCTTGCCAACCGAATCCAAGAGCATATCAAAACGATCATTCACCATGATCAAGTAGGCTTCATTCCAGGAATGCAGGGATGGTTCAATATACGGAAATCCATCAATGTAATCCACTACATAAACAAACTAAAAGAAAAAAACCACATGGTCATCTCATTAGATGCTGAAAAAGCATTTGACAAAATTCAGCATCCTTTCATGCTAAAAGTCTTGGAAAGAGCAGGAATTCAAGGCCCATACCTAAACATAGTAAAAGCAATCTACAGCAAACCAGTAGCCAACATCAAAATAAATGGAGAGAAACTTGAAGCAATTCCACTAAAATCAGGGACTAGACAAGGCTGTCCTCTCTCTCCATATCTTTTCAATATAGTACTTGAAGTTCTAGCGAGAGCAATCAGACAACATAAGGAAGTCAAAGGGATACAAATTGGAAAGGAAGAAGTCAAAGTATCATTATTTGCAGATGATATGATAGTCTACTTAAGCGATCCAAAAAACTCCACCAGAGAACTTCTACAGCTGATAAACAACTTCAGCAACGTGGCTGGTTATAAAATTAACTCAAGCAAATCAGTAGCCTTCTTGTACTCAAAGGACAAGCAGGCTGAGAAAGAAGTTAGGGAAATAACACCCTTCACAATAGCCACAAACAACATAAAGTACCTTGGCGTAACTCTAACCAAACAAGTGAAAGATCTGTATGACAGGAACTTCAAGTCCCTGAAGAAAGAAATCGAAGAAGACCTCAGGAGATGGAAAAATATTTCTTGCTCCTGGATTGGCAGGATCAATATAGTAAAAATGGCCATCTTGCCAAAAGCAATCTACAGATTCAAAGCAATCCCCATCAAAATCCCAAATCAATTCTTCATAGATCTAGAAAGAGCAATTCTCAAATTCACCTGGAGCAACAAAAAACCCAGGATAGCTAAAACTATTCTCAACAATAAAAGGACTTCTGGGGGAATCAATATCCCTGACCTCAAGCAGTACTACAGAGCAATTGTGTTAAAAACTGCATGGTATAGGTACAGCAACAGGCAGGTAGATCAATGGAATAGGATTGAAGACCCAGAAATTAACCCACAGACTTATGGTCACTTGATCTTTGATAAAGGAGCCACAACCATCCGGTGGAAAAAAGATAGCCTTTTCAACAAATGGTGCTGGTTCAACTGGAGGTCAACATGCAGAAGAATGCGAATTGACCCACTCTTATCTCCTTGTACTAAGATCAACTCCAAGTGGATCAAGGACCTCCACATAAAACCAGACACACTGAAACTATTAGAAAAGAAACTTGGGAAGACCCTGGAGGACTTGGGCACAGGGGAAAAGTTCCTGAACAGAACACCAATAGCTTATGCTCTAAGATCAAGAATCGACAAATGGGACCTCATAAAATTACAAAGTTTCTGCAAAGCAAAGGACACTGTCAGAAGGACAAAACGGCAACCAACAAAGTGGGAAAAGATCTTCACCAACCCCACATCCGACAGAGGGCTAATATCCAATATATACAAAGAACTCAAGAAGTTAGACCGCAAAGAACCAAATAACCCTATCAAAAAATGGGGCACAGAGCTAAACAAAGAATTCTCACCAGAAGAAATTCGGATGGCCGAGAAACACCTTAAAAGATGTTCAACATCATTAGTCATCAGGGAAATGCAAATCAAAACAACCCTGAGATTCCACCTCACACCAGTCAGAATGGCTAAAATTAAAAACTCAAGAGACAACAAGTGCTGGCGAGGATGTGGAGAAAGAGGAACACTCCTCCACTGTTGGTGGGATTGCAAAATGGTAAAACCGCTCTGGAAATCAGTTTGGCGGTTCCTCAGAAAATTGGGCATGTTACTTCCAGAGGACCCTGGCATACCACTCCTGGGCATATACCCAGAGGATTCCCCTGCATGCAATAAGGACACATGCTCCACTATGTTTATAGCAGCCTTGTTTATAATAGCCAGAAATTGGAAGCAGCCCAAATATCCCTCAAAGGAGGAATGGATACAGAAAATGTGGTATATTTATACAATGGAATACTACACAGCAATTAAAAATAATGAATTCATGCAATTTGTAGGTAAATGGTTAGACCTGGAAAATATCATCCTGAGTGAATTAACCCAATCACAAAAGAATGCACCTGAAATGCAATCACTGATAAGTGGATATTAATGAGCCCAGAAGCCCTAAATACTCAAGACACAAATAGCAAGTCAAATGATTCCCAAGAAGAAGAAAGGAGAGGACCCTGGGCCTGTAAAGATTGCTTCCAGTTTAGTAAAGAAACCGAGGGGGGAGGGGGAATTAATGGGGAACAGATGGGGGGGAGAGGAACTATGGGAACTATGGTGGGTGGGAACTGGGAAAGGGGAAAGCCTTTGGAATGTAAACATAGAATATAGAAAATAAAATTAAAAAAAAAAAAAAAGAAAAAAAAAAAAAAAAAAAAAAAAAAGAAATACAATAATATATATTATATAAATACATAGTGTTTTATATATAGTTTATTATATATAGTATAATCTATATATATTATATGGCATATTGTTTATATATTATTATATTTGTTATATATTTTAGAATATATTACAAATATATTTATATATAACATATTTTATATACATTTATACATATATAATATTTTATATAATAAATATATAATATATTTATTTTTATATTTATTGTTGAAAACATATTTTATTTATATATTATATATGACATGATAAATATATGATAAGTACATTTATATAAATTATATATAATATATTTACAAATATTTATTTACTTCCTGAGCATTTCTTTCTCTCTCTCTCTCTCTCTCTCTCTCTATATATATATATATATATATATATGTATATACATACATACATACATATATGTATATATATATAAAATATGTATATATGATTTTTTATTTTAGGTAAGCAAAAGGAAAAGCTGACCCCTGGTTGACAAATTTTATAACAGCTTATTGATTAAAATATGAAAATGTGCTTTTAGCCATATGGAATTTTGAGCTTGAGACTTATGTACAAAAACAATCAATTGATATGTTCAGTAATAACTTTTGTGGCTGTAACTTAGGGAATATTCAGAATTCAAGTACAGAAGTAAACACCAGCAAGGCATGCTATCCCTAGAAATGCATTAGTTGCACTCATTTCATGGAAATAATCAATAACTGTGCTGGATATTTTGTTTTTGTTTTTGTTTTAACTTGACATAAGCTGGAGTTATCTGACAGGAGGGAATCACAACTGAAAAAATAATGTCTCCATAGGATACAGCTGTAGGGCATTTTCTTAATCCCTGATTGATGGAGGAAGGGCCCATTGAGGGTGGTGCCATTCCTGGGCTGCTGGTCCTGGGTTCTGTGAGAAAGTGGGCTGAGAAAACCATGGGGGTGGAGAGGGCAAGCCAGTAAGCAGCACTCTACATAGCCTCTGCATCAGCTCCTGTCTCTGGGTTCCTGCCCTGTGTGAGTTCCTGTCCTAACTTCCTTTGATGATGAACAGCAATATTGAAGTATAAGCCAAATAAGTTCTTTCCTTCTCAAGTTGCTTTTTGGTCATGGTGTTTCATCACAGCAATAGAAACCCTGAGTAAGTAGACTTAAGTGAAGCCAAGTGTCTAAGTGGATCTAAGGCCCACCCAACTGGAGAGAAATCATGCCCACACTAGAAACCTGGATGCCTACCCAGAGATAATGATGGAATGGGTCTTAGATGAGAACCTACTATGCATCTACTTTTCTAGACTCCAATATTTCTTAAGTGCACTTTAAAACATATCCCCACACCCACAGACAAGTGTAGGTCTTACCTATCATTAAAGAAGTTTCTCTTAACAGCAAAAGAAGATCATTAATGAAAGTGTGAGGGTTCAGAGAAACCACTGAACTGGACCATTCCATGCATGCATGCAAAGAAGAGGTTTATTGTAAATATAAAACTATCATGTAGCTATCCTCTCTCCTCAGGAGAGAGAATAGCCAAAGGCATTTGCAAGCTGCCATGACTACTTCTTAGGGGCAGAGAGAAGAGTAAATAGTATAGTTGTTGAAAGGAGGAAGTCACAAGCTAGAACAGCCTAGAATTTTAGGGCCAGAACAACATGGTAGCTTTGATATACACCACAGATACATGTTATCAAAGGAACCTGGGGATAGCATGGGCTTTGATATTTGCTGTAGGTATATGCCAGTAGAGAGCCAGTTGGCCCATCTGTCCAAGGTAAGGGGAGAGAGGAGACGTAGCTCTTCTTGGCAGACAGAATCCCATTTTCTAAGTTCCTGAGCAATGTTGAGTGTACGCTTTTATTTCTCTGCCAGCAATTTTTCTGGTGTCCAGTTTGAGCTGAACCCAGACTGAAGCCTTAAGACAATGGTCAGTGGTATTGGGACCTAACAGAAACAAGAGGTCGTAGTTCAGAGATCAACCAATCAAGGGACTGCCCCTGCCCCTGCCCTAGTGGATATATCTATAACACAATGTCTGTACCTAAGGTTCACAAGCATTGTAAGAGCCAGAGTATCCGGGAGTCTACTGATCCTCTACTGAGAGATGATGAGGAAGCTATACCTATGATACCTCAACAGTATGGCTGACTAAACAAGACCTGAACAACAGCATCACTAATAGACATTCTAAAGAAGAAAAAGGGAATCTCACAGACTCTTACCCATAGACAAAGAACTACATGCAACTACTGACCACTGAGAAAGTAAGAATTAGTCTCTTCCAGGAATATTTCCTTAATTGGTTATCTAATATAAAGTGAAATCACATACATACAAGTAACACTAAATAGACTCAGTAGTTCATATCTATAAATAAATGTATGCATAGTATACTTTACATATATTACATGTGTGTATGTGTATGTGTGTGTGTAACAGTAATTAAAGAGATAGACACTAGTGATTTGAGAGGAAGTGAGAAGGAGACATCAAAGAGTTGAGAAGGAAGGGGTAGGGAGTGGGCTTGAAAGAGGGAATTCCAAAAAGATGCAATTGTATTCTTTAAGTTTTAAAAATTAGAATTAATTAATCAATGGATTTCATTACTTACTTTAGGCCCTGGTCACTGCCACCTCCCAATCACCCCCTCCCATAATCCTTCCCCCACATGCCTCCCCTTATTCCCTGAGCAGGTACCTCCCTCACACCCCAGTATCTCCCCAACCCTGGTACTTCAAGCCATTTCGAGGCTAGGTCCTTCCTCTCCCTCTGAAGCTGAACAAGGGAGCTCAGCTAGAAGAATGTATCCTACAGACAGGGGACAGCTTAGGGATAGCCCCTGTTATAGTTGTTCTGGACTCACAAGAAGACCAAGCTATGCATCTGCTGTACATGTGCGAGTAAGCCAAAGTCTAGCCTGTGCATGTCATTTGGTTGGTGGTTCAGTCCCTGAGAGCCTGAAGGGTCCAGGTTAGCTATTTTTATTTGAAATGCTTTAATAAAAAATAATCAAATTGAAAAAAATTTTTTTGGAAGGTTCTGGATCCCCAACCATTTAAACTACAAAAATGGATCAAACAAATAATAACACAAATATTTACAAATTTAGGCAAAGGTCATTCTGTCACTAAAGACACAGCAGAAGGAAATATCCATACATATGCTAGAATTAAACATTCTTCTGCGTAATAGAATGATGCAGACATGGCTCCCTGAAACAGTCTTGTGTGTGCTGGAACTATAGCTGACAGAGCCTTTGAGAACATGGTGAATATTGAGAATTAGAATTTTGTAAATCTAGAGTTGACATTATCCATCTTGAGCTATCCTAAGTCCACCTCTCTATCTGACCCAACATCCTTTCCAGTATCAGGCAGAATCTTTGGACTATAGTCTTAGCAGATGGTTAGCTCATACCAGCCCCAGAGCTGAGACTGTTGTCAGACAGTAGCTGGGAAAAATAGACCTACTCACTCTGTGCCAATCTAGCTGCCCATGTTTCCAGACTCTGACCACTCACATTTGGCTCAAAGTGAACTCTCTTCCACCCTTTAGAGTAGGGGCTTCCTTATGTCTGAACAAGTTTCATGAACATGATTAGAGAGGTCAAGATCTGAAGCGCAGAAGAAGCCAGGATAACCACCCACAGTTCTACCAGCCTGAACCACACATGGGTATCAGAGGTATGAAGAACAGTTGTAGATAACTGTAGTCAGGATGAACGGCGACAAAGCTGTAGTGGATAAAGACACTGCAGATCCCAAAGGGTGCGCCAACTAGAAAGTTCTTTTTGCAAAATGTCTACTTTAAAAAAAAGGAGAGAGTGTTCTGAAATTCTTCAGAGGTTTTTCTCTATGTATTTAATATTTGCCTTCAAAATCCCCCTGTCAACTAGTCTATTTTTGTTCTACCCTGGCTATGGCCTCAGCAATGCAGTAAACTGTTAATTGGCTTTGAGCTCTCACTTTCTTGTTACCGCCAACTCGTAGTTGCTTCTTGTCAGTGCTTGTCAGTGACTCCTTCTACCCAACAGAAACTAACTTTGTCTTCTTAATCCCATTTGAGAATCTCTTCAGTTTTTCCTCTAGATTGCTTTTCCAGAATTAACTTTAGTCGTGTCCGGCATGCAAATTTCTTGGCAAGCAAAATCATGTTATCTTTTCCAATCTCAGTTAACATGGATACCATTTTTGTATTTTTGCTTTTATACCTAGTTCAACTTTACATTTCACATATTTGATGTACTTTCCAAATATTCCCATTTGCCAGGTGCTTCTGTCATTCCCACGCTAGGCATGAAAGCATGTCATTCAGTGATGGTTGGTTAGGAGTTCTTGATTTCCAGTGGGTAAGATGGGCACACACAACAAAAGGTTTTCACCCTTAGAGAGAGACTGGGTAGGGTTTGTAAAGCCCTCAAATATAGTTACATTATACCAGAACAGGCTGTGTGGTAGACATTTCCCAAGTTTCTGTCAAGGAGAGTTTCAAAAGCAATAGCTGATCAAACAGTGATCAGCTATTCTAGAGCCAGATCAGTGGCTGGACCAGAATGCTCTGCTCAGCAGCATGTGGTTGTCAGGCTGGAGAGCATTTAAGGGAAGCATGCAAAACAGAGTCAGGCAAAGCAAAATGTGATTACTTTGGTCAGTTCATTTCTGACTGGCTATTTATTTATTTATTTATTTATTTATTTATTTTTAGGTTTTTTGAGACAGGGTCTGACTGACTATCTATCTATCTATCTATCTATCTATCTATCTATCTATTTTTAGGTTTTTTCGAAACAGGGTTTCTCTGTGTAGTCCTGACTGGACTGGAACCCACTCTGTAGACCAGGCTGGCCTCAAACTCAGAAATCTGCCTGCCTCTGCCAAGTGCTGGGATTACAGGCACGTGTGCCACCACGCCTGGCTTCTGACTGACTTCTGATCTATACCTTTCCCTGATCTCTACCTGTGGTGGTTTGAATATATTTGGCCCAGGGAGTGGCACTATTAGGAGGTGTGGCCTTGGAGGAGGTATGTTACTGTGGGGGTAGGCAATGATTCCCTCCTCCTAACCACGTGGGAGACAGTCTTCTCTTGGCAGCCTTTAGATGTAGAACTCTCAGCTCCTCCTGCCCCATGTCTGCCTGAATGCTGCCATGTTCCCACCTTGATGATAATGGACTGAACCTCTCTGAACATGGAAACCAGCCCCAATTAAATGTTGTCCTTTATAAGACTTGCCTTGGTCAAAGTGTCTATTCACAGCCATAAAACCCTAACTAAGACACTACTGTAAAATTCATTTGCAGACTGAATTACACACCTCTTGGATTAATGTACCTGTCAATCTCCTAAAACACATTGCTGGCTCCATTTGGACAAGAAGCTATGCCAGCATCCTTCTGTACCCACAGATATGTATGCACACACACTTCTGAGCATGCATGCAGCTGTTGCTCTGCCCTGTCTCTTCTTTGCAGTGTTCACTGAAGCTGAGAAACCTGGAAGGGATGGTGAATAAAAGGGCAGGTGGAGAGAAGAGGGGGTGTACCTTGCTTTCCTACCAGCATCTTTCTGTGCATTTCTGAAGCTGTGACAAAACCATATTCCGGTCACATAAGATAAGTGCCTGAAAGCGTGTCTCCAGCAATTTCCAACATCGTTACACTCTATGAAGATTCCATTATCAATATCTGTGCAAACCTTATGTTGGCATAGCGGAAAAAATACTTCTCACATCTTTAATGCTTCTCTCTCTCTGCAGTGGAATGGCTGGCCCTGTATTGCCACGATACTGGGCTCCTGTGTTTGCAGTTGGCTTAGTGATTTGTACTCCACAAATATAGTCTTGGTTTGTTGGCCATTTATTCTCTCTTCTAATAGCAATACAGATTTCTAGTGAAAATCACCTTTCTCCCACACATAATCTATGCAGCTCAAACATACTGATAACCTACTCAGCTCAACATTACATGACTGCTTGGTCTAGACTTCTCCAACAGGAAAATCATATCTTTTAAGGTAATGTGGGGCCCAGGGGGCCCCAGCATTGTTGTTGGAAAGTTAATCTGTTTATACTAAGTGCACTAACATTATAGAATGTATCTGAAGTTGTTCGTGCTTCCTTTTGGTTATTTCTGTCTTTGAAATGGTGTCACAGACGAAGTGAGAATAGACATTAATACAGATGCCCATATCAGTGCCTTCATTGTGTTTGAATGTGAGGCAACAGTTTACCTTTTTTGGCTGCTTTCTTTTTTCTTATATTCCTGAAACTTCAATAATCTGATAGTAAGAGTAAAAGTTAAAAAAAAATACAATGCAGGTGATAGAGAATAACATGAAGACTGCAGTTCTCTCTGCAATTAAGTACTTCTGTTCAATCTCTGCACCATCTCTCATGGTTTCTGAAGTTTCTTAACACATGTTAAATGTTTGATGAATGGAAGATCTGAATTAGTGATGCATGGCATGTTGGAACTCCACAGAAAGCCCCAGGAGAGAGGTGACTTCTGTAGAGAACTGGACCTCAGTAAATGTTACCATCACGATGTGTGAATGTGAGTGTGTGTGTGTAGGGGGGCTTGGAGAAGAGAGGAGGAGAGGAAAAGTAGAGAGGTGAGATGTAAAGTTTAAGAAGGAGGAGGAGAGGAAAGGAGATAGAAGGAGTGATAAGACAGATTCTGTACTGAACCACAAGGTATGAGCAACTTGGGGAATTTGTTCAAAGCAAACTTTAGCCATGCCTTTGGTATATTGATTTGCCTTGCGCCAGGCCATGACAGGATCCTCCAGGGTGATTGTACAACTTATGGAGTAGCTATAGCTATTTTAATATAGTGGGAAAGAATAAACGTAATGTCATTAAACTTAACTGCACTGGGGAGAGTGGGATCAATTTGGACAAGCTGTTTTTTTATTTGAAAGTACAACGTAACTGAGGATGACCAAAGAGAAAAAATATGTGGGGTCTAAATAAGGGGAGACTTTATTTAAAAAAGACAAAAACAAGAGAAAGGAATCTCGGATATCAAACCACTGTAAACACATCAGAATCAAGCAGCAAAGGGTTTGCAAATACAACAGAACAGTAAGCAGTGACAAGCTGGAAGGAACATTGGGTTGCAAGGGGTAGTGAGTGACCAGACAGTACCTTCCTTCTGAATAGCTTGGCAGTGGCTGTGAACCTGAAGACAGCAGACTCTCTGGGTGAGCATTTAGGGAGACAGACCTGGTATTTAGTTATAAACAAGGCAACTCAATCAGGGACCAGTTGGGTATGAGGAAGCTGAACTGGAGCTGTGCCAAGACAGGGAAGAAGAGGTAAACAGTTGCTAAGGTGGATCTTTCCAAATACCAGTATTTCCAGTGGATTTGGAGAAAACTACACCTTGAAACCTTTGTTGTGATTATATCTACCATCTGTGGAATTGGATTGATTTATATGCCTTAGTGACATAAGACTCTTATACATAAGGCTCAGGACCTAGTGTCCCATCACTGTCCAATGATGCATTCCAGTCATGAATCCATTAATGAATTGATCCATAGATTAGATCAGTGTCCTCAGGTCCAGTCACCTTCCAGTTGAGCCACTGCTGAGGAGCAAGCTTCAACATATGCATCACTGAGGGACACATTATATCTGAATTATAACTGTTTTCATTGGTTTAACTATGTTGGAGGCTATGAACAGAGATATGACTTTTTCCCCATAAAAGATCAGCTGTAAATGTTGAATGTTCAGTGTATGTGGTAGTCCACAGTACCAACAGTTAGGATTAGGGCTGATTCTCACTGGATTAGGAAAGAGTAGGGTCATGGGCAATGTTCACATTTAGGGCTATAGCTTGTAGCTCAAAAGTGGATCTCAGCCAGGGCCTGTCCACCTCTCCTGGAGATGGCAATTCTAGAGGTATAGATGGACCAATTATGATTAATAAGTTCCCATTGCTTATAGAGATGGCAGGGCTTCAGGATGAAGAGAATGACCTTGAGACTTTGCCTGTACTATAGCGCCCGCAAATGCTCATGGAGTAAAGGGCGGCCATTTCTGCCAAGTCTCCAACTTCAGCTGCTTTCCATAGTGTGATTTTGAAAACCTGAATCCCTAACAGGAACTTATGATCTCATTTTCAAGAAATGGAATCAAGAATAACATTCTAGTTTCTTATTTAATGATACTTCCTGCTGATTTCCTTTCCATTTGGCTCCCTTTAGAATGAGAAAAGTAGTTTGCTCACTCACTCTAGGAAAATAGCGATTTCCCTTAATATTTATGGGAAATATATGGAAACTATGTCTAACTTGGACATAAACCAGAATGACAGAGAAACCCTCACCTGCAATCTAATTGTTAATTTGTGTGTTAATGAGGAGCGGCTAGGACAGGACATAGTGAGCCTTAATGCCTGAATGGACTCCAAATTTTATCTGAGACTAGTTTGCTAATTTATGATCTGCGATTCTGAAACTTTACTCTTTCTTTATATTCTTAACATTTTATGAACAACTGTATTTTAACATTGGCATGCTCACCACACCAAAAGAGGTCCAGAGAATACATCCTGTCCCTGGTTTGTCATTAGCCAGATAATTCAGTCAGAAAAAAAAATCAGTCTTTAATTTTTATCTGAGATCATTTTCTATATTAAGAAGTTAGGTTTTTCTATATAAAATTCATATTTTATTTTGCTTTGATCTTTTAGTTATCATACTCTTGAGTTGACTTATTTAATTTCTAATTATATTTCTCCTTGACCACGCTTATTAGAAGTAATCAAGTGGTTAAAAAGCAGAAAGAAAGGAGAAAATGAGGTCTTCCTGTCAGTTACTGCTGTTCTGAGGTAGACCAGTTATTCATTTGCCTAGTGTAGCTTATATCCCTGGATCATGTGGACTCATTCCAGACTTCTCTGACCTACTCTAAATACTCAGTCACAACTGACTTCTTCTGCTTGTAAAGTCTTCTAGTTGGTGGAAAGAGTTCGCACACAGTCTAATTCTTCAATCTGAACATAAATTCCAGCAGAAAACAAAACAGCAACAATAAGCAGAATTTATGAAGATTTCCTGACAATACATCTGGCATTTCTATAAATACCCATCATCTATGCATCTACCTACCTACATACTTATCCAAATGTCCATCCATTCATCCATCCAATCATCTACCTATCATCTCTGTGTGTATGTATGTATGTATGTATGTATGTATATATGTATCATCTATCATCTATCATACATCTCTACATTTCTATCTATCTATCTATCTATCTATCATCTATCTATCTATCTATCTATCTATCTATCTATTATCTATCTATCTATCTATCTATCACTATCTTTAGCTATACTACAAATTTTTTTTTATTTATTCAATTTATATTTATTTTTTATTGGATATATTCTATATTTACATTTAATTTCCCTTTTTTGTTTCCCCACCCCCCTAAGGTCCCACATGCCCTTTTCCCTCCCCCTGTTCCCTCATCCACCCCTTCCCACTTCCCTGTTCTGGTATTCCCCTACACTGATGCTTTAATCCTTTCCAGCACTAGTGTCCATTCCTTTCTTCTTGTCAGACATCATTTGGTATGTGAATTGTGTCTTTGGTGTCCCAAGATTCTAGGCTAATATCCACTTATCAGTGACTGCATACCATGGGTATTCTTTTGAGACTGGGTTACCTCACTAGTACGATGTTCTCCAGCTCCATCCATTTCTCTAAGAATTTCATGAATTCATTGTTTCTAATGGCTGAATAGTATTCCATTGTGTATATATACCACACTTTTTGTATCCATTCCTCCGTTGAGGGACATCTGGGTTCTTTCCAGCTTCTGGCTATTATAAATAAGGCTGCTATGAACATAGTGGAGCATGTATCCTTATTGCATGCTGAGGAATCTTCTGGGTATATTCCCAGGAGTGGTATGGCTGGATCCTCTGGAAGTATCATGTCCAGTTTTCTGAGGAACCGCCAGACTGATTTCCAGAGTGGTTGTACCAGCTTGCAGTCCCACCAGCAGTGGAGGAGTGTTCCTCTTTCTCCACATCCTCGCCAATACCTGGTGTCTTCTGAGTTTTTAATCCTAGCCATTCTGACAGGTGTGAGGTGAAATCTCAGGGTTGTTTTGATTTGCATTTCTCTAATGACTAAAGATGTTGAACATTTTTTAAGGTGTTTCTCAGCCATCCGAATTTCTTCAGGTGAAAAGTCTTTGTTTAGCTCTGTACCCCATTTTTGGATAGGGTTATTTGGTTTTCTGGGGTCTAACTTCTTGACTTCTTTGTATACATTGGATATTAGCCCTCTGTCGGATGTGGGGTTGGTGAAGATCTTTTCCCAACTTGTTGGTTGCCGGTTTGTCCTTTTGACAGTGTCTTTTGCCTTACAGAAACTACTACAAACTATTTTTATTCTCGGAGGAATTTGATCATTCTTTATAATTTGACCTTGAAAGACCAGGAATTAATGTTAACTAATTGCACACTCATTAGCAAGTGTGCAAAAGCACCCGGCACATCTAATTTTCTTAGTGCCACACCGTGAAATCTCTGTGGTCAAATGTCTGAGTGTGCGAGCCTGGTTTCCAGCCACCCAAACCCAAATACCATCTATGTAATACTTACAATCATATAACTTTCATGACTCTCATCAACTTATTTTTTTATAAACTTTTCACGCATTATCAGCTCAAATAACATTTATAGTATGCAGCACCTGGGAACACTTGAAAACGTTTGCTTTGGGTATTATATACCAGACTTCGAAAGGACTCTGCATGTTTGTGAACTGGCTACTTTCCTCATCATTTTGATCAACTACTGGAAATAAACTACTTAGAGGAGCTGTACTGGCTGGTTTTGTGTGTCATCTGAACACAAGCTAGAATCATCAGAGAGGAAGAAGCCTCAGTTGAGGAAATGCCTTGATGAGATCCAGCTGTGAGGCATTTTCCAAATTAGTGATCCGTGTGGGAAGGCTCAGCCTACTGTGGGTGGTGCCTCCTTGGGCTGGTAGGCTTGGGTTCTATAAGAAGGCAGATTATTCAAGCCATGGTAATAAGCCCATAAGCAACACCCTCCATGGCCTCTGCGTCAGCTGATGCCTCCAAATTTCTGCCATATTTGAGCTCCTGTCCTGACTTCCTTGAGTGATGAACAGTAATGTAAATGTGTCAGCCAAATACACTCCATACACACACAGATACACAACTTGCTTTCTGGTCATGGTATTTTGTTGCAGTACTAGAAACACAAGTCTGGAGAAGACAGGGTTTGGTTGAAAAGAGTTCTTTGTAAGCCAAGATTCTTCTTTCTTTGGGCCGAATCAAGGTTAACTGCAGAAGTGGACTTAGAGAGTTACATGGAATAAGTTCCTTTGTTTTTTTTTTTTTTTTTGTTTGTTTTTCGAGACAGGGTTTCTCTTTGTAGCCCTGGCTGTCCTTGAACTCACTGTGTAGACCAGGCTGGCCTCGAACTTAGAAATCCACCTGCCTCTGCCTTCCAAGTGCTGGGATTAAAGGTGTGGGCCACCACTGCCCGGTGGAATAAGAGTTCTATGAAGGTGAATTTTGGTTCATTTCCCCTCTGCCCCCAGGGTTTCTCAGTTTGACATAACCATGATCAGAGACGCATACTGATAAATTGTGAACCTTTCTGTTATTGTCAAAAGGCCAGTTCATTTATCCTCCAGGTATATGGGTAAATGGTCAATCCAGCCCCTGCTCCCTCGTCTATAGAGAAACAATGGTGAGGAATTAGAAATCATAAAAAAATGTTAAAAGTCTCTGGTTAGAATCAGCTCTGGCTGCCTCCAGATTTTAGAATCCTTAAGGCTGGAAGTTATGTTTTGCAGATGATTAGCGACTAATTGAGTCAGTCTTTTTTTTTTTTTAACCTCTCATAAATAAAACACCAAATGTCCTCCCTAGTCCCCTATGCCAGTGAGAATATTCTAGAAAAAAGGCTGGTGGGACAGCTATGACCTGATCCCAACTCTTCTCTGCAGAGATGTCAAGGCAACTCAGAAACTCCTTGGTGCAGACTATTCAGTCTCAATGAGTTTATCAGTAGTGATTAGGACGTACAAATTGAAGAGGTACCCACCTAGGGAGCCATTTAGCTCAGCTCTCTAAATTATAGACACAAGAAGAAATAAAACCCAGAGAGGATAATTAAATGAGTGTGCAATTACTGAATATTGTCTAAGCCAGGCATGGTGAGGTGTCTTTTGCATCCCATATGCCCAGCAACTGTATAAAGTGGTTTGAGCTAATCCCATTTTATAAAGAGATTCATTTAGTTTTAAATTTTTCATAAATTGCATGGCTGGTAAGAGCTAGAGTCGGATTTCGCTTCCTCCAAGTTTTCTGTTTTAAGATGAAATATTTTTGCCTAAAGCCCAAACAGGCATATCTCTCTACATACATTGAATCTAATTTTTTTCTTATTTTGCTCTACTATTTGATAATAGTAAATTATTAATGTAAGATCAATCTACTAGCTACTTCCTCTGTGGGTCAAAGAAGTCATTTTATGAACGAAAAACACTTATCAGTAGCATATAAAGAACATTTAAAAGTTTTATTTTCACATTTATTGTATGTATGTGTATTGCATGTGTATGGGGTTATACACATGTGAGCTAGGGTGTCCTTGGAGGCCTGATTAGGATGTTGTATTCCCTTTCTATATCCATCCATCCATCCATCCATCCATCCATCCATCCATCCACTCATTCCTCCCTCCCTCTCTTCATCTCCCCCTCTTTTCTTTCCTTTTATTCTCTCCTTTTTTCTCTCTGCCCCTTTTTCTTTTCTTCTTACCTCTTTTCCCCTCTTCGTCCCTTCTCCCTTTCTTCTTCTCTTCCTATCTTTCCTTCCTGTTCTGAGGACCAAAACACAGGGTCTTGTATTTTTTAGGTAAGCATTGTATTATTGAATTAAATATCTACCTCCTTGCCCATTTTTCATAACCAATATAGTTCTTTCCTTCCTACACACCTCCAAAATTTAAGCTCAGAATTTTTATAGGTACAGATTGCTTTCTATAATTCATTTATGGGGGGGTACTTATTTTTCCTTGTAGACTGTGAGATCTGTCCCTAAGAGGAATATATTTGGGTCCTAGTGATTTTTCTTTTGTCCCAGCACTCAACACAAGGTCCCAGCTGTACAACACTCAATTAATACAGCTTTTAGTTCAGTCCCTGCTGGCACCAGTGTTTCCCTCAGAGGCACTGAGTATGAAATAACAAGTCGCAGTCAAATTTCACCAAGAGAGTGTGCCTCCAAGCCAAAGGACTCAGACTGTTGCCAGAAACCTAAACCTCTTGTAAACTATGTTAAAGAACTTGAACTTAGTAAGAGGGGACAGTCACCAGCGAGCCAGCATTAAGTTAGAATCACACTGACACTGGCAGCATAAGCTTAGTACAGATTGAAACACTGGGCTTAATTGGTAGTGTTAGCAGAAAAAGGCCTTTTTCAAGTGAAAATATTTTCACGGATTTTTATTTTTTCTTCTCTGTGCCTGAAGTGAAGAATTCTTGCTCTGCGGATTATGTCTTAATTCCTGACTCTGTGTGAATGAAATTATTTGTATGAGAAAGGAATGGGAGATGTCTGAAGGGAGGCACTTCTGAGAAGACTATAGCTAACCTGGGAAAACTTAGAATTGATTGACAGGGCCAAAAGACAGGCAGAAACAGGTTCTACTGTCAGCAAATCAACTGGATAAAGTAGGAGACATAGTGGGAAACTGACACGAGAGGAGATTAGTCAAAAGGTGGGGACGGGGGCTGGTGAACCTTCATGCTTTCTACACACGTGGGTGAGGGTGGTTGGAAGGTCAGAGCGATGCCCAGGATGTGTGAAGGAGAGAACAGGCCATGGAGACTCGGGGTAGGTCATAGAGTCACGCCAGTGGATCTACTCTCTTCAAAATCTAATTGACAGATGTCAACAGGTAAGGGTGATTTACCATGATTATACCGCCCAAATTAGTAATATTCCCTTTTACTAATTTACGGAGATCACAGCACAGAATAGTGAGCTTAGGGGAGGAGATACCTCTGTCACAGTGGGGCTTAGATTCTCATGGGGATGGCCCATCTTCATAACACCAGTCGGTGTCTTATTTATTTATTTATTTATTTATTCATTCATTCATTCATTCATTCATTCATTCATATATTTACCTTTTATATTACTGTGACAAGGCATTGAGGTGGTGGCACAGACTGACATGTTGGTGACACAGGCTGAGGTGTTGGTGACATAGACTGAGGTGTTGGTGACATAGGCCCTGGCTCTTAACATCATGTTCTGCACTTATATCTGCACTTCCTTTGCATAAGCTCAGAGGACCGCTTTCTAAAAGGAGAATTTCTTGTCTCTTTGTGTGTTGTGCGAGCAGCTCCACCACTGTTGCCAACGGTTAACTGATTGCCGAGTAAGCTCTGTGTTGTTTTCACACTTTTCCTTCATGGCCCCGGGCAGTTTTTCTTTTTGTCTTGAAAAGGCCATCTATGATATATCATGCTTAGGGCGCAGTTTTGAGTTTAAAATTGCTGCTTCCCTATTGCACTACCTGGATTTCTTGCAGCAAGCTGGTGTTATCTTGTTTTCTCCCAAAGGATGGTCTCTTTATACCAGTATCCTTGACTATTGTGATGGTTTGTATATGATTGGCCCAGGGAGTGGCACTATTAGGAGGTGTGGCCTTGTTGGAGTAGGTGTGCCACTGTGGGTGTGGGCTTAAGACCCTTCCCCTGGCTGCCTGGAAGTCAGTATTCTCCTAGCAGCCTTCAGATGAAGATGTAGAATGCTCAGCTCCTCCTGTACCATGCCTGCCTGGATGCTGCCATGTTTCTGCCTTGATGACAATGGACTGAACCTCTGAGCCTGTAAGCCAACCCCAATTAAATGTTGTCTTTTATAAAACTTGCGTTGGTCATGGTGTCTGTTCACAGCAAAGAAACCCTAACTAAGACAACTATCATGGATGCAGACATTGGGACCCCCATTGTATGTGCTTAGACTTAGCTACAGCTCAAGCTAGTCATGGCTGGCCTTTAGGATTGTATGTATTGGGTTGTTACCCATTAGAATGTGAAGCTGGGGTGGGGTTAGGGAAGCACAGTATCCTGAGGGTTATGAACTCATCCATGTGATTACTGCATAGTCTGTCATTCTAAGTAAACACAACTGGAAAGGACACTCAAGAAATAGACTAGGAAGGTATTGCAGTGGCAGAAATAGAGATAAGAAAATCCTGTAGGGCAATTCTGTACCAAGTATGTTGGCATGTCGGTATGATGCTGGAACTTGACCTAAGTATTTACACATCCTAAGCAAGGACTCTGCCCCTAGTTTACATGCTGAGCTAGGCCTCTGTTGCTGAACTGCATCCTCAGCTTGAAACAATCCATGAAATAACAATAGCCAATGTACAAACACACATACATGGACACATTCTCAAACACCCATGATTAATCGGGTTTTTGGAGACAGGGTCTTATTCTGTAGTCTAGGCTGGCTTCTAACCCACAAAATGCCTTCTACCTCAGCCCCCTGCATTCGGGATGACAAGCGTGCAGCACATGCTTGACCATGACAACGATTGTTAACTCCAGACACTTACTGATCTTTATTATGCACCACTGTTCTTCACCGTACTTTAATTGGTAACTCCCCAGTACAGTTTATTAGATGTTTAAATGAAATGATGTGTTTGAAACCACTAGACATGTACAGATAAGATGAATCCATTTGAGAGGTAAAAACTGTTCATGCAGGAGATGGTGTCTGGAGCAGATGGACCGGAACACGGAGCAGCTTTTGACAGGTCAAAGGATGAATGAGATCACAGGGGGGACTGTTAATCTCATCTCACGTTTTTTCCTTTACATTTTGTGCTTACACTTTTTCCATATTAATATTTTAAATATCACCCATAGAGTCTGGACTCATCCACGGCTCTGTAACAGAATATCTGTGGCAGTCTTCCCTACCCCCCCTGCTCAAGGAAGATCACACAGATCTTTCTTTCTAACCTCCTTACCCCAACTCTTCCCTTTGTCTCAGCCTCCAGCCTCAGCAGCCCCCCCACCCTGACTGCTCACACACAGGCAGCTCCTGTCATAGCAACACTTAGGCTGACTGAGGATTCAAATCTTTCTTTTTGCTCCTCTAGGTCCACTCCTACCACCGCCCCCCTCATTCCCAACTCTGCAACAGAAAACATGTTGCAGTCTCCCTTTCTTCTCTGAACCTATGCCCAAGTATTCACAAAGATCTCCTCCAGATGCCCACCCCTTGACACCAGCAGCCATTTCCTGTGAATACAATAGCTCTGTAGGCTTTGTCACCTTCCTTTGAAGAGACAGGCCGACTCCCATGACAGGCTTCAAATTGGCAGTTCAGGAGATTAGGCTTCAAGGCAGCTAGTCAGAAACTGCCCACCACCTGGCCCAAAGCAAGGACAATGGGCCAGCAGTTTCCAGCCAGCCCCCATGCCCCTGTAATGGAATGTCCTTAGAGACAGAGTAAGACAAAGCTCAAATAGACCAGGATTCCTCAGCAACAGTTTCCAGCCACCACACCCTGGCAATAGTTCTGGAATGCCTAGACATAGAATAAGACAAAACCTATCTGCCTCCGAAATTGCTCTAATGTGCTTTAAATCAGGCCTGTGAGCTCACTTGGTTATCTCTCTTATCTTGGTAATGGGAGACCTCAGCATGCTGGACTTCTGCAGAATAAAACACTTTGCGTTTCCATACTATTTGAGTCCAGGGTATCATTCTTCGGTGAATCATGGACCCTCACACCTGATTCAGCTATTGTCAGAGACGCTTCCTCCTTTAGAAGATGGGAGAAGACACAGAGACCCACAGTCAGACATTATGTGGAGAGAGGGAGTCTTTGGAACGTACAGCTCTAAGTTGGATATCTCCATAAAATGCTTCCCCTCAGAGCTCAGGAAGCCCAAGGAAGAGGAAAGAAAAGATGGTGGACACCAAGAGAACAAGACCCTCGGAATCAGCTGAGCACAGCTCATATGAATTCATAGAATCTGAAGCAGCAGCACAGGGCCTCCAACTGTCTGCACCAGCTCCTCTGTGTTTACATTATAGCTTTTGGGCTTGTATTTTTATAGGTCTCGAGTATGTGACTGAATGGGTCTCTGAATCATGTGCTTGATCTTGGGGCTTTTTTCCTTTTGCTGAGTTGTTTGGTCCAGCCTCAATGTGATGTTTTTTTTTGTTTGTTTGTTTTTTGTTTTTAAGTCTTATTATATTTTATTTTGTCATACTTTGTTGTTATCTCTCAGAAGTCTTCTATTTTCTAGTGAGAGACAGAAAAGAGGTCTGGAGGGAGGGGAGGAGGGAGGATGGCAGCAGCTGGCAGGAACAGAGGGAGGGGAAACTGTAAAGGACATATTGTATGAGAAGATATCTGGTATAAAAGGAAAACCAACAAATATCATCCACTGAAAGAGAAGGATGATTAAGAAATACATTCTGAAGGCTATACAAACACAAATTCTGTTGATAACTATATCTTGGATCTAATATAAAATGGGGACAATGAAAAGGTCTACAGTGGAAATAGAATATTTGTAACTATACACATACAAATATATATATGTATATATACACACATACACACATGTGCAACACATGAACACATACATGTTCATGAAACACATGCACATAGAAACACACCCATATATGCACATGCCTTCCCACACATTCAATTTTTAGTGACATTGTACATCAATTTTTAAATTTTTTTTTATTTATTGAAAAGGGAAGTAAAGGGAAATAAAAATACTTTATGACAAAATTAAAGATTTACATGGAAAATATTTCAGATAAACATGTTAAAATTGACAATTTTCATAGACAAAGAGTAAAGTGGAAGACATGTAAAACATTGTTAAATTAATTGAAATATGGGATAGAAACATTTTATGATAAAATCAAAGATTTACATGGAAAATATTTCTGATAACATTGTAGAAAAATGTAGAAAAACATGTTAGAATTGAAGATTATCATGGAAAATTTTATAATAATGGTAGGCATAAAAGTATTCTTAAGTTGATTAAAAGTGGTATTATAAACATTTTATGATAAACTTGAAGATTTACATGGAAACTATTTCTGATAAAATTGCAGAAATATATAGAAAAAATTGTTAAAACTAAGATTATCATGGAAATTATATAGTTAAAATAATAGGCATAAAGATAATTCTAAGTTGATTGAAGGTGGAATTATAAACATTTTCAGATAACATTGAAGATTTACATGGAAAATATTTCCGGTAAAGTTCAAGAAATAAATAGACAAACATGTTAAAATTGACTATTTCGTGGAAAATTTTACATAAAAAATGGTTGATGTAAAAACTCTTTCTAAATTAATTGAATGTGGAATTAGAAACATTTGTGATAAAATCAAAGATTTACATTGAAAACATTTCTGATAAAATGGAGGAAGTATATAGAAAGACATATTAAAATTGAAGATTATCATGAAAAATAATGCAAATAAAATGGTAGACATAAAAGAAACTATTAAATTAATTAAAAGGGGAATTACAAATATTTTCTGATAAAATTTAAGATTTACATGAGAAATATTTCATTAGTCTATGTCTTTTTATTGGGGAGTTGAGTCCATTGTTGTTAAGAGATATTAAGGAATAGTGATTGTTGCTTCCTTTTATTTTTAGTTATTTTTATGTTTGTGTAGGTATCTTCTTGTGGGTTTGTTGGAAGATTACTTTCTTGCTTTTTCTAGGGTGGTTTCCCTCCCTGTTTTGGCATTTTCCACCAATTATCCTTTGTAGGGCCGGATTTCTGGACAGATATTGTGCAAACTGGGTTTTATCATGGAATATCTTGGTTTCTCCATCTATGGTGATTGAGAGTTTTGCTGGGTATAGTAGCCTGAGCTGGCATTTGTGTTCTCTTAGGGTCTGTACGAGGTCTGCCCAGGATCTTCTAGCTTTCATTGTCTCTGGTGAGAAGTCTGGTGTGCTTCTGAAAATAATGAATTCATGCAATTTGTAGCTAAATGGTTAGATCTGGAAAATATCATCCTAAGTGAGTTAACCCAGTCACAAAAGAATACACATGAAATGCAATTACTGATAAGTGGAAATTAATGAGCCCAGAAGCCCTAAATACTTAAGGCACAATTAGCAAGTCAAATGATTCCCAAGAAGAAGAAAGGAGAGGACCCTGGGCCTGAAAAGATTGGATCCAGTTTTGTAGACCCAGAACAGAGAAATTGTGTGTGTGTGTGTGGGGGGAAGATTGGGGAATGGTTGGGGGGAGAGGAATTATGGGACGAATGGCGGGGTTGGGGGGGGGACTGGGAAAGGAGAAAGCCTTTGGAATGTAAACATAGAATATAGAAAATAAAAATTAAAAAAGAAAAAAAAACAGAACTGAAAAAAAAAACCTGAAAAAAAATAATAAGTTACTTGCTCTTTTTCCCTTACTGCCCTTTTAATATTCTTTCTTTGTTTAGTGAATTTGGTGTGTTGATTATTATGTGCAGGGAGGATTTTCTGTTCTGGTCCAGTCTATTTGGAGTTCTGAAGGCTTCTTGTATGTTCATGGGTATCTCTTTCACTAGGTTAGGGAAGTTTTCTTTTACAATTTTGTTGAAGATATTTACTGGGCCTTTAAGATGTAAATCCTCACTTTTGTCTATACCTATAATCCTTTGGTTTGATCTTCTCATTGTCTCCTGGAGTTCCTGGATGTTTTGTGTTACCAGCTTTATGCATTTTGCATTTTCTTTGACTGTTGAGTCAATGTTTTCTATGGTATCTTCAGCATCTGAGTTTCTTTCTTCTATCTCTTGTATTCTGTTGTTGATGCTTGCATCTATGAATCCTGAATGCTTCCCAAGGTTTTCTATCTCCAGAGATGCCTCACTTTGTGATTTCTTTATTGTTTCTACTTCTACTTTTAGATCCTAGATGGTTTTGTTCAGTTCCCTCACTTGATTGTGTTTTCCTGTAATTCTTTAAGGGATTTTTGTGTTTCTTCTTTAAGGGCATCTGCCTGTTGACCCATGTTCTCCTCTACTTCTTTAAGGGATTTTTGTGTTTCTTCTCTAAGGGCTTCTGCCTGTTGACCCATATTCTCCTGTATTTCTTTAAGGGAGTTATTTAAATCTTTCTTGAAGCCCTCTATCAGCATCATGAAATACAGTTTTAAATCTAACTCATGCTTTTCTGGTGTGTTGGGGTATCCGGGACTTGCTGTGGTGGGAGAACTGGGTTCTGATGTTGCCTTGTGGCCTTGGTTTCTGTTGGTAGGGTTCTTGTGCTTGCCTTTTGCCATCTGGTGCTAGTTGGTATTCTTGTCTCTGGCTGGAGTTTGTTCTTCCTGTGGGACTGTAATCTTGTGTCCTTACTTCTCTGAGCTCAAAAGTGAAAGCACTGCTGGGAGATCTCTCTCTCCTGGTGGGCTATGCACAGAAGACTGTGGAGTTTCCTGGCTCCCATGTGCAAATGGCTACAGGCAGGAAGACTTCCATCCCAGTTGCTCCACTGATCTTAGACCCTGTGTGCTCCTAGCTAGTCCCCTCCAGAGAAAAGGTGGAGATCTCACCTCTGTGCTCAAAAGTGAAAGCCTGCTGGGAAATCATTCCCTCCTGGTGGGCTATGCACAGAAGGCTGTGGAGTCTCCCAGGTCCTGGTGCAAATATCAGCAGGAAGACTTCCTTCCCAGCTGCTCCACTGATCACAGAAGGCTGTCTGTGTGTCAATTTTTACTCTACCCATTATGCAAACCACTGAAAAATAACATCCCCCACCTCAGAAGGCATTGAGTTCCAACTTTGCCTTCCGTTTTCCCTTTACCCTGAGAGTACTCTCAGAAGCACAAAACTTACACTATTCTCTGGACTGTTCCATGTTCTCTCCTAGCTGGGGTTTCTCTTACACAGGAAGGCAGTTGGAAAAACATGAACCTTTCCTGTAGCAGGTTTGCTTGCTGTCTCTCATGACTGAAGGGTCAGAGTCACATGGACTTGTACAAGTTTCTCACCCCTTGCTAGGACTAGGAGGCTGGAGAATTCCATGTGAGCTCAGTGCAGTGTATGTTCTGCCTTGTTGAGTGTAGAAAATGTTGAGTTAAATATGGATCGTGGTTTTCTAGTCAAGCATCCTGTTTTCTTCCAGGAACCTGGGTGTCTTTTATTACAAGGAAGCTTCAGAGGGTATGCCTATGGCTTTTGAGTTTCCATTTAGTGTTGCGTTTTGATATCTGTAGCTCATAGGCTCTAGCTCCCTTGCCTTCTGCTTGAGGGTGGTTGTGATAATTTGTATATGATAGGCTCAGGGAGTGGTGCTATTAGAAGGTGTGGCTCTGTTGGAGTAGATGTGGCCTTGTTGGAGTGGGTGTGGCCTTGTTGGAGTAGGTGTGTCACCATGGGCATGGACTTTAATATTCTACTCCTAGCTGCCTGCCAGTCAGTATTCTGCTAGCAGCCTTCAGATGAAGATGTAGAGCTCTCAGCTCCTCCTGCACCATGCCTGCCTGGACGCTGCCATGCTCCCACCTTGATGATAATGGACTGAACCTCTAAACCTGTAAGCCAGCCCCAATTAAATGTTGTCCTTTATAAGACTTGCGTTGGTCATGGTGTCTCTTCATAGCAGTAAAACCCTAAGACAACGGTCAAGTTCTACCGTGTAGTTTCAGGTTGTGACTAAATCATGAACCAAGACATAGTTTAATGTCTTTAATGGTAAACACAAAGGCTGAATCCAGGCAGCCCTCCAGCTTTGCCATTGTAATTTGGAGGGTGATTGTCAAATATTTAAAGTCTTGTTACAAGGCGTTATATCAGTAGTCACTTACTTCTTCCTGTTGGGGCATGCCAGTTTCAGATTATCTTTGCCAATACACTTAGTTCCTTGTTGGTCTTTCTCCCTATGACAACTGAGAGTTAAAAATGGATTCTTTTCCAGCAATTCCATACTGGAACAGTGCCTTGTGGGTAATGGGCATTTAGGACTGTCCCAAAAGGCAGTAGGCTTGGCTGCTAAATCTAGAAAAGTATGACATCAGGCCCAGTGTTCTAGACTTCCTCATATATACTTCTCATACAGAACAAATATTACCTCATCCCCTCTTCTGTCTTCCATATCAGCACTGGAGACCTTGGAATCTCAGCTCATTTTTCTCAATAAAAGAGAGACAAGGGAGAGTTTTAGGTTTTCTACCCTTAACTTCTGTGTTCTTCATAGATTCTGGAGCTAGAGTAGAACTTTAAAGTTAACATCTTGATTCAGAGGAGACAGAAAAAGATTAAAAGTGTCAGGTCCATTGCTTTGCTGAGGAGTCCCGACATTATGTCGTGTATTAGAATTTTGCTGTCAAGACTGTGACTGTTTGTGCCTCTGCTTGAATAACTCCCTGGCTTAGCTCCATCCTTAAACAGATGTCTCTGGTGGATGTGAAAATAAGTGGGTGAAATACGGAAAGCAAAGCTCATGGATGGTCTTAAAGATATTCTTTATTTGTTACAGTAATGGGAAGTTAACTGACACATATGCTTACCTGGTACTCAGAAAAAACTGTAATAATTTTAAGAAAAAAAATATATTCTTATATAGGAGGGTATTATGATTCCCAAGAAATAACAAGTTCTGTTAAGGAAAGAAAATCATTGGAGAAAGCTGAAGGAAGAAGTGGAAACCACATCGGTCATTGCTCTTGCAAGGCAGAGGCAAGGAGACAGATGGATAGGAAAATATCCGCTTAGGCCAACAGTTCTTGTACTAAGTGCAACAGAAGGAGCTTAGTCACATTGCCCATTACAACCGGATATTTAGGGAATTTGGGCCTTATCTCTCTAATCTCGATTTCTCAAAAGCTGGAAAAACAGTTTAGCTTCAACTCTCTTGTTTCTAATGTTAGCTGGAGTAACTCCATCTTGATATTTAGACTATTTGGTTGGGGCTTAGTTAATCAGGGGTACAATTCAAACAATACCCTACAGTTTTAATGTAACTTGGTTATTTCTTCTTGAGTTCTGGTATTTTGCTGTATGTCTAGAGATGTTTTTATTAAATGTGTGTGTGCATGTGCATGTGCGTGTAAATGAGAGTGTGTTTAATGGGAGTGGGAAAATATCCATAGGAAACAAATATTAGCACTCACCGTTCCCTAAGAAAAAAAGTATAACTAAAGTATAGATTAAAGTACTAAATCTGATCATTGCATGACTTCTAGAATACTTTTCATAAATGAACTATCTAATTGTGTTATTTAAGGAGTGTGATACAGGACACAATGACTTCAGATATCTCAGAGTGTACATGAGCAAATTGTTGAAGTGTCCTGATGATTATGATAAACCAAAACTCATGGCAAAAAATTTTAAAAAGTAAGTTGTGTGGATTAGGAACAGGCAATAAAACTTAAGATCACAACTGGGTATTGATAGTGCTCTTAACCACTGAGCCATCTCTCCAGCCCTGCGTTGAAAGAGTCTTAGAGAAAGGGCAGTTGTGGTGGAACCAGGGGATGTGGAGATGGAGCCTGGCTGCTTGTAGGTTAAGTTTGTGAGCAGATACAGTTGACCGCAGCTGGGGACACTGTGGAAAGCAGCCATAGCTGCTTGCTGCTTGCTAGAATCTAGATAAACACATACCTACTCTTACTTGTACTTTCTCCTTATAGTATATGATTTCAGCAGGCAAACTCAATCAGAAATAGGTATGGAATTTAACTTTTTCCAGATAGTAATCTAAATAACCATCCTAACATTCTACAGAAAGGGATGCTTTTGAGTGTGGAGTATAGCCTTGGGAACAGGGACTTTCTCGTTCATGATTGAGCGAGCACAAGAATGTTCTGGGGGAATGAGAAACAAAGCCAAAAGCTAAAAAGTGCTTTGGTTTGTTTTTGGGAGAATTAGGAATGGAGATCTCCCCAGATATCCCAGTCTGAAGGATGACATTTGTGAAGCATATCTGCGTGTGCTCGTGATGTACAGAGGTTTACAGCAAATGGCTGATGAGAGTTTAGACTAAAATGTTGGATGATGAGCCTGCCCTTGATGGTTTGGAAGATTTATTGTAACTATCAAGGCTCTGAAGTAACTCACTCACACCAACAATTGACGGCCAGAGGATAGGTTTGACTTTAGTTGAGATGCAAACTGACTTGATAGCAAACCAAATTGTCCAGGGAGTAGAGGGATATTGTGTGAGGAGGGCATCTCTAGGGTCACCACAGTTGTTACAGGATGACAGAGACTCTGGGCCTGATGTGTCTATAAACACTTCTATTTCCTGAGAGACACAGATTTGTCTCCCTTGTGTGTCAGCAGTCAAGACCTGTACCACATAATCTTCATGTATCTGGAGGCATGCATATGTATGCCCTCCAACAAACTGAGTGGTTAATAGTTTGCCAACTTGATGGTATCTCCTAAAAGGTAAACTCCCGGGCACACATGTGAGAATTGTTTTGATAGGTTTGTCTCTGGACTTTCTTTAGAGGGACTATTGTAGCTAGGTTAATTGAATGGATTGTGGACTGGGTAAAAAGGAGGAAACTAACTCATCAGGAGGACTTTTGGGTCTCTCCATTCTGACCATGTATATATATCACATGATCAGCTGCTTCAAACGTCTATGGCCAGGACTTCCCCATTATCATGGATAGCACCCTCAAAGTATGAGACGGAATATACACTTAAGTTGTTTTTGTCAGGGTATTTTATGACGCAAACGTAGGAAAGGAGATTGTGATACCATCCCAATGTTATAAATGACAGGGCAGCAACATCAATTTAGGAGAAAATAGGAACTGCTATTCACTTTGAATGGTATGATTCCTGATTCTCCATGTTGGTCAATGCTCTTCTTTCTTCCCTAGTGCTCTTGCTGGCTTTATCACATTTACAAAATCATTGTAGGACTTGTAAAGCTCATTCACATAAGACATGCAAAACTCATTTACATAGCCATTATCTGATATGCAAAACACATCTACTTAATCAGTATAGGTCATACAAACTGTTCTGTGCCAATATGTTTAAAAATACATGCCCATGTATTTATTTATTTTTAATAACTTGTTTTTCTTTTGTATGTTTGGATGTTTTGCCCACCTGAATGTCTCTGCACCATGACATGTAGTACCCACAGAGGCCATAGGAAGATGCCAGATTCCTTTGAACAGGAGTCATAGATAGTTGGGAGCAGCCACGTGGGTGCTGGGCACCAAATTCCAGGTGCTCTTCGAGAGCATCAAGCACTATTAACTACTGATCCATCTCTTCAGTCCACGGGCTCATAATTTTGTGTCCTGGCTAGATAATGGATCTTACTCTAGGCTATTTTAATTTATATTAAATGAGCAATGAGGATCAGACAAATTCAATTTACACTACAACACTTACTTGTTTTCAAATGCTGTATCAGAAAGCAAAAAAATTAAATTATGATAGATGCATTTTTGTAAATCACAGGCCCAAAATTTATTGTTCTCCATATTCTTTATAATTTAGCATTGTCTCTGTTATGTGGAGTATAACACTTTTGACAAATGATAGGATTGGTTTTTATTGTTGGCACAGAGTCTTTTTCAAAGACTAGTCTGGCTTAGTTTGACACATTATGAATTAGCAGTAATCACTCTCAATTAGCATGTTGAGTGCATCATGTAGAAATACATTGCGTTTAATATGAATGCTCCGTTTTATGTGGCTGACACAGACCTGTGTCTCCACAGTGAAGCAGGACTAAGCCATTCTTTTAAAGGATTGTCTTTTCCCAGGAAAATGGATCATATTTAAATGCAAATTCGGTTTTTATGAAGCTTAGAAAATACAATTTTTTGACACACAGAAATTCGAAAAAAAAGGACGAAATGAGCTGCTACAAGAGCAGAAATAATCCTTCAAGTCTTAATTAGAGAAAAGGTACGTTAGCTCTGGGAATGTCACAGCTGTGACAAAATCAGAAATAAGTGAATTGTAATAAAGGGAAAGGAAAAGCATGCTGCCGTCAAGTTAATAGGAAAGGAAGACATTTCTTGATTCAGAAGTATCGGGAGGATGTCGACATGCTAGCGGATGTTTGAAAAGTTCTTCGGCAGCCTCACTGCTTGGCTCTAGAAATTCATCTCTGAGCTCTGGAGCTTGCATTTAGAGAAATGAATGCCTTCGTTGATTAGATTAAAATATCCTTTGTTAAGGATTTGATGTGTATGACATATGGAAAAGCCTGGATTGTCTGAGGGCTGATTAACAGCTACCAGCTGATATTTCTATCCCTCCTTTGAGAAGAGAAGACGACGTAAGTTTTCTGTTATTCCTCTTTATGAGCCTACCTTCTTTTCCTTCCTCACTTGTTATAGACTTTGAGGTTTCCATGCACCATATATTCAATACTCCTATTGTTTTGTTGCTTTGGTTAAGACTTAGATATGGAAAACTAGCTGGTAACATGAACATTTGGGAGACCATAAATGATTATGAGGCTATAACTTGTCTTTGACTCAGAACACACTAGTTCAGTATAAAATTTATAAAGGTGAATATTAGAAATGTGTTGGCTAGTTTTATGTCAACTCGACACAAGCTAGAGTCATCAGAGAGGAAAGAACCCCCATTGAGAAGATGCCTCCATCAGATCTGGCTGTTTGCAAGCCTGTGGGGGAATTCTCTTAATTGGTGATTGATGGGAGAAGGCCCAGCCCACTGTGGGCAGGGTCACCCCTTGGCTGGGTGGTCCTGTTTTCATAAGGAATTGTGCTAAGTAGCACTTCTCCATGACCCTTGTACCAGCTCCTGACTCTGGGTTCCTGCTCTGTTTGAGTTCTTATCTTGAATTTCTTTGATGATGAACAGTAATGTGGAAGCATAAGCCGGACAAACCTTTCCCTTCCAAGTTGCTTTGGTCATGGTGTTTTATCCCAGCAATAATAACCCCAACTAAGACAAGAACCAAAGAGTAGTACGGAAGAGATCACAAAGAACATGGTACTAGCTAGATCAAGGGGAGCCAGCAAGGTTGATTGGATTAAAGAGTTGAAAAATATCCCCTTTAATATATTATCCACAATGGAAACTTGACACGATTTTGCCATTGTTTTGGATGATAGGAATAACTAATATTTGATTTGTCTGTATCCTGAATCAAGTTGAACATGACTTGCTGTAACCATCACAGGGACTGAAGTGCTCACTGCTCAGGGTCTCTCTCAGATCCCATAGCTGTGGTTCTCCCTCTCTCTTCTCTCTTCTCTCCCCTCTCCCCCTCCCCTCTCCCCTCTCCCCTCTCCCCTCTCCCCTCTCCCCTCTCTCCTCTCCCCTCTCCTCCTCCTCCTCCTCCTCCTCCTCCTCTTCTTCTTCTTCTTCTTTCTCTCTCTCTCTCTCTCTCTCTCTCTCTCTCTCTCTCTCTCTCCTGGTTTTTTGAGACAGGGTCTCTCTTTCTCTGTGTAGCTCTGACTGTTCTGGAACTCACTCTGTAGACCAAGCTAGCCTTGAACACAGAAATCCACCTGCCTCTGCCTCCCAACTGCTGGAGTTGAAGGCATGTGCCACCACTGCCCGGCTGTAGTCCTTCTCTTTAGTCTAAATTTGACTCTAAATTTTCTGACATTAACTTTATTGCAATCACGGGGCTGTTACCAGATCTTCAGAATTTTATAGACTTTATGCTGTTACACCTGAATCTGTTTAAAGGGGTGCAAACATTATGTTGAATCCCCATGTATTTATCTCTTAGCAGGTGTTTTTATGAGGAGGAGTTCCTATTGGAAAATAACGATCCAACCTCACATCCCGATACTCAACTGTCATCTCTAGGTTTTTTACTGAGGGCTGCTCACTGGCAGCTGAAAACACATCCAACAAGATCTGACGGCTGTGGACTAAGTCTTAAACAAGTGCAGTTTGGTGTTCTCAAAGAGCCAGAGGAATGCATTCAAAACGAAAATTTAAAAGTTCAAACGGTGCAGGCTTGAGCACAGCAAGCAAAGTCGGAGGCTGTCTTCTGTGCGAGGGGCTGCTATTTGACAGAATTGAAGTGCATTTCAAAGATCACACGGCTAGAATCCAGTTTCCCTTCTCAGTTCTGTGCTAAGAAATCCTATTAATGAAATGTTGAAAATTTATCTAAAACCCGTGACTTCAAAGCATTCCTTTGGCCACAACATAAAGTTATTTAGGCAATGTGTCAAATGTACTTCATAGGATGTATCCGGATAAGATGAAGAAACATTAAAACCATGCATACGCATTCACAGGCCTCGCTGACCCACAACTTGTAGCATTCTTTAAAGCAGGGATATTAATGGTCACTTTTGAACTCCGGAAAAATGAACTCAGAGCCAACGGATGGTGCTTCAACGTTTCTGTGTTCGTGAGAGTGATACTTAATTCCCCTCCCTGTAACGGACACACCCCCTCTCCAAGCTTCCATTTTTAAGTCTGGATTTTGCAGTTGCCAGGGCTTCTGGGAAATACAGTTTATTGGCTGAGAGATTCAGTGAGTAGATTTCTGGTGGATCCTTAGGGTCATCATTAGTGTCCTGGGAAATGTCTGGTGGCCTGGAGGCACTCTTTTCCATTTCTCCTAGCTTAAGCCCTTGACAGTTTTGGCCAATGTGGGACATTTATTTTTTCCGTTTTTTTTTTTTTTTTGACTGTTGATACTTTGGGTGTGGACAGTAGTTTCAACAGACACATTTGTGCCAGTTCCATTGAAAATAAAGGATTTTAGGATTTTAGAAACGTATTTAGACAAACACAGTGATGTATTAGGAAAAGGGAATAGAATAGAACCTGAACTTGGATATTCAAAGAGGAATGGTGAGCAGTCAGTGGGTAAAGGCAGACCGTTTCCACCAAAGGCTCCTCCAAAGGCCCAGGAATTAGTCAACTTTGGGAGTTTTATGAAGGGTAACGGTGAGACCAATTCTAAGAGGATTATCTCAAGGTATGTTTTTGAAAAATTCGGATCCATAATCTCTCTATATTCTGAAACATCGGGGTCTGATCTCTCTGAGTCTGCCATGGTCCACGTTTATTATCTGAGGAATATAAAAGGACTCCAAATTGGGGGTTTGAGGGCAGAATTGAAGGTGCACACAACATGTTAAAATAAAACGAAATGGAAGCTTATGCACTGAACATGGAGACTCAACGTCCTTGCTTGTTTTGTTGCTGGAATATGAGAAGAAAATATCGTCATTATCATTATCATCATCAGCACCACCACCACCATCCCCACCATCACCACCACTATCATTTTTGGCATGAGTAAAATAATTTGATATGAGAGTATGTCATTCCAAGAAGAAAAACCTTACCAAGAGAGGGGGTTTCTACAATAAACAGGTACTGAATCAGAACTTAGAATCAATATAAGCTACCCCTGGGTTTAGTAGTACTGTAGTCTACTTTGAATAGAAGCACGTAGAAGATGGTCTGACACTTGAATGGGACACAAAAGTGGAGGCTAAAGATTTAAATCCTCAGCGACAACAAGTGAGTGTACGGAGAATCTCTTATAAACATCACCTGTCCATGAAGCAGCCAATGGCCAAGAAGCTGAGGCAGGAAAACGGGAGGCGGGACATCCGGCAGGGAAGGGCTAGAGAGGAGTCTGAGAAACAGTCAGAGATGTGGGAGATTCACCCAGAACGCTGTGGAGACGCATGTGAATCAGCGTGTGGCTGAACTCAGGTCAGAATAAAGAGAAGATTTGACCAGGATGCAGAGGAAAAAGACAGGAGAAGCCGAAGAGAGGAAACCAGCCCCACAGCTGAACTCAGGTTAGAATGAAAGGGATAATAAGTTAAGAGCAAGTCAGAGAATAAACTGAAGCATATGGCCTAGGCATTTATTAATAAAATTTCTCAGAGCCGTTATTTCTGGAAATTAAGTGGGCGGAGAAAAGACTTAATTTTTGCTTGTTTGTTTATTTGTTTGTTTGTTTGTTTTTTTTCGAGACAGGGTTTCTCTGTATAGCCCTGGCTGTCCTGGAACTCACTCTGTAGATCAGGCTGGCCTCGAACCCAGAATCCCACCTGTCACTGCCTCCCAAGTGCTGGGATTAAAGGCATCCACCACCACTGCCCGGCTGACTTAATTTTTTTTGAGTAGAAATTAAGATAAGGGAGAAGAGGCTTATAGGGACATACTTAGTGAGGATCGCCTCTCATAGAAGCCATAGGTTGGCTTCTCAGTGGTGGGTAACTGACTATAAGAAGGTCTAGCTTCTTACAGTCATTTTCTGGAGCATTCTAGAGAACTTATGATACAGATATCAGCCTTTATTTTTGTTTTCTCTTAAAAGAAAAAAATATTTGAATTTGTGTGTGTGTGTGTGTGTGTGTGTGTGTATACATATGTGCTCATGTGGGTGTATAGATGTGTGTAGGTTTGTGCCCATGAGCATGTGTAAATGTGTATGCATGCATGTGTGTTTAGCAATTTGTTTTATATTTCCTTTTTTATTTTATGCATAATAGTGTTTTGCCTGCGTGTATGTCTGGTGCATACCTGGTGACCACAGAGTTCACAAAAAGGTCCTGGAGCAGGAGTTATAGATAATTATGAGCTATCATGTGGGGGATGGGAAACCAACTTAGCTGAGGCTTGGGACACATTCAGAAGGAATATGTCCATCGCAGGCTAGAAGGGAATGCTGAATTCAGCAGACCCTGAGGTGAGAATACAAGCCTGGTTTCTTCAGGAAAATCAGCAGCAAGTGTAGCCTGGTTCTTTATTGCTTTTTTTTTTTTATTTTTTTTTATGGGCAGTGATGCCCCCTCCCTCCAATGTAGCTGTCAGGATAAATGACAGCCCAGGATCTGCTGACACCCCCTGGTGCTTCCGAATGTCCTCAGCAAACTCAGTGGGTCTCAGCTCACCAGGGTTCACTAATACTTTCCATACCACATAGTGTATAACTTCTAGACTACTCATGAAAGTGGCCTCACTAAGGCCTTCCTCAGGAGAAGAACCCTTTGCATCTGTGTGATTATGAGGCAGTCCTGACAGTCCTTACGATATTTGTGTGATGAATCCAGCACTTTTCTCCCCCATAGCTCTTGGGAGATTGATAATGATTGTATCAAGTAAATTTTACTTCATGTTGCCAACTAAAACGGAAAGCTCTTTTCAGTCTTCTGTGATTGGCAGTCAAGAAAGGATAAATGTGGCTGTGTGAAATAGGGAACTGACACATGCCTTGAATTCTCCGATTCCATTATAGCTGCTAACAATTCCCAGGGGATCCTGGAGTGGACTTTAGGAGTACTGGCTTGGGTGCAGTTCTTGTTGTGGTTGATTTGGTAAATGTGGGGGTTGAATATGCTTGGCCCAAGGGCGTGGCACTATTAGGGGGTGTGGCCTTGTTGGAGTAGGTGTGGCCTCATTGGAGTAGGTGTGGCCTTGCTGGAGGAAGTGTGGCCTTGCTGGAGGAAGTGTGTAACTACAGAGATGGGCTTTAGGCCCCTCCTCTTAGCCCCATGAGAGCCAGTCTTTTCCCAGCAGCCTTAAGAAAAAGATGTAGAACTCTGAGCTCCTTCAGCACCGTGCCTGCCTGGATGCTGCCATGATTCCCACCATAATGTACTGAACTTCAGAAACACTAAGCCAGCCCCAATTAAGTGTTGTCCTTTCCAAGAGTTGCCTTGGTCATTGTATTAGTCTGGGTTCTCTAGAGTCACAGATCGTATGGGTAGTCTCTATGTAGTTAGGGAATTTGTCGATGACTTACAGTCTGTAGTCCAACTCCCCAACAGTAGTCAGCAGCAGCTGTGGATGGAAGTCCAAGGATCTTGCAGTTGCTCAGTCCCACGAAGCAAGCCGGCAAGGGAGAATGAGTCTCCAGTAGAAGGTGTAACCCAGATTAAAGGTGTGTGTATCCATGCCTTTAATCCCAGGTGATCTTGAACTAGAATCCATAGCCATAATCTGGGATTAAAGGTGTATGTCTCCACACCTTTAATCCCAGATGACCTTGAACTGGAATCCATGCTTCAAGATCTCCATGCTAAGTCCAGGTCAGAAACTTATATCTCTGAGCCTCCAGATTAGGATCATAGGTGAGCCTTCCAATTCTAGATTGTAGTTCATTCCACATATAGTCAAGTTGACAACCAGGAATAGCCACTACAGTCATGGTGTCTGTTCACCATGGTGAAACCCAAACTAAGACAGTAGTTTTGACAATTCTTGATGGAAAAAGTAAGATACACAGTTCTGTCCACATTATATCCACTATGTATGTACATTCATACATACATACAGGGAACATACATACATACTGTTACAGGGAACAGTTCCATTTGCTGGTCTTTGCAAAAGAAATCGGACATCATATTTTATCTTGAGATAAAAGAACATGGACAAGAGAACAGGACACCAGTTCCAGTTGGTGTGCTTGTTGCCATGGTAACAGACTGGCTAAGAGCGTTTGGTATTCAACCATGTTGTTGTTGCAAACATTGGGGGTATTCCCACCTGGAAGGATGTCCTTTCTAATCTGAAAAGAAGGAAACTGAAATAACCACAGCAACCGTGTCATCTATCACCAACAGTTGTGTGTCTCTCATTAAATTACAGTTTCCTTAATGATAAGAAAAACAAGGCGGCTTTCTGTGGCTTCGTTTTTTCCATCCCCAGTTGGTTAATTTTGTGCATAATATAAAGAAAAGATCTTTTAGACAGAAAATGAATGTTCATAATTTCAAGCAAACCTGATTGGAGATTATTCCCCCATGTAATTCACTCTCATATTTCACACTAAAATTCAGTGTGTTTTATGGGGATTTAATGTTCCCATTTCAAAAGCCACAGATCTTATAGTTATTTTTCTCAGCTCAGCTCGGCCATGTTACAATGAATGGTTTCCTCTAACTCCATGCTAATATATTTATATCCTTTGCCCACGTGACTTGAAGATTGAGCAAGCCCATGGCTTTCCTTTCTGGGGATAACTAAGTTTCATTGCTGACCTAACCAGTAGTTAAATTTCCTGGAGAAATTACTGTCAACACATTCTGTAATTGTTAGTTGAATACTGTTTGTTGACTTAAATTGGTGTGGCCTAATCACTCCCTAAATCTCAGGCACAAAAATCATTCCGGGAAATACTCAGGTAAATGGGACCCTGTGACAGGCAAATAAACATCACTGAGATGAAGTAATATATTCAGTCTCAAGTTCCAAATGGGGGCAATCATGTGGGGTTTTGATAGCATTTGTAGCAATATAATCCTGTCCGCAGAAGATAAATTAGGAAGAGAACATCGTAAAAATATATAAAATTATAAAAGAAAATCATAAAGTTAAGAGGATTGAAAGAAACAAAAATAATTAAGGTTCCTTTGCTGGGTCTTTGTTTGGTCAGTGTGCTTGGCCACCGCGACAGAAAGCAAAGCAGAGAAGAGTATTAAAAATTGCAACTCTAACCCAATCACAAAAGAATGCACATGGAATGCAATCACTGATAAGTGGATATTAATGAGCCTAGAAGCCCTAAATACTCAAGACACAAATAGCAAGTCAAATGATTCCCAAGAAGAAGAAAGGAGAGGACCCTGGGCCTGTAAAGATTGCATCCAGTTTAGTAAAGAAACCGAGGGGGGAGGGGGAATGATTGGGGAACAGTTGGGGTGGGGAGAGGAACTATGGGAACTATGGTGGGTGGGAACAGGGAAAGGGGAAAGCCTTTGGAATGTAAACATAGAATATAGAAAATAAAAAAAAATTGCAACTCTACTAACATGATTTCAGGATTGATGCCCCTGTAAATATCCACTGGTTTCCTAAATGTCAGATATTGACTGTCATAATCTCCAATCACATTGTTGCCTCGTGGCCCTTAGGAGCTTGGGTTGTTTCTACACAGCTTTTCTAATCAAGCTAAAGTCAGCATTTTCTATTTCTTAGTCTTTTTCTTACTCTCTCTCTCTCTAGCTGCCCCCCCCCGCCCTTTCTGTCTCTCCTCCTTCCTCCTTTCCCTCTCCTGGCCTATAGCTTTCTACATAGTAAACACTGGCCTTGAATTCCTGGTCCTACACCTCCAAAGTACTGAGCTCACAAATGTAAACCATCACTTCCTGTATCTCAGGGTTTCTTGTTAGATAATGGTTTCATCTAGTCTCATGACATCTTTGTTCTATCCTTAGTCCACAGGAATATTTGAAGAAAAAGAAATGAAATAATTCATTACAAAAACCCCAAAACAAAACAACCTTTTATCTTTGATATTTTCAGTGTTTTAAATCTTGCCTTTTGTTTTTTTTTAATAGGGTCTAAAATTGGGTATAGTTAACCAGCATTGCAGATTCATGGGGCCCATGTCTTCTAACAGACACATTGTCCTTTTATCTCTGTTTTTAATTCATTAGAAAAAAAATCAAAACAAAAGCAAAAACGGTTTTTGCTTGTGTGCTTTCAAAGACGGCAGAAGGTCTCCAGGTTTCTGAGTAAATTGTGATCATAAAGCCTGCTTTAAATAGCAAGTTCAACCAAAAGGGAAAAAAAATAGCAACATTTCCTGTCGGTTTTCATTGCTTTGCCTTTTAAAAGAATCATGCTTATGAGCAATCATGCTTGCCTAGATCCCTGCACCTGAATTCAGCCCTTGCTCAATCAAGGCTGAGCTCATAAAGTTGTGTGGACCAGAACAAAAGAACAAAATTGTAAAAGACGAATCTTGTTCTTCCTCTCAGCCCCATGCTCCCAGAAATAAGACTCAGACTCAAGATATATTTACAAAGACTTGGAGGCCATATTGCTAGGCTCTACTCTCACTAGATCATAACTAAAATAACCCAGTTATTTTAACCTACATTCTGCCATGTGGCTGATTACCTGTGCTCGGGTACCATGTGTTGTCTCTTCGAATCATCCAAAGCATATCTCCCGCCTGGCTCTATCCCAGTAAACCTTTCTGCTTCCCAGATGTCACTCCTTCTATTCTATCTTTTTCTGTAGGCCATAGGTATTTTTTTTAATTGACAGGTGATACATCCATACAATAGACAAGATATTCTTGCTACACAGAATGTCCAAATATCTCAGAATGAGTTCGTTCTCTCTCTCTCTCTCTCTCTCTCTCTCTCTCTCTCTCTCTCTCTCTCTCTCATTCACTCCAAAAACTTTAATATATTTTGAGCTATTCAATTTGTATTGGATTCTAAATATTTCTTCAGTAATGTTACTAGAGATATAAGGGTAAAAAAGTGAAAGACTCGTGGATTAGGAGTATTTCCAAAGAATGTGAGATGAAAATATTTCACTACGTAATTAGAATTTGTATTCAAAAACATGGAAGCAACATCTGCACAGTGAATAACTTTGGAGTCTTTTTTTTATCAAACAATCATTGTTTAAAAATGCTGCACACATGGAATCTATAGAAATACATGACTTGAATACTGTGGGCTAAAAACATACAGGGTGTACATCTCATTTCCAATGCAAATTTCAATATGCAAGGAATTAAGGGGCAGAATTATTTGGAGGCACGTGGGCTTTTCCTTGGATATCTTCTTTTGAGTTCAGTTGTCTAATTAGGTTTGCTTCAAAGCTAAATAGGTCTTCCAAGAGGTATAGAGTTAGTATTTCCATGGCTTCAAATTAGTCAATGAAGGGGAAAAAATGAGTGAAAATTCCAAATTTCTGAAGGCAGACTTGTTCAGCTAATTGCCATATAGATTTAAAAGACCTGGGTAGAACCCATGTGTAATGGTTTAGGCAAATTATTTGAGCCATTAGAAGGTTATGGCTGGGTGGGATCAAACAAACAGAAAGCAATGTGCTGTCAGGCATGGGTTCCATTAGGCAGCTGCTGTGGTTAGGGCAGGGCACCGGTCTCTCATTTAATCTCCAACACCTCCTTGAGGGAGATAGCATGGTCACCTTCATCTTTGAATCTTCCAGCTGAGCAAACAAAGATTTTCGAAGGGAAATAATTCTCCCAGGACAATTGGCGAAGCCACGGGTTGCATTTGACCTGGCCTCCATGTTATTTCTGTTAAGCAACTCTGATAGTCTCATGTTAGAGATGCATGGGTTAGAGAATGAATGAATGCCTTTAGAGTCTACAGCTCAGGGGTCAGAGAGCTGGGGCTTTCCTCCTGCTGTCTCAGGAAATCCAACAGAAAGAAGGCAAGGTGGATCGACTGAGCGGCGTTTGCTTAATGTACTCAAGGGGTACACACGGTTCCGGCCAAAAGTGTGGCAGAGGAATAACTTGTCGGGCATCAGTGGGAGGAGAGGTTTTTGGTCCTATGAAAGCTTGACAGATGCCCCAGCTTGGGGAAATCTAGGAGAGGTAGGTGGGAGTGGGTTGGGTGGAGGGGCATATTCTTGCAGGCAGGAGGTGGGAAGATGGGTTGGGGGTTTTCTGGGAGGGGGGAAACTAGGAAAAGGTATAACATTTGAAATGCAAATGAAGAATATAGTCAATAAAAAAGAAAAGAAAAAAATGCATTGGAGCAGGGTGAGAGTTCACACCGGTTTCGGTTGGTTTCGGTTTGCAGAGCTGGGCAGGCTTCCAGCTCATCAACAATCAATTCTTTTCATGGAAGTGCTCACAAAACGCCCCGATTTCAATTTTTCTGCAAATAGGCGACAGTGCACCTCTGACACCTCTAGGTGGCGACCTTTGGCTTTGCCAGGACATGTAACTAGGTCTTTTCCCTAGAACTTGGTGTGATTACTACTATCCTTCCTTCATCTGTCTTCCTGAGAATCTCTGGGGGCGGGACGCAGAAGGGGAATGTGCTCTCTCATTCCTCTGATGCAGATCAAATAATCACAATGGAAGGACAAGGAATTGACAGGATTTTTGCTTGGTCTTCTATTATTTATGAAGCCTTTTTTTTTTTTTAATTTTTTTTTTTATTTTTTTTTTTTTATTTTTTTTTTTTAGTTATTTTTATTTTCTATATTCTATGTTTACATTTCAAAGGCTTTCCCCTTTCCCAGTTCCCACCCACCATAGTTCCCATAGTTCTTCTCCCCCCCAACTATTCCCCAATCATTCCCCCTCCCCCCTCGGTTTCTTTACTAAACTGGATGCAATCTTTACATGCTCAGGGTCCTCTCCTTTCTTCTTCTTGGGAATCATTTGACTTGCTATTTGTGTCTTGAGTATTTAGTGCTTCTGGGCTCATTAATATCCACTTATCAGTGATTGCATTTCATGTGCATTCTTTTGTGATTGGGTTAGCTCACTCAGGATGATATTTTCCAGGTCTAACCATTTACCTACAAATTGCATGAATTCATTATTTTTAATTGCTGAGTAGTATTCCATTGTATAAATATACCACATTTTCTGTATCCATTCCTCCTTTGAGGGATATTTGGGCTCCTTCCAATTTCTGGTTATTATAAACAAGGCTGCTATAAACATAGTGGAGCATGTGTCTTTATTGCATGTAGGGGAATCCTCTGGGTATATGCCCAGGAGTGGTATGGCAGGGTCCTCTGGAAGTGACATGCCCAATTTTCTGAGGAACCGCCAAACTGATTTCCAGAGTGGTTTTACGTTTTTGTTTATAAGTGACAAGCATCGAACCGAGGAGCTCTGTTTAGATGAAATTCATCTGTACAATGAAAAAACAAAACAAAACAAAACAAAACAAAAGCTTGGGCAAGCAATAACTGATCTTTGTGACATGTTTCTTGTCCACGGATGCTGACCTACAGTCCAGGCTCTCCACATCGCCTCCCCAGGCAACGTTAGGTCTCAACACAATTCAGCAGAATTATGTGTCAGTGACGGTGAAATCACATCTCCAAGAACTTGGAAAAATTCATAGGAAAATATTGGCTCAATTGTAAACATATCCAAGCACATAACAACAAATTCTAACAGCCCGAGGATTTATTTAGCCACATTAAAGTTGTGGGACAGATGTTTACGTTGATCCCGTTTTGAACATCTCTACAATAGTCCCTAGATGTTATTGTCGTCCTCACAGTTAGTGGAGAAGATGGAATACTATAATCTGTAAATGTAACACTTCTCAGAAACGGAAGCATTTTTAAGCTCTTCCTATCATTTCCTTCTACTCTCTTCTTTCTCCCTCATGACTTGTTGTCCCTGCTCTTGATAAATGTAAGTAAACTGGAATTACTTTTAGGGTTCACTGGTGAGTAAAGTGGCAGCTTAATTCAAGCTACTGATAGAACAGTAATTTTTGTGGTTGTTGTTTTCGAAAAACTTGGAAGTGCGTGTATAACACCATTTTTGTGCATTATTTTTGTGGATCTAAAAGTTCTTTTAAACCATGATTTGTTAAATATAGCAGCATTGCGAGGGAGAGAGAGAGATGGTTCAGACGTTCAGTGTGAGATTGTTTTTGCAGGGGACCCAAGTTCAGCTTTTGTACCCACACTGGGTGAGTCACAACAACCTGTAACTTCAGCTCTAGAATGTCCAATGTCTCTGGACTCCTTGGTACTTACACTCATACACACACACACACACACACACACACACACACACACTTAATTTAAACTAAAATAAGCATTAAAATATCTGCATCAAAAACCTGCTATCCACGTTCTCTCTCTTCCTAAAATGCTTCCTACAAATTTCATGGCTCATCCTGTGATTGATGCCACTTTAATATCACAGGGATACTGAGAGCTTGCTAGGTGAGTTTCACAGCAGGTCTCATCAGGATAAGCAGAGGAGGACCGGGTGATAGCTGATTTCTAGGGCAGGGAAGATCTTTGCTTCTGTGTTCATTAGTTCTGTGAACGTGGGAATGTCCTTTAGCCATTCTGGCCCTTGGCTTCCTCATTTTGAAAAGGATATCGACAGCTATTCCTATGTTGTTGGGAGGTATAGGCAGGGCAGTGTCATAAATAGTTTGAATATTACATGGAATATAAAAATCTGATATAGGGATAATCATTATTATTTTATAATTAGTATTAGGCACTTCACAAAACTCAGTTACCCTAGTTTCTTTTAATTTGCACAGAGAATCAGATAAAAACTTGGGTGAGCAAATTCTTTGCCTTCAAGAGTGGCAAACAGATGACTATTGTGGAGAGAGGGCCAGTGTTCACAGAGATGTGGGCATTTAGGGGCTGCCCATGACACAGGAAATGATCTCATACTCATGCACATACAGCAACGCTATATAATGAAACTTAGGCAAAATATGTATAGACAGCACTATCTTGCTAATTAGGTCACATGATCCCCTGCCTCCATTTTACAACAACTTTATACAGTGTTGAGTAGTTGACATAGAACAGGTATTTGTTCTAGAACTATCTAGTAAAATTAGAGTGAGGTTTATTAGTGTTAGTATATCATATATATATATATATATATATATATATAGTCAGGTTTAGTAGAGATAGTATATTATATAGATAGTATATTATATAAAAAGAGTAAGGCTTACAAGAATTAGTATATTATATAGAGGGAGTGAGGTTTAGTAGTTAGTATATTATATATATATATATATATACTATATTATATAGAATATGTAACCATATTATATATAGTATATTATTAGAGTTAGTAATAATAGAGTGGTGAAATTTTACATTTCAGCATTAATGTTGAATAGAAAATTACTTCTCTCTCCTTGTAGAGATACTGGAGTTTAGGAGATAGCACATGAGATTTGAAGATGCACAATACAGCCCATAATACTAAGATGTTTATAAAAATCAGTAGAGTGTGGCACCAACCTAAAAAGAGTCTGGTAACAAGGAAAATGATTTTAGATGTTCAGCTTTTGACTCTCACTGATGTTTGTTCATTGTTAATATCATTGCCTTGCATCGATGATCAATGATAGCATGGGAAACACACAATCTTTACTAAGAAGGAAAATAAACACACTTGGATTACAATATTTTAAACACAAGAGCTTTCTGGGCAAGAATCTCAATAATTTATTGTTTTAAGATTTCTTAAATTTTGTTCTAACTTTGTGTGTGTGTGTGTGTGTGTGTGTGTGTGTGTGTGTGTTTACTCATGTTTCCTGGTGTCTATAGAAGCCAGTAAAGGGCATGAAATCTCTAGAGCTAGAGTTACTAACATGATTATTAGGCTCTCGACCTAGGTCTGCTTCACATGATTATTAGGATCTAGACTGAGGTCTGTCTCAAGAGCAACAAGCATCGTTGAGCCATCTCTCCAGCAGCCCCAGCTGGAGATATGATACATTGGGTCATAGTGCCTTCTTCAAATAGTCTAGATAACAGTATGCTATGTTTGCACATGTATTTAAGGTCAGTGGAGATGAGCCAGCTCTTTGTGTAGTTTGGCAAAAGAGTATTTCCAAGCAGCGGATAAGAGCTCTTGTCTTGAGCTACTCTGTGATCAAGAGATATAGGCAAATTGGAGTAGCAGAGAAGATCACCTGGGAACTATGACTTGTAGGAAGAGGTGCGGTAAATGACTAGTGCAGGAACAGACTCTTTCATATGGGGGTAGATATGTCACTGAAAGTCTCATCAACATCAGATTTTTAGACATTCAATTAACTAGTCTGAAATCTCCCCAGTCAGTTACGAATTGGTTTTTTTTTTTCTTATCACAACAGTACACAACAATACAGCCTAGATTTGAATCATCAACATCTCATATAAACTTTACTGCCAACAGTGGCTTAGATACCAGGGTCAAGAATGCACAGGGCTGGTTGAAATCTTTGAAGTTTGAATTAGTTGCTTCTCCTTCCCCAGGCTTCAGCTTCCATATTTGTGAGATTAGAAGGACGCTAATCATCTGTTCAAATGGTCACTGGAGAAATAAAATGAGATGCCAGAGTGACGCTGTTTCTCTGACAACTCACACATGTCAATCATGAACTCAACCCAGTATTAGATTTTAATATTTTTTATTTTGAATGTACGAACTGCTGTTTCCTTTCTTTTTTTTTTCCATAGAGCATCTGGAAATATATCATTTATCTTATTCAGTAGTCGAAGTTATTGTCTAGTAACTGTTTTATGGCATGGTTTGCCTGGGTTCTGCGCATTACGATAATTTATCCTATGTCAGAGCACAATAAAATTTCTGAATGTTAAATCACATGGAGAGCTCCAGTTTCAATAATTCTATGATGATGTAGATCACTTTTTGTGAGATATTTTCCCCCCTCAGGTAAAAGATGGTGTTCATAATGAATCCAAAGTACTTTTAATTTCACCTCTATTAGTCATGGTCAACACTGTCTTGAGTACAATCTGAAATTTAAGAGCCTGGAGAAGACAGGGTGAAGGGCTTCAAAACGCCACTTCTGCTGCCCTCAACCCAGACTTAGTACAAGCAGTGTAATTATTAACTCATGCTAACTGCGGATACCTGTATTGGACCCACATAAGACTGGCCCTATTAATAGTCAGGGAATGGGTGTGAGTGAGAGGGAATCACTGTCTTTAGTTGTGTTCTTTCTGCTGAGCCCACCAGGTTCCAAAAGGTAGCTACAAACCCAACCCACAGTCACACAGATGACCTTGATCAATCATGGTGGTCAAGGAAGAAAATGAATAGGGGTTGGGTATGAGACAAACCTGAGGGAGTGGGAAAAGGGAGAGAAAGACTGTATGAAAGCGAGTCATTAGCATGATTAGTAAGCAAAGCCAACATATGTGGAAGTGTTAAAAAATATGTAAGCAATCATACTATTTACTATCTACATAAAACTTTATAATCTATGTAATTCTGTACATAGACATAGAATATACAGGTATACATGTATAAATATTTTACACACACACACACACACACACATACATGTATATATAATGCATATGAGAATTGTAAGAACCAGAGGATCAGGGTGTTTGCTGAGAGACTGTGTTAGAAGCTCAACTTATAAAGTCTTACCAAGGCAAGATGGCGGCCTCTGATGTCCCTCAAAGGAGGAATGGATACAGAAAATGTGGTATATTTATACAATGGAATACTACTCAGCACTTAAAAATAATGAATTCATGCAATTTGTAGGCAAATGGTTAGATTTGGAAAATATCATCCTAAGTGAGTTAACCCAATCACAAAAGAATACACATGAAATGCAATCACTGATAAGTGGATATTAATGAGTCCAGAAGCTCTCAATACTCAAGGCACAATTAGCAAATCAAAAATTCCCAATAAGAAGGAAGGAGAGGACCCTGATCCTGAAAAGACTGGATCCAGTTTTGTAGGAGAGTACCAGAACAGAGAAATGGTGGTGGTGGTGGTGGGGGGGGCGATTGGGGAATGGACGGGGGAAAGAGGACATATGGTGAGGGGGGAACTGGGAAAAGGGAAAGCCTTTGGAATGTAAACAAAGAATATAGAAAATAAAAAATAAAAAGTAAAAAAAAAAAGAAATTTGGATGGCTGAAAAACACCTTAAAAAGAGTCTTACCAACTGGACTGTCCAAATATGAGTTGAATAATGACTATAACAATAGACATGCTAAGCTGGCTTGGGAGGAAAATTTTTGAAGATGTCAACCCCATAGAGAGAGCTACAGGAAACCAAGGAATACTGAGAGTGGGAGAAATAGCCTCCCCAGGGGACAGCACACTAAGTATTTATCCAATACCAAGTGGTAAGCCCTGAAAACATTCATATGGGTAATGTTATATAGATAGAGTGGTTATGAGTGACAAGATAGGCCATGAATTTGAAGGAGAATGATAAGGAAGATTTGGAGGGAGACAAGGCAGGGGAAAATTGTATAATTCTGCCATAGTCTCACAAGTAAATGAATTAACTAAAATTAAAGGAATAAAAAGAAACATCAGAAACAAATAAGATATGGTTTCTTAGAATTTTTGACTATTATTATAATATCCTGAAAAGAGTTGTGGATGAATTAGAGTCTGTTGAAATACTGATATATCCAAAGTGAAAGAGGGTGCATTACATGAATTAGTATATTCCATTTATGGAAAGAGCACACATTTATTCTATAAAATTTAAATAAGTCAGATGAATGACCAAAATGGAAATCTCCTAATCCTATGGTGGTAAATTATTTTTCCCACAACTTGGGGTTTCTGTGCCCCAAAATGGAAGAGTCAAGAAGCCAAGACCCTTGAAACTAATTTGCTTCCTGCTCCAAATTTCCTCCATAACAAGGATGGGCCAGGCCAATTTGATTTGAGATCAAAGAGTCTGAAGAAACATATCATGAGCCCACATCTGCTAGATACTCTTCAGGCACAGCACCCAACTATCCCCCAGCATGTCACCCTACTCTTTTTGATACAACAGTTTTACAGGACTGCGTTTACCATGTATGTAGTTTTGACTGTATACAGGTTAGCTCCTACTTGAGACTGGATCCCTGTTTGCACTAAGGTAACAATTCTTTATAATCTGATTTTCCAATTGTATGCTGCATATGTTAAAAAACAAATGACCAGCCTGGTCTACAAAGTGAGTTCCAGGACAGCCAGGGCTACACAGAGAAACCCTGTCTTGAAAAACAAAAACAAAAAACAAAATAAAAAACCAAAAAGAAACAAAAAACAAAAAAACAAATGAAGACTTTCCTTCTTCTTCAATTCTAATGGTGGTCATACTGTAAGTACTTCCATAGTCTTACCCATGGCTTTAAAATAAATGAATTGTTATCTAGGGCAGAGGTGAACAGAGTAGAGTTTTATTATGACTTAGTGTTCTCATGTTCACTGAAGGGGAGGATGAAGATTTTGAAATTTTATACCTCCTTTAATTGCCCTTCCTGTTGAGTTTTCTTATTGGGTCTCCACATGGGTATTTATAGTACAATTATATTTATTCCATAATGGTAAGCTCCTTCTGAAGCCAATGGCTAAATTTATCAGGAATATGGGAGGATAATTTATATCCAAAAATATTGGACAGTATGCAGCTAAAACAATCTTTGGTGATGATGGGAGATGGATGTAGTTTGAATATTGTTAAAGTATGTCAATAGTAACATGTGATCACCAGGAAAACCTTTTACAATTATCTGATGGCAAAATTACAGCCACAGTGGTCGCCAGTTTTGAGCTCAAAACTCTACATCATGTAGCTTAGCTGTCAAAATCAGCCACTTAAATTTCAAGTCGGAGTTCAAATCCTCTCCTACTTGTGTGGAGCCTCTGATCATCCTCACCACTGTACTCCTGGCTCAGAGAAGTCACTCAGTATATGGAGTTCATAAAAACCAGTGACTAAGTAAGCTGAAAAATTAAAATGAGCCTATGCAACAACTGCAACACCTTTTGAATTTTAATATTCATGAGCTTGATAGGCTATATTCTGGGAACAAATTTCAGGTAAAGCATGACAATTGGATTGACATTTATGTATAGACCGAGCATTGCAGCTCAAGAATGATGGAATTTTTGTCCATATTGTTTTTTAATTTTTGTGATGATTCTTATATGATTACAACATTTCTTCCTTTCCTTTTGTCTCTTGAAAGCCTCCTATCTGCCTATCCATGCTCTCCTTCAAATTCATGACCTCAATTTTCATTAATTTTTATTGTATTCATATATGATTTTATACATATACATATATACATGTGTATATATACATATATGTATGTGCATATATACATATACATGCATATGAACATATACATATATACACATATATGTTGTATATATGTATATTCTGGATATACACACATACATACATATATATGTGTATATATATATATTCCTAAATATAACCTGTGCTGTCTGTTTGGCATTAGACAACCAATTAGTGCCCTTCCCTTGGGAAGGCCACCTCTGTCACTCCCAGCTTTGCTCAGTTCCCTGTAGGTCTTTGTGTGTAGGGTGGAGGCCTCCTGGGCTTTCCACTGTCCAACTTGGGCATATTCATTGCTGTCATGCTTTTTCAGTCATGTTTGGGCAGCCATGTTGGTGAGCATCTGGTGTTGCTAGGAGAGACACTCTCCCAGCAAACTCCCTGATCCTCTGACTCTTAGACTCTTTTTGTTCTATCTCCTTCAATGATCCCTGAGCCTTAAGTATGGGAGTGTTTGTAAATGAATCCATTAGAACTGGGCTCCACAACCTGCCTTAGGATAGCTTATGATTTTCTGTACTAGAATCTGCCTATTGTAAGAGAAGTTTCTGTGAGGAGGGTTGAGGACCACCCTATTAGTTTCTAAGGGAGCCTTTTTGACCCATTGAAATGGGAGTGATTTTTTAGTTTTTGTAGTTTGGTAAAAAACAAAACAAAACAAACAAACAAACAAACAAACCATGAATAAATAATCTAGTGATTCTTTTTTTTTTTTTTTTTAATTCTTGTATTTCCTAAGAGATCATAAGAATCATGAAGACAGTCTGGAAGTAAGCCTTATTTCCTATTGTGTGCATAGCCAGCATAGCATTGGATACAGAATTTTCTTTGGACAGAAGGCGCCATTTTAGTGCCTCAACATGCAAGTCAAAGCCATCAGTTCCCAACCTTCTTCCTCTCTTCTCTGTGTACATGCATGGCAGGTGACACTTTGGGAAACCTGGGCATCATCCATTCCTCTCTTCTCTTCCAGCCTTGTCTTCCTTCCTAAGTCTGTTCAAATCCTTCCCCTGTCTCCTTGCTCCCTGGTTCACCTTCTTCAGCTCTCATGTTGGTGACTTGGGGAGTGTCCTGCCACCTTAACCAGATGCGTCTTTCTAAGAAAATGGAAGCGCCTGCTCTTCACCTCCTTGCTACTTCCTGTCCACTCATATTTAAGTCCAAATTCCTGCACATGTTTAGACATCACAGCTTCTTCGGGGACTCCTTGTATTCCTTCTCAGAGTCATACTTGACCTAGTCGTTCTCCTTTTCTATGACTCTAGGGCATCATATTTCAGATTCTCTGGTCTTTGCTTTTAGTTTGCCACCCCTTATGGCTCCCATTTATGGTATTTGTCATTAACTGAGGCCACTTGTAGGTCAAGGTCAGCTACTCCTTTTTGTATGAATTTACTCTCTGTTTTAACTCAACATATCATTTTAATTGCAGTCCCCTTGTATCTCCTTGCACTGTAAGAGCATTCCAGATGAGGCCACATCTCTCTCAATTAGTGTGATGCACGATAGACACTTCAGCATTTAAACTGACAATCAGATGAAGGATTGGGTAGAGTTTGTGGATGCTGGTTGTTTCCTATTTTGCTTTGGAGATTACATACTGTCTATAATGCTCTAACGTTTACTAAGTGGTTTCAAGCATTATGTTATCCTTCTCAGGTTACCATATATATAATAGAACAAGGATCCACTGGGTGACCACATGTCATAGAACATCAGGGACCCACTGGGTTTCTTATGCTACACATGTGTTTTGCCACAGCTCTGGGGGCTGGACAATCAGGTTCACAATGTCAGCAAAACTAACTTCTGATTATATGGCTGTGTGTTATATGTGGTATAAAATACATTTCAACTCCAAATAATCTCAAGTGAGGCACAAAGACATTGTCCAAGATAAAAACGTTCAATTTTTCACGAAGATACAATGATTAGGAGTATGTGCACCTGGAGTCTTTATTAGGTATTTGTTTTATTTGTTCTGTGCATGAACACTGCCCCAATGCAATATCAAATATGGGAAACTTGTGGGAAGCAGATAACAGATAACTGAATACCTGGAATATCTATTTCATTTTTTTCCTGAATGGAGTTTGTTGATACTCTGCCTTGGAGACCAAACATCAGGATTTCATATTTCTCCTTGTGTCCAACATGGGCATATCTTATGACTAATAAAGTACAGAGTGTTTCAGAGTATTCCTGCAGGAGACTTGAAACTCAAAGTACAATCCTGTCTTCCTGACATTGCCTCATAAAAGGTTAGGGTAGAGAAGGCCATGAAACTTTTTCATGAGTTATGTGGCCCCTCCTCCCAGCCAAATTGGAATTCTGTCCTAATGACATATGGCCTTGTGGTCTTCAGAAAGACAAGAGTGCATAGACTTAGGAACTCTATATATGTGGTTATGGGAGAGCCACCTTCCATGCTGGGTTCTCATACTTTCCAGTGGTAAGGCTTTGATCTCTACCTCCAAGCCCACCCCCACCCTGCCTGTGAGCCATCCTTCATACATCCTTTATTGAGGAAGACTAATACACTCCTTATCTTTAAAATATCCTCAGGGATGCAACACAAATATAATTCTAATTTTAATGAGATAAGAATGCAACTTTTTAAAACTTGTCAGTCATGCTGGGGTGGGTGGGCTTTCTTGTGATTCAGCTGTTTCTGATTTCTTGAGATAGAGTCTCATTAGCATAGGCTGGACTCAGGCACACTATATAGCCAAGACTGTTCTTGAAGAACAGTCTCCCTGACCCACCAGTGTCTACTTCCAGAGTGTTGGGCTGTGCCAACCCCACTGCATATTTCTTATTTATAATTTTTCCCTAAGTTACTAATTTCAATTCAAACCTCATGAGTATCTCTTATGCTGTTAAGATTCTTTGAAAATATAATTTTGTCACTTGATTTCATTTTATACATGGAAAGAGAAGACTTTTGAGTCTAACGTTCTGCATTAACAAACACAATACTAAAATAAACATCTTTGTATGTGAAGGCTTCTCCATGAATTGTATTATATTCTCTGTATAGAACTTAGATGTGGAATGACTAGGTTATAGGAATGTGTTCAATAGGAGTTGTCATTTAAAGTGGGTTTAAAGACAGGTTACAAAGCTAGTGATGTGAAGTTTAAAAAGCTAAGCATTAATTGGTCCAAAGCTATATAGGTAGTGACATTAATGTTACAGATTGGGCCTTAGATTTATCTTATTTATTTATCTTAAACAAAGCCACTCAGCTGCTGTCTTAGTCAGGGTTTCTATTCCTGCACAAAACATCACAATCAAGAAGCAAGTTTGTGAGGAAAGGATTTATTGAGCTTAAACTTCCACACTGTTGTTTATCACTAAAGGAAATCAGAATTGGAACTCAAGCAGGTCAGGAAGCAGGAGCTGATGCAGAGGCCATGGAGGGATGCTTCTTATTGATTTGCTTTCCCTGGCTTGCTCAGCTTGCTTCCTTATAGAACCCAAGACTACCAGCCCATGGATGGCACCATCCACATAATTGAGAAAATGCCCCACAGCTGGATCTCATGGAGGCATTTTCTCAAGGGGAAGCTCCTTTCTCTGTGATAACTCCAGCTTGGGTCAAGTTGACACACCAAACCAGCCAGTACAGCTGCTATTTCTACTTTTCCATTTCTTTCTCCCTCCTTTCCCTTGTTTCTCTTGTAAGCAGGAAGATGTGTGTGTGTGTGTGTGTGTGTGTGTGTGTGTGTGTGCGCGCGCGCGCGCGCTCAGGTATCTAATGTGATGGACACTCAAAGTATTTGGGATGTCCTAAAGTTCTGAACTAAAAATCAAGGCCCTAACTCTGTCCTATTGCCATTTAAACATATGTTTAACATTTAGAGTAAACTTCTTGGTAGGAAAATGACAAGTAAAGGGAATAATATATGGTGAAATAAAAATACTGACTTAAAACAGATTGCCTTAACTAGAAAGGTGAACCAATGGATTGGAAGAAAGAATAAGAGGGAGAGAGGGAGAAGAAGAGAGAGAGGGGAGAGAGAGAGGAGAGAGAGAGGAGAGAGGAGAGAGAGAGGAGAGAGGAGAGAGAGAGAGAGAGAGAGAGAGAGAGAGAGAGAGAGAGAGAGAGAGAGAGAGAAGAGACAACAGCACACAGTCATTCTGTATGAAGGAAAAACTGTCAGACAAAAGATGTCCCACTTGACCATCTAAGCCAAAGGCTCACGTTTGTCCTGGGCTCCACACTTTTCTCCTCCTTCATGCTGACCTGAGCAGAGAGGAGACCTGTGATGGACCAGTCTCTGCAGTCTTGCTGAATTGCAACTGGGCTCAATTCATTGAACACTGGAAATCCCATCTTTTGAGATGATGGGATTTTGGAACCAGAGGGCTTTCATTATTCTTCCCCTCAGCCTGTCAGACAGCCCCGCTGACAATTAAATCATTTGCCAGAAGGCAGCTTTGTTATATCAAATCAAGAGTTAGTACCTTCATCCTTCCATCAACTCTCTTCGCCAATGATCTGTTTAATAGAAAAAGGGAATGTGACGTCTTCGAAAATAATTAGTGTGCAGTTTTATTTTTTCTCTTTTATTACTTCTTTGGGAATTTCGTACTACACATAGTGATCATTCACCTGGTTTCCATTCTTTTTGGATCCTTTCCCTTGTCTAATGTGCAAATCACTGGGACCGTGAAAGCATAATGCGTTTTTGGTTGGATGTGAGTTATACTGCATTAGGTGCAATTATGACTTGGTTATTGTTTTCATTTAGAAATTAAGCATGGCCTAAGATATGATTACATATGGAATTGACAAAGGTTAATTGACTTGCATTGGCCAACATTGTTGACATGAGTACATCTAAATGAATTAAAACCCAAGTAGCTGGACACACTCAGTAGAGGTTTTTCTGGTTTGGATCATTTGAGGTCAGGAGACCCACCCCCAAACGGGCCACATCTTCTGAGCTTAACCTGTGTAAAATGACAAGGACGATGGAAGCGTTTGCTTTTCACCTGCCTGCCCTCACCTGTGATGGCAAGTTCATTTATCCTGTTGAGGCATTCCTTCACCAGTACTGTAGAACCTACTGTTTTAGAATTCCAATGTATTCTGAAGACCAGCTGAGATATCCAACCTTGTAGATTGAAAAACTGTTAGACTCTTGGGCTTTCTATTAGAAGACAGGACTAACCAGACCACAGTTGTAATCCATCATAATTAACCATTATATAGATATAAAATATTATACAATAATATATAATAATATATATGTGTATGTGTGTATGTGTGCGCGCTTTGTGCATCTATCTATCTATCTATCAATCTATTATCTATCTATGTAAATAATATATATTCATTCTTGCCATTCTGATCCTCTAGAGAACCCTGGCTAATATACCTACTCACCCAACTTGGTTTCCTCCTTTTTTTTTTTAAATATATCAAATAGAGTTGATATTGCCCAGATTCTTGGATGCATGGTCTTCTAATGGAACCTACTCTACCTACTACCAAGGGGTGTGCCTTTAAAGAAAACTGACTGTCATTCCAGAACCTATTCACTTTCAATAGCTCCTTAGCTAGGGGTGGGACTTTGTGCTAACCTCCAGTCTCTAGGCTCTAATTTGGTCTGGTCTGAGCCACTGCAGGTCTTGTGACTGCTTTCTCAACAGCTATGAATTCATCTTCAAGTCCTGCCATGTCCAGAAATCACTGTTTCCTCATAGCCACTCACTGACTTTGGCTCTTATAACCTTTCCTTTCCATCTTCTACTGATCTTTGAAAGGAGTACATGTGATATAGGTGTTCCATTTAGGGCCAGGAATCTTATCATCTCATAGTCTTTGCACCTTTACCAGGTGCAAGTTTCTGTTCTAAATTGACATCTACTTCAATAAAATAGCATTTATGATGAAGGTTGAAAGATACAGAAATCTTTAGTATAAGGATAAGTCATCCAGACTTTGGTTTAATTTTACACCTATTTAATAGGGTAGTAGTAGGCCCTCCTCCAGGTTCTGTGACCTGTCTAGCCACAGGTTCCTTATATACATAATGGTGCCAGATGTGGTTTTCAATTTGTAAAGCAGAACAAGACTATGACATTCACAGGATGGGTCTGGAAACAACCATCATGAGTGAGGTACCCCAGACATGTTTCTTTATTTGTGAACATTAGATTTAAATCTTCAGATCTGCATGTTTCTTTTGGAATATCCACAGACATTGGGAAATACTAAGGGGCCACAGGGAGAAGATTCAACGAAAGAGAGTTAGAGCACAGTGGTGTGAATGGTTAAAGGAGAGGAAGGGTTTAATAGCAAGTAAGATGGGAAGGCAGGCTGAATATGGGGTGGGGGGAGGGTTTACTAACACAGAAGACCTTAACAATAAGTCACATGGTGACCTATTGCTGTAGTTCATGGTTTTATTCAGGACTTAGTGCCTTAGTGATTGGTAGCCAAGAGGTACAGTCTGCGGCCTAAAATTTAATAATAGACTTGTAGCTCCAGATGGGTTTTTGCATTTCAGTGTCTCAGCAAATGTCAGAATTGAGGTGGCTTACCCCAGGACAAAGAGCTCATCTGTGGTATAGTTAGAATCTCTCTCCTTTTCCACAGTGTAGTGTCACCATGCCCATCCATAATGATGCCTCTTTAGAGCACCCGCTGAGAATAGCCCGACCATTGTAACAGCAAGATCTAGCACAGCCATCTGATACCAGTTATAGCCAGGGGATGCTGACCTGGCCTGAACTCAAACACCAGAGCCCAGCACCCAACCCTGCTACTTCATTTTCGGCAATCTCTTGGAAAGCAACTTTTCCAGTGTGAGCAGCTTGCTTTTTCTACCTCTGGTACCGAGTGTGTTCTAAATGTCTTAGGAGATATATATCTAGATTACATAAGCATGCTCTCACTTCTCTTTAAAAATCTCTTTTTACCTAAAATATCTTGCTTGAGACCTAGTGGCTCGACTCTGCCTTCCTATGACATTATCTCTCATTACCAAGGAAGACCCACAGGTCCACTTCTCTTACCACTTATGGGGCTTGGGGGCTCCAGTTACTCCATGTGCTTACAACAAAGAGAGACCAAAGCAGAACACCATACTGAGTTTAAAAAAAGAAAAAGACAAATCCATTTGAGCACTGTTCTTATTCTGTATCAAATCCATTTCCCTCATCTTGTCCCCGTAGCCTTCAGAAAATGGCCATTGCCTTCCTTTTAATGTAATGATGGGGTCAGGGTGCGTGCAACAGTTCTAGTCTTAAAATTCTCGGCAAGAATTGAAAAGTTTCTCCCATCTTTTCTTAAGTTATGTAGCTCAGAGCTGTGCTAATATGTTTTACGCATTGAGTAGCCCTTAAATGTGTTTTATAATCCATGCTTCTAAATGCAGGTCTGAAGTATTCTGTCAGCAAGGTCTGATATGAGCCATATTTTTCTCTTACAGATGATGTGTTTTTACTTCCTGCGTGATTAAGTTATCTATTGTGACAAGCTGCAAAGTTCCCCTGCCCTATAAAATTCAATGCGTGGCAAAATATGGTAAGGGTGTCAAGGCTAATGAAGTTAGGATTTCATTTAGCAAATGAGCACTGTATTCATTAGGCGTATAGTGATCAAGGATGGGAGATAGGCAAACATACTCCTTAGCAATTCTCAGAGAATGACTTGGAGGAGGTAAGTGCTTGCACATAAAATAGAGTTTCTATAAATCTGAGCAGTTGAACTCAAATGATGTACATACTAATGTGTTGTGGCCTCCACTAATGTATGGTGGGATCCAGTATGTTCTCTCTCATTGAGGGACAGAGTTCTCCCATATGATCATTCTCTCATATGATCAACTTCTGAATCCTCATCTGCCTTGCCCACACCCACAGCTACAACAGCAAGTCTCCTGCTCAGTTGTTATCTAGCATGGCTTATGGTAGCCTTTTCTAGATTCCCATAGTACTCAGATACTGCCCTTACCATGCTGTTCACCCCTGACTAAATAGTGGTCATTGTTAGGATATTCATCAAACAAATATGTGTGGTACCATTTGCCCCAAACCCTGTGTACCATAAATACCCATTATTGTGTAATATATCCACTGTTCTATTTACTCCTATTGCCAGCTCCAATGGTCATCATGCAATAAAAGTTTACTAAATATGTACAGGATATATGACATACTATGTCTATTACTACACACATTATCTTCACATATATTCATATATATAGTTATAAATATGTATCTTGAAACTAACATGGATGAAATACCAACTTTATAAAATAAGTCTGTCGACTTCTAATGGAATTTATAACATTTGCTTAAATTATTTATTTATTTTTTGTGTGAGAATTTGTGTGTATGTGTGTGTGTGTGTGTGTGTGTGTGTGTGTGTGTCTGTGTCTGTGTCTGTGTCTGTGTCTGTGTCTGTGTTTTGTCTTTCTCTTACTCTACATGTACCATGATGTGTATGTGGAGATTAGAGGACAATTTATTGGAATTGTTTTTCTCCTCCAAGGATTTGGGCTGTGAATATTGAACTGGAAGTTAGATCTCAGGCTTGGTGGCAAGTCCATTTACCCACTAATCTATTTTGCTAGCCCCTTAAAAAATAATTTTCTAAAGGAAGTTTCCATGCTAGTATGGACAATATTTTAACCTTTTTATACAAAAGAATAAATTGAATCTCAACCCTGTTATGCTGTTTATGACCTACATCAGTGGTATACAATTCTATGGCTTCTTACTACGATAGCTACAGAAACAAGGAGGAATAATGTAAGTATGGTTCAAAGGAGGTAAATTATACTAAAAGACTATGTACATATCAAGATATTACTAAATGTTTGTGCTAGAATTCTTTAAGTTGTTTTTGACTGTTGTTCTAATATTTAATTGCTATATGGATTCATTTACTACTTCACAACAAATCTGGGGATGTGGGTACTCACCACTTATGACCAAGGGGCACAGCACACATTTTCTAATATCTATTAATTAGAATTCTGCTCATAGGATTAGAAATAGCATCCCATATTCACATGGATACATCTTTTTCATCTCATCCCAATCACCTATTCAGTAAATTATTGCTGAACCCTGTCAAGTGCCAAGTCATGTGTGGGTGTCACCACCATAACTTGGAGGCATGTTTCCCCTGAGATGCTTTCACTGGAATGAGAGAGCACGTTGGAAATCAGTGGTAAGTTGTCAGGAGCAAGGTCATTTCAGATGATGCCATGGGCTGTGACCTTAACATGGAAAGCAGTATGACTGTGGAAAAACACTGACTGGTGCTCCTTGCTGTGTCATGAGCGATGTGTCTGGCAAAAAGAAGTCACCATGGTACATGGACTAGGCAAAATTAAAGGTGTTCTTGGGATTTATGAATACCAGATCAGAGCTGAAGTTTGTACATCATCACCTAGGACAGCATGATCAGATTGAGCATGTTAGTAGAATCTCAGTAAAATTTGAAATAGCAGCCTTGTTTATAATAGCCAGAAATTGGAAGGAGCCCAGATATCCCTCAAAAGAGAAATGGATACAGAAAATGTGGCATATTTATACAATGGAGTACTACTCAGCAGTTAAAAATAATGAACTCATGCAATTTGTAGGTAAATGGTTAGATCTGGAAAATATCATCCTAAGTGAGCTAACCCAATCACAAAAGAATACACATGAAATGCAATCACTGATAAGTGGATATTAATGAGCCCAGAAGCCCTAAATACTCAAGGCACAATTAGCAAGTCAAATGACTCCCAAGAAAAAGAAAGGAGAGGACCCTGGGCCTGTAAAGATTCGATCCAGTATTGTAGACCCAGAACAGAGAAATCGTGGGGGGGGATGAGTGGGGAATAGCGGGGGGGGGAGAGGAATTATGGGACATATGGTGGGGAATAACTGGGAAAGGGGAAAGCCTTTGGAATGTAAACATAGAATATAGAAAATAAAAATTAAAAAAAACAAAAAACAAAAACAAAAAAAATTGAATTTGTGTGTTTTAAGTCAAGAGCAACAAATAGCCTTTGGGAGTAGTTGGGACATTCTATTTCTGTCCTTGTACTGGTAATGCCTATTTTTTTTTTGTACTTGGGTCTTAGGCATTGAGTTAATAGATAGATTAATCATAATCTTCAACAACCAGGATAGGACCATTGGTGCAAAAGTGATGCCAATGTTTTGGGGGAGGAACAAACCCATATGTGATTGGATTTAAGACTCATTCTACAAGAGGGAACTTGTGTCTGATACCATAAACCCAGTCAAGGACCTATGACTGAGGAGGAGATTGCCTTAAGGGAGAACCTACTTCTATCATCTTGCTAAATGGAAATGTATCAAGATTCCTTATAAATCCTTACTCTTATATCTACACATTATTGAAACTCTCAGTCCTCCTCAAAGAAGCTTGCTTTTTTCTTAAGTAGAGGTTAATACATAGACTCATAACTGGTCAAAGAGCAGAGAAGTGATTGCAGAATGGTGAGTCCTAAGTAGGACATCTGTATAATGTCCCAGTTGTCAGGAAATATCAAGAAAGATTGGAGAGAAAGGATCAAAGACCTAGGAAATGGGGGAAAGAGCTGTTCAGTGCTGTTTTCTAAATGTAACAGGATTGTCACACTCACAAAGTCAGGGAAGCTGTGGTGGTCTGTATAAAAGCTGCAGAGGTCAAGTCAGTCAACAGTCTACCATGAATGGTGGAAGGATTCGCAAGGTCCCACCTAAAACCAAGGATCTATTGACAGGTGACAGATACTAGGGGAACAAGAGTTGTTTTCTTAGGTATGAAGGACCTTATCCTGGTAGATTGCCTTCACCTTAGAATATCTGAAGATGCAGGTAACTTTCAACCAATGTCTGACTATCAATGCCCTTTAACCTAAGGCTATCATGGACACACATCTGGATGAACAAATTATATTGTCTGTTTATTAAAGTTGGGGTCAGAAGATGATCACTCTGAGGACTTTAAAGGTATCTCAACAGAAAGAATCACAAAGGTTTATGCAAATCTGGTACTTGGTTGGGTAATTTGAGGAGAGGCTATTTAAAAAAGACCAGATGTAGCAGAAAGGTGTAAAAAATTATGTGATTTGGGTATCTTGAAAATCTTAAATATACATCAACAGCCACAAGTATGGCTTACATTAAAATTAATAAATATTAGTAGTTTACCCATTTACTGAGACAGTGGAATTTGTAGATATTGTAGGTTACATGAAGTAGAATTTTGGTGATTATGAAATGCTATGGCTTACATCTAAAAACAAGTACCATTGGTAATAACCTTAAGAACTATTTGTGCACATTAGATCAGGGAATGCCTTTTATCTTTCTCCAAAAAAGCTGGAGGCTTGTGTCTAATCAACCAATGAAGATTTAGAAAGAAAATGGAACAAGCTATTGCTTCATGTATTATTATAAACTGACATTTCTTAGTATCTGGCAGTTTGACAAGATTATCTATTGCCTAATTCCATTTCTGAAAACACTGTTTTAGGAAAGCCATAGACAGAAATAAAGATAGTTGGCTTCCAAGGCTTACCATACAAGTTGCTATGGTAATATGTCATTGAAAAATTTTGGGTCTAGCTGGTTGATATGTGACTCTGTGTATTTGTTAAGGGTAACAAACCTGTCCAAGACAAAATATGAATTTCACTAATTGGAAAAAGAATGCAAGATAAAGCTAAGATGTATGTGCATAGGAAAGGCAAGGGAGAGGTCAAATTGTGACAAATAGACCTAATTTCACTACAAATTACTTGCATAGTCTCATTAAAATAAACAGAAAGAAACCAACTTAAGTGACTTTGGAAAGCAATTCTTTGACTGGACACCACATAGCCAAGGACATAGAAAAATGTATATAAAGGATGAATTATAGTTTACAGGTTGATTTTTCTCAGAACTCTAGGCTAGGGGATATAAAAGTTCATTTTCATGCAGGGATTGAATAAATTAGTAAATATAGATGATAACAAGGACATTTTAACTGCTAGGGAAGTTACAGAAATAGAACTAGAACAGAGTTAGAGAGGTCATATAAGTTCTTTGAAGAGATCACAGGTAGTAAGTAAATAGTTACATAGAAACAGTATAGAAATAAGTATACATATACATTTGTACACCAAGTTTGATGCCCACATACACTTCCAGGCACTGGAATCCAATCATGTTCTTGGAGCATCTCATAATATCGGAACATTAAGGAAGTGCTTAAAACATGCAGCATGTCTAAATGGTACAAGAGTTAACCGGAAAGAGTTCCCAGTAGTCAAAACTGACAAAACATTAGCAATAAAGTACCTAGAGTATTATAAAGCAAAAATTAATATACCCAGGATCAAAGCAATGTCAATGACTGCATTGTTGGAGAAATAAAATATATAATCCTTTAATAAAACTCTGTTCTAAGTATAAGTAATGAGTAAGTATAAGAACTCTCTTATTATTCTGTATTGCCAGAAGCATAATCTACAAAGAGACAAGAGGGGGGAGTGGAATTTAAAAAGAAATAGAATATAGGAAGAGACTTGTAGAAGTAGAAATTTTTGGCTTCTTTGAAGACTCAGGTGTGTCATGTGATGTTTTTCTGGAATCTGTTTTATGAGAGAATGTTTTACTGAAGTCAGAGACATGAGAGGATGTTTTGCTGCTGAGAACAGATACATGGTGTTTTTCTGGAAGATGTCTGGTGAAAGGGCATGTGATGTTTTGCTGGAGCAGACACTTGAGAGAAAATGTAATGTTTGGAAAGGGAATAAGTATAACCCAACAGATGGTGGATAAAGCTGTTGCAATGGTTCAACTTACTACTCTTGGCTGGTCTTTGTTGGGCTTGGTTGATGCTGGTCTTCACTGACAATGTTCTTGCACTGGTTCACCTTGCTTTCTTGGCTGATTTTTACTTGTCCTGACTTCATCAATAGAAATGCACTGAAGAACTTCTAGTGATATTCTGGCAGCTTCTTGCTGCTTCCATGGACTTGGGCTGATTGTTGGAGCTTTGTGGTTTATTCTGCTTTGAGCCATGGCTGCTGATTCATGTTTGTTGTTTTGCTATTGGACTGGACTGCTTATAACAAAGATTGGAATCTCCCCAAGGATTGACTTCTAAGCAGGTCCATGCCCCCCTTATCCTGTTAGCCATCTTCCTCTCATACCTGTGGATGGTGGGCTATAAGGGAGGTCGAGGCATTTCCCTAATTAATTAGATTTGAAAAACATACCTGGGCCTACAGCTTATATCTTCTTCCCTGAAATGTTTAATAATTAAAAGAGAAAAAAAAAAGAGCCCTGGCTGATGCCACCTTTCCTAAATGATTGAAGTCAGCACCCCTGACAATGACATTGTGAATCAGAGTGCGCCTCTTGGTGAGCATCTCTATTCTTTCATAAGACGATTTCATAAGACATGATGCAGAGTAATTAGATAAACCTGAAATAAAAAAATGTGTACAAAGTAATAAACGATTGATGTGGAGGTCAGAGAAGGCTAAGGCTGTCAGGAATTGGAGATTGAGGAGACATTGTGTAAATGCAATACAGGGTCCTTGGTTGAATACCGGGGTTGAAAGAGAGGCAACAGGAAAACACAGTCAAATCTCTTTAAATTTTTCACTTCAAAGTAAACAGAGAGAAACTTGAAGCAATCCCACTAAAATCAGGGACTAGACAAGGCTGCCCCCTCTCACCATATCTTTTCAATATAGTACTTGAGGTACTAACTAGAGCAATTCAACAACATAAGGAAGTCAAATGGATATAAATTGGAAAGAAAGAAGTCAAACTATCACTATTCGCAGATGATATGATAGTATACTTAAGTGACCCCCAAAAAAACTCCACCAGAGAATTCCTATAGCTAATAAACAACTTCAGCAAAGTGGCTGGTTATAAAATCAACTCAAGCAAATCAGTAGCCTCCCTATACTCAGAAGATAAGCAGGCTGAGAAAGAAATTAGTGAATGACACCCTTCACAATAGCCACAAACAATATAAAGTATCTTGGTGTGACTCTAACCAAACAAGTGAAAGATATATATGACAAAAACTTCAGGTCTCTGAAGAAGGAAATTGAAGAAGACCTCAGAAAATGGAAAAATCTTCCATGCTCGTGGGTTGGCAGGATTAATATAGTTAAAATGGCAATCTTGCCAAAAGCAATATACAGATTCAATGCAATCCCCATCAAAATCATGACTCAGTTCTTCATAGAGTTTGAAAGAGCAATTCTCAAATTCATCTGGAATAACAAAAAACCCAGGATAGCTAAAACTATCATCAACAGTAAAAGAACTTCAGGGGAATCAATATCCCAGACCTCAAGCAATACTACAGAGCAATAGTGTTAAAAACTGCATGGTATTGATACAGTGACAGGGAGATGGATTAATGGAATAGGATCGAAGACCCAGAATTGAACCCACACATCTATGGCCAATTGATCTTTGACAAAGGAACTGAAAATATCCAGTGGGAAAAAGATAGCCTTTTCAACAAATGGTGCTGATTCAACTGGAGATCAACATGCAGAAGAATGAGAATTGATCCACTCTTATCTCCTTGCACTAAGCTCAACTCCAAGTGGATCAAGGACCTCCACATAAAACCAGACACACTAAAATTAATAGAAAAGAAACTGGGGAAGACCCTTGAGGACATTGGCTCAGGGGGAAAGTTCCTGAACAGAACACCAATAGCTTATGCTCTAAGATCAAGAATAGACAAATGGGACCTCATAATATTACAAAGTTTCTGTAAGGCAAAAGACACTGTCAAAAGGACAAATCGGCAACCCACAAGTTGGGAAAAGATCGTCACCAACCTACATCTGACAGAGGGCTAATATCCAATATATACAAAGAACTCAAGAAGTTAGACCCCAGAAAACCAAATAACCCTATCAAAAAATGGGGTACAGAGCTAAACAAAGACTTTTCACCTGAAGAAATTTGGATAGCTGAGAAACACCTTAAAAATGTTCAACATCATTAGTCATTAGAGAAATGCAAATCAAAACAACCCTGAGATTTCACCTCACACCAGTCAGAATGGCTAAGATTAAAAACTCAGGAAACAGCAGGTGTTGGCAAAGATGTGAAGAAAGAGGAACACTCCTCCACTGCTGGTGGGACTGCAAGCTGGTACAACCACTCTGGAAATCAGTCTGGCGGTTCCTTAGAAAACTGGACATGATACTTCGGGAGAACCCAGTCATACCACTCCTGGGCATATACCCAGAAGAATCCCCAGCATGCAATAAGGATACATGCTCCACTATGTTCATAGCAGCCTTATAATAGCCAGAAGCTGGAAAGAACCCAGATGTCCCTCAACGGAGGAATGGATACAAAAAATGTGGTATATATACACAATGGAATACTATTCAGCAATTAGAAACAATGAATTCATGAAATTCTTAGAGAAATGTATGGAGCTGGAGAACATCATACTAAGTGAGGTAACCCAGTCTCAAAAGAATACCCATGGTATGCGCTCACTGATAAATGGATATTATCCCAGAATCTTGGGACACCAAAGACACAATCCACATACTAAATGATGTCTGACAAGAAGGAAGGAGTGTACCCTGGTTCTGGAAAAGCTCAAAGCATCAGTGTAGGGGAATAGCAGAACAGGGAAGTGAGAAAGGGTGGATGGGGGAACACGGGGAGGGAAAAGGGCATTTGGGACCTTTGGAGGCGGGGAATTAGAAAAAGGGAAATGAAATGTACATATAGAATATATCCAATAAAAAAGTGTAGACTAAAATGTAAAAAAAAAATAAATCAAAGACAATAACTTTCCACAAATACTTTTTAAAATTTTTTTTCACTTCATTTAAAACTACTCTCTGAAGTGCTGAGCAATTTTGTTTGTTCATTTTGAGACAGGGTCTCTAGGAACCCTCTTGCCTCCACCTCCTGAGTGTTTGATTTATAGGAATGAACCCCTCCTTTCATTTTATAGGAGTCTAGGGATTGGGAGACTTCATTTGAGCCAGGCTACTACTCTACAAACTGAGCTACATTCCTAGATCCCAAATTATTTTCTTAAACTCTATTAATTTTCTTATAATTCAACAATTCTTTAGCTAATCTAAAGTTCCCTGGCTTTACTTTTTTCTCCACCTTTTACACCATGGTGTAGTGTTTGAGGATTTGTCTATAGATGTAGGTGTTAAAACCAGAGTCACTGCTCTGGGGAACCAGCTGATAAGAAGTGAGCTTGGATGCTCTAAAAGGAAGGTCTTGTGGACAACAGTGGTAGCAATATAAATGGCAGCTAATGTTTTTGTGCGCTTCACTATATTTTTATGTTTCCTCTCAGTTCCCTAAGTAAACATATAAGGAATTTGTAAAGACCTTTCTTCACTGTAGAGAAATTTTAATCCACCAACATGGCTGCCATGGCAAGGGATCACACCCAAAGGTATGATCCAGCTGCAACATATACTGTTAGTCACTCTGGAACACAGACACCCCTTTAGTACACACCTTGAATTCCAAACAATGGCATCTAATGAGGGGCAGACAAAGTGGTAAATCAGAGGAAGATTTGACAGAATGAGTCAGAGATAGGATATGCCCAAATCCCATGAGAACAGACAGGAAAGAGAAGCTGCCTGAAGAGCAGTGAGGGAGCGAGTCAATTGAATTCAGTTCAGTCGTGCTCAGTTCAGTTTAGAGCAGAACAGTTGAATTTGGAATAGTTCCATTTGTGGAATTCAGAGGCAGGCTTTCTTTGTTTCTTTGTTTTTCTTTCTTTCCTTTTAAAATTTATTTATTTATTTATTTATTTATTTATTTATTTACTATATATCCCAAATACATGCTGTTCCCCTCTCAGTCTGCCCTCCCCAACATGTGCACACACAGACTTTGTCTCCATCCCTGCTCCCTTTCTCCTCTGAGATGGGGAAGGGGCCCCTGGGTGCCAACCAAACTACCCTAGCACATCAAGTCACTCCAGGAATAGGTGCATTCTCTCCCACTGAGGCCAGACAAGGCATCGCAGTTAGGGGAACAGGATTCACAGGTGATCAACAGAATCAGGGACAGACCCCTTTCTATTGTTGGGGGACCTGCATGAAGACCAAGCTGCACTATGTACGTGCAGGGGTGGGACATGCCTAGGTCCAGCCCATATATGCTCGTTGATTGATGGTTCAGTCTCCGGGAGCCCCATGGGGTACAAGTTAGTTGACTCTATTGGTCTTCTTGTAGAGCTCCTCTCGTCTTCTGGTCTCTCAATCTTTCCCCAACTCTTTCACAAGAGTCCCTGAGCTCTGTCTAATGTTTGGCTGTGAGTCTCTGCATCTGTTTTCATCATCTGCCGGATGGAGCCTCTCAGAGTGAACTTATGCTGGGCTCCTGTCTGAAAGCATAACAGAATATCATTAATGGTGTCAGGGATTGGTTCTTGACTATGGAACAGATCTCCAGTTGGAGCAGTCATTGATTGGGCATTCCCTCAGTCTCTGCTCCATCTTTGTCCCTGAATCAGGGTAAGTTTTGGGTCAAACGTTTTGTCAGTGGGTTGGTGTCCTTATCTCTCTACTGGGAATCCTGTAGAGGCAGTCTTTCTCCACATAGCTGTTCAGTCAGAAGCTAAGAGAAGCCAGTTTTAATCAGTCAGCTCAGAGATAGTTTGATCCAGAACAACTGAGTTAAACCAGCCAAGTAGAGTTCATCAAGAGCTAGAACGACTGAATTTATTCATCAGAAAATCTCAGAGGCTGAAACATTCTAGACCTAGTTTAGCAGACAGAAGCTGGAGGCTGAAGCCTTCATGATCTTGGCTTGTGGAAGATTAGATTGAAAAAAGGCAACAAACTTCCAGGCCTAGGCCTAGAGATAGTTACTACAGAGAAGCAAACACTCTGGGCTCAGTCCAAGCCATGCATTTATAAAGCTATGGTATGACCCTTGCTTATCTCATAACTTCATCTGAAATGAAGGTGACATTCACATTTATACTTCATGAGATTGGGAAACGAAAGATGAACACACAGTGTTCATCTCTCTGCTTCGTGGCCGACACTTGCCACCTGATGACAAGGAAGAAAGCCACAGGCTTCCTTTAGCCAGGATGTACAAAGTGTTTTGAGTCTGCACATTCTTTCAAAGCTTGTAGCTTAGCAGATTGTCCATCTCTTCCATCTGCTGTGTCTCCTGTTCTCACTATCACAAGCCATAGCTTGTTGGGGGGAAATATTAAAAAAGGAACAACCACCAAGTTCCCAGGCTCCACCATCCCGCTACTCTCTGCTCACCCACTCTCCGGCAGGGCCAGAGCTTCCGAGTTCCCTTTGCTGCCATGCTGGCGCCATGCAATGACTGTCCACCCCACGGTCAGCTGCCACAGCACGCAGCAACCGGTAGAAACAAAACTACAGAAGCTTTTAATTAACAAGTCAGATTTATGTATCCATAGATTCTCGTTTCGCAAGATGTCCACACAATAATTTCCGAGCCAACTGATAATGATACAAGCTGTCCACTTAGATCAGACAAGTTATCCCAATTATTCTATCCCTATGTAATATTCATAACTACCTGTGGCTATTAAAACCATGCGGGATAAGGATCTTCCTCCTGTCCATCTACCTCCATCTTGGCTTCTCCTCTCTCCTCCTCTGAGTTGCTCTGTAGCTCTGTAATGCTTCGCTCTGCCTCCCTTTTCCTTGCTCAATCACAGGCCTCCTGCTGCACTGATATTTTAAGATAATTGGTCAGGGAAAATCCTGCCATAATCGCTCTTTGGTACTCCTAGAACACATACCATGAAAAGATGCTTAGAGTCTTTATGAGATCTTACATGACGGTTGCCCTTGCTCCACGTCCTCTAATTTTGTTATTGATGCATATTGTTGGCTTAGATAATAAGATCTAGTCATCCAGTCCTGAGAACAAGAACTGCTAGGGTGTGGAATAGTCTGAAGGAATCCATTGTAAATAGTTCCAAAATTAATCTCTGAAGAGTGACATGTGCTCTCTTGCCTTTTCTATGTACAATGGAATACAAATGATATAAAATTGATCTGAAATGAGCATCTATTTTTGTCTTTACTAAGCTTGCTTTTTAAATATAGGTCACTTCAAGAAGAAACACTTGCAGCACTTGTGGGTAGGCTCCTTTTTGTGGCTTACTAAGAAGGTTGATCGGAACTGATATGTCTACATTTACCCTGTGCCTTAATTACCTACAGTCGTCTACATGAAAACATGCACAGAATACAGATTTCCATATTGATTATTTTACAGCTTATCTCTCTCGAAGTTTTTTTTTTCTTTTTTCTTTTCTTCATTAAGTATATGCCCTGGCCATTTTAACTTGGGATAGTACTTTCAATCATTACACGTCCCCCAAATACATGGGGATGTCTTGATTTGCAGAATTTCTTATTGCAGCTCCTAGAAACGGCTTTTCTTTTCAGTTCACTGGTTCAAGTTAGGACATGTCTTCCAACTCTACTGGCTGTGGTATGTAGGAAGTAAGGCCTATTGTTTTGATGACAAAGTTGTTATTTTACTTACAATTAATAAATCTCACCTCTGTCTAAATACTTCACAACATGCAAGTGTGCTACCTGGATGTGTCCTTTTGTGCACATTTAGATTATTTTAGAATGGTAAGACACAGCAATGGGAGATGAAATTCATTCAAAGTATATGTGTATGTGTGTGTGTGTGTGTATGTGTGTGTGTGTGTGTGTGTGTGTGAGAGAGAGAGAGAGAGAGAGAGAGAGAGAGGGAGGGGGAGGGAGAGAGATGTGTATAGTATATAATATTATGTATTATTTGTTATACTCAAGGGAAATATATTTAAGAATTAGTAAATTTATACTTCGAACACAAAGTGGATCTTGAGAGACATTCTCAATTTATTTTTGCCTGTAGCACTTTTACAATTTACAGATTATATAAAAGAAAAGAAATCCACAGAAAGTGCACAAATATAGATTTAGGTGCAGGAGGAATATACATATGCAGATTTATCTGAGCAAGTAATAAAATGTGGCTTTAACTCAGGAAGTACACACGTGTAGCCTTAGCCCGAGAAGTACAAGTTTGGAGACTAATTTGCTGCATCAAGATGGCACCCATCTGCTGCAGAGGGTGTGAGTGTCCTTAAAAACATTTCAGCCTACAACTGAAATGATTGAATGATAAATGGTGTTTATATTTTGCCACTAAGAAAATAAAAAGACAGCACCATCTGATTGCTAATTATTTCTTCCATTTTGGAAATATTTGCCCCAGTGAACTCATCAGTCCTAAGTTCTTGGGAGCTCTTGGGTGACACATGGCATATGGCTCCATGGGAAATGACAATGTTTCAATTTTGGAAGCAATTCAAAGAATGCTCAGTCTTTTCATTATGATATTTATCAATTCTCAAATATTAGAGAATTCTACAAAGGCACTATACATATATACACATATATTTACTTATATTTACATATACATATATTTACTTAAGAGATCTTTGTTGATAGTGACTTTTTTAAAAATCAAATTTAATTTTTTATTTATTCACTTTGCATCTTGCTCACTGCCCCCTTCCAGTCACCACCTCCCATAATCCGTCCCCCATACCCACTGCCTTCTCCTCTGAGTGGTTGGGGACCCCCTTGGGTATTCCCTGACCCTGGCATTTCAAGTCTCTGTGAGGCTAGGAACTTCCTCTCCCATGGAGACCAGACAGAGCAACCCAGTACAGGCAACAACTTTTGGGATAGCGCCTGTTCCAGTTGTTTGGAACCCACAGGAATACCACCATATTTGTTTACTATTGTAATCTAGCATTGTAACCCTACCTTCTCCTCCTCGCAGGCTGTAGGCCACTAGCCCATGAGGACAAAGGGAGCAGAGTCTAAGGACAGGTTCAGAAGGCTCATGAGTATGAAGGCAAGGACAGACTTCTGAGATCAGCTTTGGAGAGGTAGTTTGACTTTATTCAGGGTGAATCAAAGGGTTTTGCCTTTGGGAAGAGAGTAAGGGGTCATATGTACCCTTGTCTGTTTGGAGCTTAGGATCTGAAGAGTGCCTCATTTGCATGGAGAGGCCTTCCAGGAATTCCAGGTGCTTGCTGGACAGGAAAACAGAAGCTGAACCTTTCATCTCACCAAGGCTAAGTGACATTCACGTCAGGTAGAGGGTGTGAAGTGGGGGGGTCTGGCTCCCCAGATCAGGCAGAGAACCTAACCGGAAGCTGCACTAAGAAAAGGGAGTCCTCCATCTCTACACAGCTCAAGAGATGTCCAGACATTTTTTAAGGTGTTTCTCAGCCATCCGAATTTCTTCCGGTGAAAAGACTCTGTTTAGCTCTGTACCCCATTTTTGGATAGGGTTATTTGGTTTTCTGGGGTCTAACCTCTTGAGTTCTTTGTATACATTGGAGATTAGCCCTCTGTCGAATGTGGGGTTGGTGAAGATTTTTTCCCAATTTGTTGGTTGCCGATTTATCCTTTTGACAGTGTCTTTTGCCTTACAGAAACTTTGTAGTTTTATGAGGTCCCATTTGTCTATTCTTGCTCTTAGAGCATAAGCAATTGGTGTTCTGTTCAGGAATTTTTCCCCTGAGCCAATGTCCTCAAGGGTCTTCCCCAGTTTCTTTTCTATTAGTTTTAGTGTGTCTGGTTTTATGTGGAGGTCTTTGATCCACTTGGAGTTGAGCTTAGTGCAAGGAGATAAGAGTGGATCAATTCTCATTCTTCTGCATGTTGACCTCCAGTTGAGCCAGCACCATCTGTTGAAAAGGCTATCTTTTTTCCACTGGATGTTTTCAGCTCCTTAAAAAATGTTCAACATCACTAGTCATTAGGGAAATGCAAATTAAAACAACCCTGAGATTTCACCTCACACCAGTCAGAATGGCTAAGATTAAAAACTCAGAAGACATCAGGTGTTGGCGAGGATGTGGAGAAAGAGGAACACTCCTCCACTGCTGGTGGGAATGCAAGCTGGTACAACCACTCTGGAAATCAGTATGGCGGTTCCTCAGAAAACTGGGCGTGATACTTCCGGAGGACCCAGCCATACCACTCCTGGGAATATACCCAGAAGATTCACCAGCATGCAATAAGGATACATGCTCCACTATGTTCATAGCAGCTTTATATATAATAGCCAGAAGCTGGAAAGAACCCAGATGTCCCTCAACAGAGGAATGGATACAAAAAATGTGGTATATATACACAATGGAGTACTATACAGCCATTAGAAACAATGAATTCATGAAATTCTTAGAGAAATGGATGGAGCTGGAGAATGTCATACTAAGTGAGGTGACCCAGTCTCAAAAGAATACCCATGGTATACAATCACTGATAAGTGGATATTAGCCTAGAAGCTTGGAACACCAAAGACACAAATCACATATCAAGTGATGTCTCACAAGAAGAAAGGAGTGGACACTGGTGCTAGAATGGACCAAAACATCATTGTGGGAGAGCACAAGAACAGTAAACTGGGAGGGGGTGGATGCGGGAGCAGGGGGAGGGAAAAGGACATGTGGGACCTTTGGGGGTGGGGAACCAGAAAAAGGGAAATGAATTGTAAATATAGAATATATACAATAAAAAAAATCAAAAAAAAAAGAATTATGTAAGAGCTGGGGGGGAGAGGAATTATGGGACATATGGTGGGGGGGAACTGGGAAAGGGGAAAGCCTTTGGAATGTAAACATAGAATATAGAAAATAAAAAAAAGAATTATGTAAGAATAATATCTCAATTAAACATTTTATATATCAAAAAAAAAAAAAAAAAAAAAAAAGACATGTCCAGACACAGAGGACTGTGAACAGGGCCCAACAAAGCTTGCACTTAAAAATGAGCTAAATGGTATATCTTAGTTTTTAAAAAATATTTATTGCTTTGTGTGGGTGTCTGCATATATGTGTGTGTGTGTGTGTGTGTTCATGTGTGTGCATCCGCATCCAAACCAGATGAGAACATTAGAACAACTGGAGTTACAGGCATTTGTGAGCTGGCCGCCATGGATGATGAAAATTCAATTCAGGTCCTCTGCAAAGGTATAAACTATACTCAATTGGCAAGCCATTTCTGTAACAGCTAGTCTCTTTTATATGGTATTTGAAAGGATTTAAAGACATTATGGACATATAATAAAATCAACATAAGTTGTCAAGTTACCAAAACTCTTGACTCACAAAGGTATTATTTGAGTATTGTATCTTGCTTTTCTGCTTATAATTATATGAGACAACAAGGGCTTCACTTTCTCATTTTTAAAAGAGTTCATAATATCCCCTGAGTTTATGTAATGCATTGATGTAGCAAGATAAAATTAAATAGAGTTCTTGATTAATGACAATTAAGACAGATGGCAATGATAGATTTACTGCAAAACAAAGTCTTTATACAAATTTTATGCGACAGTGTGTGCAAATTCTTTCCAACCATACCCCTATTGTAACATCTCAATCTGTTTTAGGGATTATTTCCATTACTATGCACATTAGTAGGTTATAATAGTACAGTGTATATGTTTCTGATATCTCCTTTCTACCTTCACAAATAAGAGACAAACTTTCATCCAGTGATTTCTCTTGGCATACTAGTTGCCTATATTAACACTTTTCTCATGGCTATTTGTTTTCTCAGAAATTTCTAAAGATATCCTCTTGGTTAACAGTTTAATGTCAAACTCGAAAACATTTGTTGTCTTTTAATTTAATGACCTTAAGATAAGCTTCTCATATTCTGACTCTGTCATAAATTAGCCAAAGAAGCCATGTAGTTGGAACATTAGTAGTCATTCCAGTTCTGTTTTGCAGGTCATTGCAAAGTTGAGGGATCACAGTAATAAAGAACTTCAGACAGCGAGTGTTTAGTTAAAACTAGATCATTTACATTTATTGTTGTACTGGCTATTAAAACTGTCAGAGAAAAATTCCTCTATCAATGCTAATTGCTCACGAGGAACAGATGACGTCCTAGTGAATGTGTATCATCTTATAGACCCAAATGCCTCAGACTAACAAGAATTGGCAAAGCCTTTCCTGAGTCAGTTCCTTGGACTGACACAGCCTTCCTTAGGTTTGTATGTGAACGTTCACAGAGTGTACAGAAACTATCAACTGCAGTGCCTTCCAATGGAGATGAGCTATCTCCTCCACATTGTGCTATAAATAATAAATGCCCTGAAGTTCCTTGTTGCATAGTAATGCTCCAGTAGAGTTAGCATTGTCTTCCAGATCCCAGCATTTCTGTGCATGTGTCTATGTGTGTGTTTTCACTTAATTCCTTCCGCACCCTAGTCAAGTTTCCCAAGCCATGTTGGATGCTGTGATTACTGGAATAAGAAAGCCAACAACAGAGAACAGCAGCAGCAACAACATCAAAATCTATTGCAATAAGGACAAAAGGTTGCTTTGGTGCTGATATGCCAAAAAAGGGAAGTTTGAGAGCAGAATGTGTGTGATTCTAGGTCAACCATGCTTATTAACTGCTGTTACTCAAAAAGAAATAAAAACTCCTCATTTGTTCATGTTTAGAAATCTAATTAATTTAGAGCTATATCCCACTGAAGTTGAATTTCTAGTCTTCCATACATTATGAAATGGAGGTACCATCTTTCACTGCTAGTTCCGTGACAGATAGACATACCCTAAGTCTAAAGCTAGCAAGAGGCTTTTAATATAATTATGCATCCCATAGTATCCCATGAAGAGTAGCAGTACTAGAAGCCCCCTTCAAGTCAGTGGATATGAGAGTTTCTAATATTATGTAGCATATAATTATATATAAATTCATACATATCCCCATATCCTTTAAAGTACCTGTTTATTATTTATGACATAATACAATATGAATGCTATATAAATAGCAATGTTATCTTTTTAGGGAATGATGGCTTAATGTGCATCATTAAGATGTGTTGGTACCCCCTCCTGTGGTCTAAGGAATGTTAATTAGCCTCTCTTTTCCAGAGGGGCTAGTGCCCATGACTTTTTCAAAGTTCCTGGGCTGACGTCTTCACTATCATGTGATAGAAAAATAACATTTTGATAAAGGATATCTCTATGTCACCCTAGCTGGTCTAGAACTTGATATTTAGACTAGACTGGCCTAGATCTCACAGAAATCTGCCTGTTTCTACAGTTCTGGGATCAAACGCATGTGCTAGGCTGGAGAGATGGCTCACAACATGTTTTTCAGATACTATCAATCTGTAGTTGATTACATCTGTGAACAGGAACTTCACTGACATGGGGCCCCAGCAATATCTTTTGCTATTGCAGAAAGTTCCACCGAAGTGACTAAGCTAATACTAGCTTGCCAGACTCTACTGTGTGTCTGCTTAGATACTTCCTAGTCCACTATTCCCAGTAGCCACATGTTCTATGGCAACACATTTGGGATTTCTATGACCCTGACCCTGGTCCAGGTGTATTAATCAAAATAGCTAAGGTTTATACAAATTAAAGGCAATCTAAAATAACCTAAAATGTAGTAGTCAAAATTACCATGTTGAGTCTGATTACTATGTTTTGCCAATAACAAATATTGCAAGGTTACTCTGACCCTAAAATAACATTGCTATAATTGCAGTTTTTTGCCTTTAAAAACAAATAAACAAACAAGGCAACCAACCAACCAAACTAACTAAACAACTATACTCTGAAGCATAAACTGTTCTTAGTCACTAGCCAAGAATAAAGGGGTTTTGTACCTTCAATTGTCTTTATCAGTCATGCATGTGAACAATCATTTTCTGGAGGCCCCAGCAAGATTACCCTCCTCTCCCATCAGACTCAGTCTTACTCCCAACCCACCCACCCACTGGAGTCTGTAGGAAAGGTACACCCTGAAAATGTCCCAGGGTCTTGTACTGAGTTTGGAGAGGTTTGGAATGACTGCTATGTTCCCAGACACCAACATGGATGAGTTCTTCTGACACTCCTAAGATGTAAATCTGTATACTGAATTTTCCCTTTGTTCAGAGGGATATACCTCCTAGGGATCCTAATTGGGGACTAAGAAGGATTGGACTTTTGAGGAACCTTGTTAATCACTAAAAGGAGTAGTTCTCTTAAGGAACCATCTTCTGAGTAAGAGTATGAGGCCTCTTTGGAAATCTCATCAGGGTTGAAGAGGATGGGCTCTTTGAGGAGCCTTCTTAAAGTTTTTGTCCTCCCATGATAAGTTGGAATATCAATAATGGGGTAGGGACTGTTTTCCTAGTTCTGTTTCTTATAAGCTGAAAGAACTTTTAAACTCAAAGTCATTAATCCGGGCTGTTTAATAACATCTTTTCTCTGAGCATAATTTAATGTTTTGTTTTGTCTAAATGTGTATGAGTGTGTTCGTGTGTGTGCATGTACATACATGTACACAATAACCAGAGGTTGGCATCAGATTTTTTTTTAGATGCTGTGCATCTGTTTTTGAGACAGGGTCTCTCACTGGCCTAGTGCTCTTGGGTTTGGAAGAATGAGTAGTCAGAGAGCTCTAGGGATCTTCTGTCTCCACCTCCCAGGTACTGCGATTAAATGCTTATGGCTGGCTTCTTTTTCATGGGTTCTGGGGATCTAGCTCAGATATTTATGCTTGCATGACAAGCACTTTCCCACTGGACTTGAATACAATTTCTCCAGCTCTTGAATATAATTTCTTGTTATGGCTTTCTTAGCTGACGTGTGTCCCTAATATTTTGCATGCATTTTCAGCCTTTCTGTTCCTGTTGGTTTGGACTGCAGGCTGAATCCAAGTTGGCTTTTCACATCACTGCTTTTGCTGGCACCATTGTCTCTGGCTGAGATTATCCATCCCACCTTCTTAGAAATTGCTCTTCCATTATCCACTGCTGAGTACTGGGTCTATCTTCCTGAGTGCTAGGATCTTCTATACTGTGCATCCAAAGGACAGGAGTTGGCACAAATGACCCTCAAGGCATTTTGTTGTTGTCCTGCTTAATTTTCTCTCTTCTTGGGCCTCAGATGATGATCTTGCTTCTTGGGATAAAGATGTATAATACCCTTTATCATTGCATCGGTCTCAGTGACTAACCCCATACATTGCAAACAGCACACACACAAACATTTCTGATTTTGTTAAATTGAAATGAATCATGTAATTTTTACAGGCTGGCATGAGGCAGAATAAATGGAGGTGGTTGTAGAATTATGGTAATTATTGTGATCGAATTTTCTAATTGTTTCCCAGTCTCATTTACTGTGGCTAACAGATGGAAACCTAGAAAAAGCAATGGGCTAATTCTCAAGAAATAACTTCAATTGCCTTTACAAACAGTCATCAGCTCACGGTGAGAGTAATCACCATCAAGTGTATTCTGTGTTGTGCATAGAGTCAGTGAAATGGTTGTTTAATATAATGGAGAGATGATAATAACTTTAATGTTTTGCTATCTGTTCTTCCTATGATGTCTCTAAGTGTATCAATTAAGAGGACCACTTAACCTATAGGAAATGTTTTTCCATATCCATTACTTCTTTCAAAACATTTAATCTTCATGTTTTATCAAAAAATACTCAAACATATGCACATACACAATGCTTGAGATTCATCATATTTAACATGGTGTATTTGGTGGGGCATATTGAAAAAGAAGTACTTGCTCAAGCCTTTTGATTTTAAGGCTTGTCTTAGTCATTATTCTATTACCATGAAGAGATACCATGACTGATACATTTTCTTAAAGAAAGCATTCAATTTGTGGCGTATTTACAGTTTTAGAGGAGAGAGAGAGAGAGAGAGAGAGAGAGAGAGAGGGAGAGGGAGAGGGAGAGGGAGAGGGAGAGGGAGAGGGAGAGGGAGAGGGAGAGGGAGAGGGAGAGGGAGAGGGAGAGGGAGAGGGAGAGGGAGAGGGAGAGGGAGAGGGAGAGGGAGAGGGAGAGGGAGAGGGAGAGGGAGAGGGAGAGAGAGAGAGATTGAGAGATTGAGAGATTGATCTTGGCTTTGGTTTTGAAACCTCAAAGCCCACAGTGACATAGTTCCTCTTAACCCTTGCTAAACAGACCTCTCTGGTGACTAAACATTCAGATATATGACTTTATGGAGGCCACTCTTATTTCTTATCCAAACCACTGCATTCCATTCCCTGGCTCCAATAGGCCATATTAAAACTGTATTTAGTCCAGTTTCAAAAGTTCCCATAGTCTATCACAGCCTCAATACTATTTAAATGTCTTACATTCAAAGGTTCTTCTGAGAATGATGGCAACCTTAACTGTAACTCCAAACTGGCTATCTTCTGTAACCAGGTAAAACCTCAAGTGAAGGGATTGGGACACCAAACCAGCCACAAAACCCTTGGCCTACAGTTTGTCTTGCCTGCAGAGTGTTCTTGGACAGGAGCCTAGCAGAATCATTATCTAAGTGACCAGAGAGACTTCATCTAGCAACTGATGGGAGCAGATGCATAGTCTCATAGATAAACATTAGGCAGAGTTGGGAAGTCCTGCTGAAGAGAGGGAGGAAGGATCAGATAAACGAGAGGGGTCAGGGTCATACCACAAGAATGACAGCCCAACCCACAGATTATTCAATTGCCTGGGACTGATGGGGACTCTCAGAGATACAGGGTCTCACCTAGGTCCTCTGCATATATGTTATGGAAGAGTAGCTTGGTGTTCTTATGGGAATCCTAATAGTCCCCCCTAGACCAGGGACTGTGTCTGAATCTTTTGTCTACTTGTGGGACCGTTTTCCTCCTACTGGGTTGCCTTGTCTAGCCTTAAAGTGAAGTTATGTGCCTGATATTATTGTAGTTTGTTATCTTGTGTATGAATGATGTCTCTGGTAGGCCTGCTCTTTTCTGAGGGGAGGCAGAGGAAAGGTGGATCTGGGAAAGAAGGGAGGTGAGGGTGAGAGACTAGGGGGTGGTGAGGAAACTGTGGTCAGTATGTAAATATACGAGAGAATAAAAAATAAATTTACAAAGCAGATCACGTACTTCCAATATACAATGGCACAGAGTATACCTTACCAATCGAAAATGGAAGACAGAAAGATAATGAGGAAATAGTGGGCCAAATCAAAACTGAAATCCAGCAGGTTAAGCTCTAAATTCTGCATTTCCATGTCTGATGTTAAAATGCTCTTCAGGTCTCCAACTCTTCTTGGATGTAGAACACTTGTCTCTCTTAGGCTGGTTTCATATGAGCCCACAGCTTTCCTCAGCAGGTCTCTCATGACTCTGGGATCTCTAACATTTTGTGTTTTCTAACATATTCCAGGCTTCATCTTGGTAGTTATAAACATTGCCCTCTCTTGGCCTCCATGTAAGGACATCCTGGCACATGCCTGGCCTTAGTAGCTTTCCTTAGTCATGCAGAGAGATTCTACAACCCCATTCTTGTATCCTTGACTCTAAAGCCAGACCATGTGGCCGAAGCTGCAAGGTTCTACTGCTTGATGGGACTGGAACTCAACTCACTCTTTCAGCTACATTTACATATTTTTGTTGTTGATGGTTTTCTTCATCACTTAAGCTTTCTTTTAATTCCTTTGCATGAAGCTGGGTGGGATTTTGCCCTGAGGTTACCACTCTGTTCATCTCGCATAAGACTCAGATCCAATCAAACATTTCCTTGTGTTCCTGGTCTTCTCAAACTGAGCATCACATTTTTTTTTGCCCAGCTTGCTCCTTTCCATTATGTATCTGCTTAGCAGCAATTATTAATATCCACATGAAAGAGTCAACTCTAGGCTGTCTTGAAATATCCCTTGCCAACACAATTAATCCAAAACTCTTAGATTTTTATGACAAAGGCAAAAAAACATAGTCACTTTCTTTTGCTAAAATATTACAAGAATGGTCTTTAGGCCATTCACCTACTAATATTCTTCCCATCTGAATCTCCTTGAGCCAGGCACCCACAATTCATCTCATGCTTAGTGCCAGTCTTCCATGCTCCTAGTAGGATGTCCCATTGATCCCCGCTTAAAACATGCAAATTCTTTTCTCATTCAAAGTCCCTAAGTCTCCTATATTCCTTGAACAAACATCATGGTCAGGCTAATCAGCAATATCCCAGTTCCTGGTACTAACTTCTATTCTAGTCATTGTTCGACGACTATGAAAATATACCATGACCAAAGCATTTTTTTTTAAATAAAAGGAAATATTTGATTGGAGACTTGTTTACAGTTTCAGCTCCTTGGTTCACACTCATCATGGATCATGAGAGAGAATATGCTGGCAGGCAGGTGTGGTGCTGAAGCTACATTCTGATCTGCAAGCAGAGAGTGGGAGCTGGCTCTGGTTTGGGTTTTTGAAACCCGGAAGCCCAAGCTCCAGTGATACACTTCCTCCAACAAGGCCACACCCTCTAACACTTCTCAATAGTGTCACTCTCTGATGACTCAGCATTCAAATATATGAGCCTATGGGGGCCATTCTTAGTCAAACCAGCACAAGAGCACCATTTTTTTTAATGAAATATATACATTCCAACTTTGAAAATCATTTTAAATGAGTTATGGAGGAAAGGTGAACAAATATTGTACGATTATATATCTGACCGATTAAAACTACTCTCCTGTTTCAGAAAAGAAAAAGCACTAATATTATGAGATAAAATAGAAAATTCAGACTGGGAAACTATGCTTTGTATCTAAGTTTAGTTTATGGTATTAGAAGTCAGGATAAAATACAAAACTCCATGGCGGTGGGGTTTAGACACAATGAGGCCTGAAATTCTAGAATCCTGGTGACATGTAATAGATAAGACTATGCAAAGTAAAGCCCAAGAAATGCAATTAACCCAAAAGTCAGTAAGGGATGTCAAAGCCCTACCTTTTGTATAGCATTGCCAGTCTAAGTACTTAACACTTTCTTTTTAATTGTTTGTGTGTGTGTGTGTCTGTGTATCTGTGTGTGCTTGTATGTATGTGTATCGGGGAGAGGGAGAGAGGAAAAGAGAGAAGGAAAGAGGGAGAGAGGGAGGGAGGGAGAGAGGGAGAGGGAGCAGAGGAGGAGGAGGAAGAAGAAGAGGAAGAATAATAAAGGAGGAGAAGAAGGAGGAGGAGGAGAGGAGGAGGAGCAGGAGGAGGAGGAGGAGGAGGAGGAAGAGGAGGAATAAGGAGGTGCCTTTAGAGGTCAGAAGAAAGAATGAATCCCTTGGAGCTTGAGTTACAGGCAGTTGTTAGCTGCTGACTGTGAGCATTGGGAACAGAACTTGAGTCCTCAGGAAGAGCATTGAGCACTCTTACCCACTGAACCCTTTCTCTAGCCACTGAATTCATGAAATCCTCTTCACCTCAGCCAGTCTTCAGTCTTACAAGTGTACCTTTATATAATAATCTAGCCCTGCTTCCACTTCTACCTATATGTCTTTTTCTAATTCTTTGTTCCAGCCACAGAACTGAGAGCCCCTCCTGAGGTACCCACTAAACCCCAACATCTAACATCAACACTGTAGATAAAATAGCTTAAAATGTATTTATTCCTTGGTCCTATATGTCTAAGATTAAGATGGTAGTACTTTTTAGCATTTTAATGCATGTATTTAGGTTAAAAGCAGAGCTTAAACATCTTATTATTGGTGTCTTAAATAGCACTACATGCAACCTCTCTTATTTCTGCAGAGTAAGGAAGCGTGAGGGCTGGTTTTGTTATTTGTCATAATTTTATGGTAATGGAAGATTAAGCTGACTGGTTAAAAAACAGAAAAAGAAAACAGGAAAACATTTCTTTCTGCTGTGCTGTTCTCTAGTCACTACTTCCTGGAAACATATAAAAGAAATCTAGAGGGGGTAGTAGGGGAATTTAAGCAAATTGATGATGTGTTTGTCTTTGCCAAGGAAACCAAACTGTTTGCCCACCACACAAAACTAATGTCTCATGCTACATTGTCGATCTGTTCAAATGGAAGAACTAGTTAATAATTCCCTTCTTCAGTATGCTGTCTTGAAGAGATGGTTTCCTGAAAGAAAATATATTCCTTACTTAGAGATGATTTTGTAAGCACACAGAAAAGTGGGATATAAAAGAGTAAACTCCAGGCTTTTTGAAAACATGTCTTAGGAGACTGAAGTAATATAGTTCTCTGGTGGAGAATCAAGTTTAAATGATTTTTCAGGTACACCTGCTCTCTCTTTCTCTCTTCTGCTAACACCTCCTCTCTCCCTAAAGCTTGGTCTTTTTAGAACACAAGCTAAATGAAATCTTCTTCTGGTGTGAATGGCTATTTTTTTTTAAACTAAAGCCATGTTTGATGACACAGCGGGAGTGTCTGAGATGCAAAATGGGGTATTGCATTATGCCTAGTCAGTAGAATTTATTAGGATGCCACAGTACTAGTAAAAATGTGCTAAGAATAATGAGGAACAAATAAGTATCCCTCAGAAACTTTATAATCCAGCTTCTTAGGTTATAAAGGAAACTCAGGGTAGCTTAATAGATTTGGCTTATGGTGTAGTTAAGTGTCTATGTGTATGTATGTGTGTCTGTATGTCTATGTGCCTGTGACAGTGTGTCTGTGACTATGCGTATATGTGTATCTCTCTCTCTTTCTTTGTGTGTGTCTAGGTCTAAGTGTATGTGTGTGTGTGTGTGTGTGTGTGTGTGTGTGTGTCTGTGTCTGTGTCTGTGTCTGTGTGAATGTGCATGTATGCCTGTGTATATATGTGTGTCTGTGTGGTGGTACACATATATTTGTGTCTGTGTGCATGTGTGTGTATGTGCGTGTTTTCATGTGTGTGTGCGTGCACACACACAAGCACACATTGAAGTACACACACATGGATACCCATGGAGGCCAAAGGTCCAAGTCCATTGCCTTCCTTGATTGTTCTTTATTTTATTTTTTTGAGGCAAAGTTTCTCACTGAGCCTGAATCTCAACAATTTGTTTAGACTGGCCAGTGAGCCCCAGGCATGTTCTTGTCTCTACCTTGACAGTTCTGGGATTACAAACATATACCACTATCCCTGCTTTTTACATAGGTTCTGGGGATTGGACTGAGGTCTTCCCACTTCTTGCATGGCAAGTGCTTTACTGACTGTGCCAGCCCAACCCTGTAGTAAATCATTTTAATTGAAAGTAAGTAGAATCAAGTTTTCTTTCAGTTTACAGGGAAAGCGTGTGTAACAATGAACTGAAGATACTGTTCCTTTCAACGATGACTGTATCCCTGAGGAAGCTGGTCTGCTATGAGGTAATAATCATTTTAATAATGGCAGATCATTGTAAAACATGGTGTTGGCTTTATCAAGGTGTCCTGATGGTATTGGTGACAGTTACATTGTGGCAAAATGGGATGCCTGGAAGAGGCACTCACTGCCTGGACAGTCACTGGGGCCAGAGTGACATTGCTTTAGAATAAGTCAGGTTTGTTCATCGGCCTGAGTATCCAGGGCAACTATCAAAGACTTTTGAGGTAATATATACTGTAGTACTAGAAGCTGGCTTAATATCTGTTAGATGAATGAGTAAAACAAGCCATTGGAAAGGTGGTTATAATCTTCCGGTGTCAAAGCCTACGGAAAGGAACTGTACCGACTACTGGGCTCACTCGAGCAACTACTGAAAATACAGACTGAGGTCGAGATACTCTGAGAATGGCCACAGGATGCCAGTGTAGTAGCGTCTGCCCACTAGTTCTGTAAAGTACAGATGACTGTCTCCTAGGAGGCTGGAAGTCAGGATGACCTATTTACTTGTGAACAAACACGGGTATCCAGGTCAGGACTGTGTTTACCCTGTCCTTGGCAGACGAGTTATTATTTTTCTATTGAGATGTTCTCTGGTGAATTACAAATGATAGCCACAGCAACAGTCTCTGTTCAGCACACAGACGTTTTCCCAGAGCATCCTTTGAAATTTGAGAGGGAGGTTGTCTGCCCATAATGGGCAGGGTATAGCAAAGTGAATGACAGAATGCTTTGTTTTAGTATATTTAATATTGGCTGAAGTTGGGGCATCTATATTAAAATGACACAGAAAATGACTAATAAGGGTCCCCAAGAAAACACTAGGTACAAGCACTCAAATAGAAGGTTCAGAAAGCTCTCTGTATCTGATTTACTTGGTTACTAATATAGAAAATCTATAACAAGAGAACTGTACCCATTTTAGAGATGCACAAAGCCATTCTTTGGTCTCTGGAGAGACACCACATTACCTTTTCTTCTCTACATTACAGTTAGAGCTTGGCAAGAAGGGAATGCAGAGACATCATTTTACTAGCATTCTCTCAGCTCTTCTGCATTATGTTTGACTTTATACAAAGCTGCTGAGTTTCCAAAGTACAACTGTGTTTTTCCAAGTGAGACTAGTGTCTCTGGACTGTGCCAAGTGACTTGATTCAGCTGGCCACACCCCACAAAGCATCATGACTTTTATCCAAACTGAGGATGAGTCAAAATCTTATTTAACAGATTAGTACAGGGCCCAGGAAGATGGCAAAGTTGACTCCAAGATTATTCAGTGACTGAGATCTTACAGGGACAACTATTTTAAAAGTCACAACAAGATTGGTAGAATAGGTGGAGAACTATTTTTTTTTGTTCTGTGATGATCAAAAACACAGCTTTTAGGATTAAAAAAGGTTGCTTCTACACGCAGATCGAGAGAAGGAGATGGTGAATCTAAACCCACACTGACAGCGGAGCAGAGGCCTGTGCTGATGCCTCTTTATATATGATTGGGATCTTATTTTTATGAAATTCACATTCTATCCTTTTTATTCATGGTTTTCTATAATTTGGTGAGACATTTAAAATGACTCTGGGGAGGTGGGGAAGGCTGACTTGGCATTCCTAGCTAGAAATCTAGGCAGTGATGTGCTAATGGTCCAGGGTTAAAACTCCAAATGTCTTGACTGCTAATTTAGAATGTCTTTCCATGAAGCTGTGTGCAACCTGATCTCTGTGCGTCTACCTATTTCAGACAGATATCTCAATTAAAGATAATCTCAGGGACATCTTAATGATACTCGTTTCTGTTGAGATGATGAATCTTCCCGTGAATGTTACCATTAGAAATTAGTAGATAGTAAACGGCTGTAGTATTTATTTGATCACAGAGAATTAAACATAATATGTCTTTTAAAGACTTATATTTCAAGACTAATATTGTGTTTGCTAATTTCAGTTGTACTTGGTTTCTAGTGTTGAGCTAGCATTTTGAGTGACACCAGCGAGCGCCTGCATGATGGTTTAAATTTAGTAAGCAATGATTCTCATGCTAATTCCCACTTAGCTTAGTCCTGAGTATGAATCTGAGTCTGAAAACCAACAACAATCACATCATTGCCACACCCGCTTCCGTGTTTGCAACTAACATTGCGCTTATGCTCCAGGATGGCAACCAGTTGAGAAACTACCTTTCAGGATGTCACAGTGCTTGGCAAGATGGAGCTGGAGGTTGCTGGGAAACCAGAGACTCATCTCCTGGGCCATTTCTAGGGCCTGTCTTCTCACACAGCCCTGTGGACGACACTAGACTGTTGTGCTTCTAAAGGAGGAAAATGAACTAAAATTAACAGTCCTTGTCACAGAGAGTTAAGAGAACACTGCGAAATTGGGTCTAAGCTCGCCTAGCAACCAGTCCAGCATAGTAACTACTCTTCAAAATGCAAGGAGAGGCAGTGCCCAGATATGAATGGATTCCAAAGGAGAGCTGATAATTATTTGCAAAGGCCTAATGGCCTTTCTGGCTAGCTTTCCTTATAATTACCACCTCTGAATATGTTTTCAGGAATTTGGCACCATGCAGCCCACCCATTGTAATTCACTTGCTTATCAAAATTATCCAGCAACCAACCACAATTAGGATGAAGGAGTTCTCACCTCATAACCACAGGTTTTGGTTGGCAGGTAACCCAAATCCACACTGCGATGGTTAGGCCTAGTGAACTGTGGAGTCCGTATTCTTTAGTAAAACAATGCTCTTCAATGTTAGCTATATTACTTTGTGGGGAACTCTAGCCACGGAACTGCAGTATAAAATGTTACATTGCATTACTAAGAATTAAAATATACAATAACCTCTGTTCCTAGAGGCATTGCTGGTGCGGCTCCTATGTCACATGTGTGTCAGTAGGTAGCAGAGGAGGGAGAAGTGATGTCTACGCACAGTGTTCTGACATAGGAACATCTGAATGATGAGTAGCCTAACACTCCCTGAAAAAACACGAGCCTGAGATGACCGCCAGTCCAGCACCAGGGGGCTCAGGCAGGGAGCTAGCCTGAAATAACCACCAGTCTGGCACAGCTTGTGTAGGTAGACCCTGATGGTTCCCAGGACCAGGAGCAAGCCAAAGACTAGAAAAACCCTATCTGGGACTAAGGATCTGGAGTGGAAGTGAATCCAAGATAGAGGAACCCCCACTTGGGAGCACTTGGGGAGGCCTGGTGAGAAGCAAGTCCAAGATGACCACCAGACTAGTACCATGGAGCCTGGACAGGGAACTAACCTGAGATGACCATCGGTCGAACACTGGACAGTCCTGGGGCAGGGGAGACCATGCCTGAGGTGAGCCCAATCTGGTGTCATAATGTATGAGCGGGGCATAGCCCTCTGGACACAACTCCTGAGATGATCTCAAACACTCAGAGACCCTGGAAGCCACTCACAGGAGCAAGTAAGTGGTAGAGAAATGGAAGAGAAAGAGAAACAGAAGGATGTGGGCAAAATGAAGGAAGGCAGAACTGGAGACTCGAGGGTAGTGAAGAACAGATTGATGTGACTATCCAGTGATGCCACCTGGGACCATGGCAGGGTCCTGTTCTGTGCTGCCACCAGGGCCCATGTCTAGGTTCATAGACTTGGCAGCAGCAGGGAGTCTGTTACCACCAAAAACCAGGCAGATGTTCCTAGTCTACGCTGCCAGCCAGGTTCATGTTAATGACTAAGGGCTGTGCAGAACTGGCCCCACTCCTCATCTGGGCATCATGGGAAAGCTGGCCCTGGGAAAGAAGAGGAGAGATGACCCCACCATAGCCAGCTGCAGTACTCAGGAATGGCCAGCACACTGCAGGAGTTGCAGGTGAGCTAGTCCCCGAGGTTAAGAGTGTGGGAGACCTGGCTGTACCATTCATCTCTCATGCTATGGCATGGATGAGGAAGAGATATCATCCAGCCCTCTTGCCCTGCCCCCATCACCAGGTTCAGCAGGCATTACACCTCACCAGGGCAGCACAGCCGAGCTAGTCTTGTGTATGGAGGTTGCACCCTGAGAGTGTGAGTTTGGCAGAACAGGTCTTGTTTCTTTTTCTGCTGGGCCGTGTCGAGGATGAGGGAGAGATGCCCTCATGTCCTCCCTCATCCCTGGCCAGCTATGGCAGGCAGGAGAGCTGGTCCTGGGGTCATGAGCGTGGGAGAATTGGCCGTGTCTGTCACCAGCTGCAAAACTCTGGAGAGCAGGCCCTACACCTCGCCTGGGCAGCAGGGTAGCTAGCTCTGGTGGCAGGACTTGCTAGTGAGCTTGCCTGAGGGCCAGAGAGTGGGACAGCTGGAGGGCTGACCAGCTAAGATACTACTTAGGCCCAGATCCAAGGCTTTGAATTGGCTCACCCCAGTGTTTACCCCATTGCTGATCTGCTGGAGTGCAAATCAAAAGTGGATCCAAAACTATAGGATCTCCATGACACGTGGCAACAACATCAATCGCAGAGAGGAGTCCCAGTGATGTGTCAGTATTCATAAAATAGCAGAATCCAGATGCCTTAAACCAGACCGATGAGTCATTGTAATGACCATTTGCAAGCAAAGAAGTGTAGACAAAAGGGTATACTGTGGGACACACCATGACACACTACAGCTTCTACAATGTGATTTTTTTTCTCTTGTTTGGGAAGAAGTTACAGGGTAGAGGGTACAAGGGGAGGGGGACATAAGTGGGACTGGGGTGCATCATGATGATGATGATGATGAGAAATTCCCAAAGGACCAACAGAAAGTTAAAAATGATGTACAATGCATTGGCATTACAAGACCAGATCTCTGAGATGTGATCAAAATGACATTTATGTTGCTTTCTTTTTCTGTACATCCTGCCGTATCTCTGGGTTAATTTTGCATGTTTCAGCAAATATGAACAAAGGCCTTCTCATTCTGTCCTGTCGTCCACATCATTAAAGGACAATGGCAGTTGTTTTATGTTGCTTATTTATGGTTCATATGGCCAAGCTTTGGGCTGGGGCTACATAGATAAAGGCTGTTCCAGCCTAAGGCTCATCTCCAGAGGTTATTATGTGAACTGCAACTAACTCTGGGGCATTCTCATTAGAAGTAGCTTGTGCTCCAGGAAGGAGCAGTGTAGTGGCTATTCCTGGTTGTCAACTTGACTATATGTGTAATGAACTACAATCTAGAATTGGAAGGCTCACCTATGATCCTAATCTGGAGGCTCAGAGATATAAGTTTCTGACCTGGACTTAGCATGGAGATCTTGAAGCATGGATTCCAGTTCAAGGTCATCTGGGATTAAAGGTATGGGTCAATTCTCCAGGAAAAGAGCCAAGACCTGCTGAGGTGCTTGCTGAAGGTGAAGGAAATACAGAATGGGTAGCAGAGGATGGTAGTTATAAATACCAGCTAAGGCCACGTAACCAGTTGCAGAAACGAGGATTATAAGTAATATGAATGCTTCTATCTTATTTTGTTAAGGATACATTTGTCTTCCAATTCCTTTAACATCAATTGGTATTGAGACACTAAAAGAATGTTCCCAAGGGACATTGCCCCATTGTAAATTTACAAATGCGTTTGCGATTGTACGAGGAATAGTTATATCATGTTAGGCGTATTCACGACCTTGTTATTGTTTCATGTGGACATGAGATATTATTATCTGTGTCAAGTTGACAAGGGGTGGATTGTAGTGGCTATTCCTGGTTGTCAACTTGACTATATGTGGAATGAACTACAATCTAGAATTGGAAGGCTCACCTATGATCCTAATTCTGGAAAAATTCTTCCTTGCTGGCTTGCTTTGTGGGACTGAGCAACTGCAAGATCCTTGGACTTCTATCCACAGCTGCTGCTGACTACTGTTGGGGAGTTGGACTACAGACTGTAAGTCATCGACAAATTCCCTAACTACATAGAGACTGCCCATACGATCTGTGACTCTAGAGAACCCAGACTAATACAAGCAGTCTGCAGATTGAGTACATGTGTATTAAGTGTGTTATGTATGCACAGAGGCAATCCTCGACTCACTGTGTGCCAAAGGTTGATAGGTTGATGCTGAGTAGGGCGGGTGTATTAAATGCATTTTCTTCTTATAAGGGGAATAGCTGGGGGGGAGAGGAATTATGGGACATATGGTGGAGGGGAACTGGGAAAGGGGAAAGCCTTTGGAATGTAAACATAGAATATAGAAAATAAAAATTAAATAAAAAAAAGAAAAAAAGATATTTTTCTGAATTTTTATTTTTATTTTTTGTAACTGATTTACCCAAATACAATTGTTTTTGAACTTCAACTCAGGAATATGCAGTTAAACAATATCACTTAAATAATTATTGTCACTTAATAAGTGAATTTTGGAGATTGTTTTTTAAGTCTGAAAGAGCTAACAGGTGAGTTAGGAATATAAAGATGTTATATGCTTGTGGTGGTTTGAATATGCCTGGCCAAAGGAGTGGCGTAATTAGGAGGTGTGGTTTTGTTGATAGGTGTGGCCTTGTTGGAGGAAGTGTGTCATTCTGGGCTTGGAGTCCCTCATCCTAGCCATGTGGGAGTCAGTCTTCTAAAGGCCTTTGGATCAAGATGTAGAACTCAAAGCTTTTCCTGTGCCAATATGTGCCCGAATGCTGCCATGCTTCCACCTTGAAGATAATGGACTGAGCCTCTGCACCTGTAAGTCAGCCCCAATTAAGTGTTGTCCTTATAAAATTTGCCTTGGTTATTGTGTTTGTTCACAGCAGTAAAGACCTAACTAAGACAATACTGAGTATTTACAATTCAGACAGATAAATATCTAATTCTTCCTACAATAATGCATGCATCAAAAAATCTAAGTAAGGTACATTTTATCACAATTTATGCATAGAGAGATGGTACTATAGGCCTCTTGGAGGAATATAAGCACATATAAAGATGAAATGATAAATCACAACTGCATATAATTATCCATTGCAAAACTACAGTAATAGCAATAATAATACCATATCACAGTAATGGTTATACCAAATAGCACTGTTCCAAGGGAATGATTGCCATAGCAAAATTGTACCATAGTAATGATTGCCATAGTAACACTGTACTGTAGTAATGATGAGCTATAGTAACACAGCCATCCAGTAGGGATTAGTCCTGGGAATATTGTACTATGATAATTGTTAGCCATAGTAACACTGTACTAGCAGATTAGCCACGGTGACGCTGTATCATAGCAATGATTTCTATAGTTACACTCTACCATGGTAATGGATGTCATAGTGACCCTGAACACTAGCAATGATTACTATAGTAACAATACACCAGAGTAAATCATTACCAAAGGGAAACCAAACCATAGTAATGATTACCATAGTGACACTGTATCATAGTAATAATTATTCATATTGACACTGTAACATAGTAATGATTAGCCATTGTAACACTCTTCCATGGTCTTTATTAGATATAATAACACTGCTATGCAGTAGCAAAACTAGACTGTGGTAATGATTAACCATCATAACATGATAAAGAATAGCCGATTACAACAGTGTGCTATATGAGGATTAGCCACAGTAACATTGTACCATGGTAATTATCAGCACAGTGATATTGAACCAGGGTCTTGATCACCTGTGGTATCACTGTAATATTGAAATAATTTTATCCACTCTTGCTGCTGTGGTAATTGGCTCATGTGATTTTTCTCTTCTGTTTGAAAAGCTGCTTGACACTAATCTTCTCCCAGGAGCAGTTTGTCTGGTTTTGTGTTTACACAAAGGACATATAATATGCACACCATTCATTAATGGACTGTTTGAAAGACAAGGTTTTCTATCAAAAGTGCTTTGGTAAGATTGAGAGGTCTTAAGTGATATGTGAGTATTCATATGAGATGGGTGGACATTTTTGGTCTGGGTTGTCCAAGGATTGGTAATATGTTCATTTAGGATGTAGCACTGAAAATTAGGACAAATGATTTGTATGTTTGTAGTTATGCACCATTTGATTTTTTATTCATTAATTAATTTATTCACTTTAACATCCCAATGTCAGACTCCTTCTCCCAGTTCCATCTTCACACAACTCCGCCCCCATTGCACTTTTCCCTTACCTCTGAGAAGAGGAGGCCCCTAGATATCCCCAGAGCCAGGTACATCAAGTTACTGAAGGACTAGGCACGCCCTCTTCTACTGAGGCTAGACAAGGCAGTCCAGTTACGGGAACAGGATCCTCAGGCAGGCAGGCAACAGATTCAGGGACAGCCCCAGCTGCAGTTGTTGGGGGACCTGTATGAAGACCAAGCTGAACTTCTGCTACATATGTGCAGGGGGCCTAAGTTCTATTTTTTTTGGCTTGTTTTATTTTTTTTAACTGCATATGCCAGCTATTTAAATTTTATGCCCCATTTCCCATGGTTTCTAAGAATTAGCTTTATGTAACACAAAACAGTATTCTTTCTGCCCATCAAAGTTTTTTGACCTTATAATATAAAGCATATATATATATATGCTTTATAATATATATATATATGTATATATATATATATATATACATATATATATATAAAACCATATATATATATACAAAACCAGACAAACTGCTCCTGGGAGAAGATTAGTGTCAAGCAGCTTTTCAAACAGAAGAGAAAAAGCACATGAGCCAATTACCACAGCAGCAAGAGTGGATAAAATTATTTCAATATTACAGTGATACCACAGGTGATCAAGACCCTGGTTCAATATCACTGTGCTGATAATTACCATGGTACAATGTTACTGTGGCTAATCCTCATAATATATATATATATATATATATATATATATATATTACTATATCACTACATAGATTCTTGGTTATTTATGAAAGAGACACTGAGTAGTATTAGCTTTTTTGTTTTTTGTTTTTTATTTTTTTCCAAGATAGGGTTTCTCTGTGTAGCTCTGGCTGTCCTGGAACTCACTCTGTAGACTAGGCTGGCCTCGAACTCAGAAATCTGCCTGCCTCTGCCTCCCAAGTGCTTGGGATTAAAGGCATGCGCCATCACTGTCCGGTACTGAGCAGTATTATCAAGATTAGTGATGTTGGGAGTATGGTCCTCAAGTAGAGGACCTAGGTAGAACCTTAGGTAGAACCTAAGAAACTGTTTGTTTCCAGTCTACAAGATAAATATAGGAGGTGACTAATAATATTTAAATGTTTTCACTAATATCAGTATTGATATGATTCATTATTTTGTCCTTTAGTAATTTATTTTTTATATTTCCAACACACAAGGAAATCATAATTAGAGTGACTATAGATAATAAGATCATATTTTGTTTTCTATTTCCAAGCAGCTATAAGTGAGAATTTTAATTTTCTTACCAAAAAGGATATTATGATAAGTCTTAAAATAAATGATAAGTCTTTGAGCTTGTGAGTAGATTGCGCACTCTAATTTGGTCATTACATAAAAAGTACATGTATTGGAATAATATACTGTGTGTTATGAATATATATAATTCTGTGGTAATTGAGAAAAATATATTAAGGAGCAAAGAGAAATAAATTGATTCCTCAATGTTCTTTGCAAAGTGCACACTATGCTACAGAGGATTCTCTGGAATATAAGGCTAGGTCTGAGACAACCAGACTCTAGAATTTTATAAATATTATTTTTACCACTTAATTTATTTGAACAAGTATATTATTTTTATTTCCCTAATAAATAATGTTATATACACAAAAAAGATTCTCACTTCTTGCCTGCCTAATTCCCTTGGTCTCTTGGTGCAGTTGTCTGAGAAAAATCAATTCTTCTGTCAATATTCAAAAGGGGTCATGGCTGCCCAGGCTACGTGGCCCCCTCTGAAACTCATTCCAAGTCTGTCAAGAGATTCAAGAGCTACTTCTTGTCTGTCTCACAAGCTCTTTTGCAATTTAGAACTTGAGAAGCATCAAGGACACAGAGTTCAGTGAGAAAATTAACCAGTGCCTTGTGAATAAGGCACTGACACAAAGCACCCAACAGCAGCAAATTGAGTCAGACAACTTGTGAAGATGCAGCGATCAATAGTGTCTCGGTGTGTGATGGGAAGAAATGCTGAGTGATTTGTGTGGACATCATTCTTAGCCACAGGACCAACCATTGCTTTAAATGCTTTGACAAATGCAACAGCTTACTCTATACTTACTTCTGTATTTACTTACTTATTGTCGTCATATGTGTGAGGCTTTGTGCATACAACGTCACACATGTAGAGATGAGAGGGAAACTCTAAGGAGTCAGTGCTCTCCTTTACCTTTACAAGGATTCCAGGGAATCAAACTCATATCACCAGGATTGAATGGCAAATGATTTTACCCACTGAACTGTCCTACCATGCTATTTTTCTTATTCTAAAAGCATTACTTGATCATCGTAAAAAAAACAAATACTGAGGTCCAGCCTCAGTGTGTGGAGGGTCCCTAGAAAGGCGGGAATGGGAGTGGGAGTGGGAGTGGTGCTGATTCAATAATGCCTTGGAGTCAGTAGTAGATACAAGCTGCTAGTTCAGGTATTCTCTCTGTGCCCTGACGATTCTTAGTATTCTTTTTTCATTAGGCTAAGTTATTCTTCAGCTTAATTCCTTCTTCCCTCTCACACTGTTGCCTTCTCTCAACCAGAGAGCCCGAATCCAGTCTTTTATTTACTAAAGCTACATCATCAAGACTTTGATCATGGTTAATAATTATCAAAAAATTCCTAAATTTGCATAAACTCTATGAGTCCGGGATCAATAGTCCCAACCCCCATTTCCTTAGAGCAGAACTAAACACAAAGCCAAAGCACATTTCCTTATAGATTTACACAGCCTGTTCTTCATGGGTAGCCGGGCACAGCTCTTGCGGTTTTCTGGTACAGCAGACAGCAGTCTTTAGTAACTGTTCTCATGTCAAAACAGAAAGATGACTGTAGTGGCTATTCCTGGTTGTCAACTTGACTATATGTGGAATGAACTACAATCTAGAATTGGAAGGCTCACCTATGATCCTAATTTGGAGGCTCAGAGATATAAGTTTCTGACCTGGACTTGGAGATCTTGAAGCATGGATTCCAGTTCAAGGTCATCTGGGATTAAAGGTGTGGAGACATACACCTTTAATCCCAGATTTCAAGTTCATCTGGGATTAAAGGTGTACACCTTTAATCTGGGCTACACCTTCTACTGGAGACATATATAAGGACATTGAAAGAAGGAAGACTCATTCTTCCTTGCCGGCTTGCTTCGTGGGACTGAGCAACTGCAAGATCCTTGGACTTATATCCACAGCTGCTGCTGACTACTGTTGGGGAGTTGGACTACAGACTGTAAGTCATCGACAAATTCCCTAACTACATAGAGACTGCCCATAGGATCTGTGACTCTAGAGAACCCAGACTAATACAATGACAGACTACTAAAATGAAAATGATTCCTCACAAAATTTTGAATTTATGTAAGTCAAATGGTTAGCTCTCTCTAAAATTTTTTAGGCGTTGTTATCTTTAATTCTTTAATCAGCTAAAAAGCAAAAAACAAACAAACAAAATAAACAAAAACAAAAACAAAAAACCCAAAAAACAGAGTACTAACTTTTTATATGTGCCTATGCCATCTGTTAATTCTGTAATCCTCGTTTCCTCATTCTTGAAATTCCATAGCCTCATGTATTCTCCTTCTAACACTGCTTTTTCCTAAATCATATATAAATTCCTATTTTTTCTATCCATATCTTTTCTTCCTAAGACCACTGTAACTCTCTATCCTTGATGTCCCCAAGTTCACTCTTGCTAATTAGTGCATCAGTCATTGGACCAGAGGACACTTATGTCTCCTCATGATTCCACATTCAAGGTCAAATCTGGCAATGAACTATTTCTACAAAGGACCATGTAGGCTTTAATGCCCCTTATGGTTATGTTGTCTAGATCCTTTCCTATGGACCCAAAGGCTAAGCGGAAGGTCTACTTCTTGTCCTCCACAACCTCAGGACCATCCACATTCCTCACTCCTGAAAACTGCATCTGTTTCAATTACTATGGCATGACTAGCTCTGAGTAATCACGCCATAGAAAGAAAGATTGTGAGTAGAGTAGTCAAGACAGTAGATCAGCTTCAGGGCAACAGGAACCATCAGTACATGTGGTGGTCATAGAATCAACAGCTTGGCAGGAATCCAGGGGCAGGAACTGTGTCACACCTCCCTTTATGTGACCTTGCTGAGCCTGGTTAAAAAAATTACATGGATACTTCCGTATTAAAATGAATCCTGCTGGTATTTCTTTTCTTTTTTTTTTTTTGTCTTTTTTTCTTTTTTCTTTTCCCTATATTCTTTGTTTATATTCCAAATGCTTTCCCCTTTCCCAGTTCCCCCCTCCCCATATGTCCCATAAGTTTTCTTCCCTCTGCCCCTTCCCCAATCACCCCCTCCCATTTCTCTGTCCTGGTACTCCCCAACAGTGCTGGATGAAGCCTTTCCAGGTCCAGGGCCCTCTCCTTCCTTCTTCTTGGGATTCATTTTATATGCTAATTGTGTAATTGAGTATTCAGAGCTTCTGGGCTAATTAATATCCACTTATCAGTGGTTGCATTCCATGTGTATCCTTTTGTGCTTGGGTTACCTTACTTAGGATGATATTTTCCAGTTCCGACCATTTGCCTAAAAATTTCATGAATTCATTGTTTTTAATTGCTGAGTAGTATTCCATTGTGTAAATATACCACATTTTCTGTATCCATTCCTCCATTGAGGGACATCTGGGTTCTTTCCAGCTTCTGGCTATTATAAATAAGGCTGCTATGAACATAGTGGAGCAGGTAACCTGGAGCGAAGATGGTGGCGGGGAGCCTCCTCTGTGGCCCAGATCAGCTCTGGATGTAGGTTGTGCTGGCTGCCTCTTCCTTGCTGGCTGCTGGGTGTATAGCTGGCTTCCTGTACTGCTTGGAGATGGTGAGCTGTCGGTATTTCTATCATTCAGGTTGTGTCTTGTTTTAATGTCTTTTTTTCTGTGCCAGTTGGGATTATCTGTATATCCAAATTATAACAATGGTTTTTCTTCTCCATTGTCAGCTGACCACTTCTGGTCACAATTTTGAATTCTTTACTGACATGATTCTAAAGGTCTACAGTTTCCTGTATAATATAGCCTGTGTAATAAGTGCCTACTGATGGCATTCTTGCCTCCATATTGTTATGATTCAAAGCACGGATCTCTTGAGATAGATCACGTCATGCCGTAACATTGACAATAGGAATTTAAAAAAAGGATTTGAATACAACTCAGAGTGACAGTGAAAGAACTGTGAATCATAAAATATCTAAAGTAGGTGCTCTAACAAAAGAGAAGAGTGTCTTCCTTAAGTAACAAAATGCTGTCTAGTTAGCAAGGGCAAAACTGTCTATCATGAAATAGACCTTACTTGCAATCTAAAAGTTTTTTTTTTTAGCATAGATAATTTCAATAAGAATGGCACATAGGTGAAATTACATATTTCTGAGACATACTCATGGCAGTGATGGTGGTGGTGGACAGATGGCAGTAATTAACAACAGTTTAGCAGTTAGCCAAAACCATTTGGAGGTTGGGTAAATATGGGGTGTTCGGAACAGGGTAAATGATGAAGCTAAATCTTCTCTCAAAAATTTGATTAATGGAAAAGTAGAATTTCATTGTTTTAGCTTTGATGGGGTTAGTCATGATTAGCAACTAAATTTTATCATGCCTCAAAATACATGTAAATACTTGCCTCAAGGACCTGCTTGGTGCCTGCCTGACTGCTTGCTTCTTACTATGTCTCAGCCGATACTTAGCTCTTCCTTAAGACTTCATTCTTAGATCACCTTTTAAATTAAATCACCTTTCCTATGGCTAACTAGATATGGAGATGACATAATACCAATGCTGCTATAGTAGCATTTTTTTGGCTTCTTCTCTGTGCTGGGCTTTTTCCTGAAACCTGGATACTAATTGCCTAAAACAATCTTGATAGCAATGCAATGATTTATTATAATGATTTATTTCTACTGTCTAAAAAAAAACCTGGGCTTGGAATGTTATTGCTATTGGAAACAGGCACAAAATTAGAAGTGATGTTACCCATCTATAAATATAGTTATGTCTGGCTCCACAGGGCCAATCTCTTAAACTTCTGGAATGATTAATTAAATGAAATTATTGATGAATGACTGTTTGTTCTTTTGCTGTGCTAAGCTCCCCCCACCCTCACAAGGCAGTTGCATTAGTAATTTAATTAATCCTGTGCATCTATTCTTTCTTTCTCTCAATTTCCCCTGTGGCTACTGTTCAACTCTCTGGTTCTTTTTGTTTTATGTTCTCTACTGAATCATATTTAAAAAGAAAGGTTGTTTCTTTGTTCTAAATAACGTAACAAGAACCCCTAGCCAATGACTAACACAAAGCGCGTTGGTTTTATTAAATGTCATGCTCACTTAATTGCATTTCCCCCCCTATTCACTCACACTGCTCATTATCTAAGTATTTATGGATTTGTGCTCGTACATTTTCTTTTTTCATAATGAGAATGATACTCCTGGGATTGGGGAATTAGGTCTAGGTGAAGCTGGACCATCATTTGGTTCAACCTTGTACCCAAAGGGAAATCTCCTGCATAGTTTCCCTGGCAACATGGGTTTTCTGATTAATGTGGCAGTGATGAGAAAGTTTGTCCCAATGCAGTCAGTTCTTTTATTGAATGGACTATGTTGTGTGTTCAAATGTTATAACAGATGAAATATTCCTCCGTATGAGTTTCCAACCTCTGCTTCTAGCTCTAGCTTCCTAAATGCTAAAACTTCATTTGAAATAATCTCTGTCAGCATGACAGACACTCAAACATTTTTAGATACCCGTCACCTATCTCTGAAGATTCCGTTGAACTAAATCTGCTCAGTTTCCTGGCTGATGCATGCCCGTCTTCTCCCTCTCAGTGGTCTATAAAGGTTTCTCTCTCACAAGAAGAAGAAACAAACAGTGTTGCATGCCACTGAGCATGTAGGGCATAAGCCAGCTCACAAAACTCACAGGGTTATTTGATTCTCAATTATTCTTTTTTGTACCTTTATCACTAGGAATCATCACAATCTCAGTCACTAAATTTCAAGTCCTTCCTGGGATGGTTAGTAGACTGTGCTCCTGGACACTTGAAATTTCAACTCCCATCAGCAGTTGCACAAGATTCCTATCATGGGTACTTTGTTTCTTTGATAGACAAGTTCATTCCTCACATTCTTAATTCTTCCTTCCTTCCTTCCTTCGTTCCTTCCTTCGTTCCTTCCTTCGTTCCTTCCTTCTTTCCTTCCTTCCTTCCTTCCTTTATTTCCTCACTCTCTTCCCTTCTTTTTCTTCCTCCTTTTATCCCTCCCTCCCTGCTTCCCTCTCCCATTTATTCATCCATCCATCCATTGATCCATCCATTCATTCTTTTTTAACATAGTGATTGAAAACTCTTCCAACTTCCAACTTTTCTTGGATGGGAAGCCTACAAAGTCCACTTTTCTGCCCACTTAATACCTTTTAAATTCCCCCCCATATGTGTTTTTCTACATAACTAATGGCATTAGTGTAATTTGATCTTCCAACTTGGTTAACTTGGAAGTAGAGCTATAACGTTCAGTTAGCTAAGCCTTATAACATGAACATGGTCAGGTCCCATCATGATGCATACTTACATTCTAGGAAGTAATCCTGGACATTGAGTTTGAAGATTCTGGAAGTTACTTTTAGGGGACATCCAGATGCTACCCATGCTTTATCAGCTGACATGCCGTTTATAGTACACAGGCTCACATGCCAACAATTTCCTTATAAACTAAGCAAGACTCTTGATCACTGACAGCTTAGTCTTCCAGGATTCTTTCTCCTGATTAATCCTTAGCAGGGATTTTAAAGCTTTGCCCACAATTTTTCAAAATGTAGAATCCACCTCTCTTAAAAGTTAATATTTGTGTTCTATCACATCTTGAAATATGAATATTAATATATACTATCCTAAGATGGGTTCATATTTTTATTACTGTGGATAGGGTGGTCATAAACTTATTTTGTTTTTAGCTTTGCCTCAGTGTTGTTCATTATTGCTCTAAAGTGGGCCAGACATCTCTCATATACTGCTCTATGACTGTGTACCTTACTACAGTTCCTCTAGCACAAATGCTGACATCATCAAGGTAAGTAGGAAACAGATGGACTGTAACATAGTCTATGTGTAGATGCTAGAGATACTTGTATATGGTACACATTCAGATGAGAGAGACAGCTGAGTAATTAAGTGGAAGGCTCATACCATTCACTTAATGCTGACTTAAGTGGAGAGAAGTACCGTCTCTCCATTGTGTCATTATTTTCCCATCAAGGAGTATTATAAACCAATCTTTCTCCTTCCTCAAGTTGCCCTATGGGCAGTAAAGAGGTGGGACAACCCAAAGGATGAGAAATGATGAGGGAAGATGGAGTGATCCAGGGTCAGAAGGAACTCTAGCCATAAAGCGCTCGTACTTAGTTTATATACAAAGAATTTGAAAGCCCTAGACAGGGTATTTTAAATAAAATTAATGACCTTGACATTTGTAAAAGCAGGAAAAATATCCTCACACTTCAAAACACAAAATTCACAGCAATTCCTCTTGTCTTGGTTTGTCAGAATAAATGATGTGTTGGGCACAACCAACCATAAGGGGTGTTTTTATCTTTTGATGAAAGTCAAACATTGTGTTTTGTGAAGTCTCATGAAGCTTTTAAACAGCAGATTATTTTCTAGAAATAGGCACCTGGAGAATCTCCAGATGTTATGCTGGTGAAGAACTTAGAAAGCTTTCCCAGAATGCTGTTTAAGCTGAGCTAGCATTATCAGAAGTCACCTGGCTACTAGTGTTTACACAGCACGGCCTCACACAGTGATTTGAGGTATATTATAGTCATATTCCAGATTCCCACACACATTTATTATAGGATATTTATGAACAAGTGTCATGGAATACACTAGAGATAGAACAGATAGATTATTATTATTATTGCTGTTGTTGAGAAATAATATAATATTAATAGATTTAGGCAAGAGAAAAGCAAATAAGAAGGATCAATGTCTAAATAAAAAAAAGACACTTCTGTGCTGTTCATTACTAAAGGAAGTCAGGACTGGAACTCAAGCAGGTCAGGAAGCAGGAGCTGATGCGGAGGCCATGGAGGGATGTTTCTTATTGGCTTTCTTCTCCTGGCTTGATCAGCCTGCTCTCTTATAGAACCCAAGACTATCAGCCCAGAAATGGTACCACCCACAAGGGACCCATCCCCCATGATCACTGATTGAGAAAATGCCCCACAGCTGGATTTCATGGAGGCACTTCCCCAACTGAAGTTCCTTTCTCTGTGATAACTCCAGCCTGTGTCAAGTTGACACTCAAAACCAGCCAGTACACTCACTCAGGGTGATATTTTCTAGTTCCATCCATTGTCTAAGAATTTTCATGAATTCATTGTTTTTAATAGCTAAGTAGTACACATATACCCAAAAGCATTCATGCTCCACTATGTTCATAGCAGCCTTATTTATAGTAGCTGGAAGCTGGAAAGAACCCAGATGTCCCTCAACAGAGGAATGGATGCAGAAAATATGGTACATTCACACAATGGAGGCCCCAACTTTCAAGCACTCACCATTTGTTGGAGGGAGACAGAGAAAACAGATAAGGAAAGAAATAAATACATAACTTTGGATAGTACTACATATAGCAGAATTCTTAATTTGGAGAGATCATCTTTGATTATCCAGCCAGAATATGTTGCTTCATGCAGTTTTCACCTGCATTCCATGCACTTGATCGCCGATGATCCTCATATTCATCTCCTACCTGCCTCCTTAAAGGAAATGCAAAGTCAGTGCTGCATTGTAAACTCTGGTCATCTGTATCCCTCCAGAATGGCATTATTCCTAGTTGGAGTAGCCATGGAATGTGACCTTGAAAAATAGAAGACTGAAACTTCATCATAATGTTCTTCATTTCCTAAATCACTAATTTAAATTCTGTAGATAAGCTTGTCTAAATATGGACACAGATTTTTATTTCAAGGAAAAGAGTAGCCTTTTGTTATTGTTTGGCTTTGAAGAAAACTAATCTTTTTGGCCTTGGTTTTATTGGCTGTCCTTTGCTTCTGATGTACTCATAGTGCAGGTGTTCACAGGCATTGTCTCAAACCACAAGCTATGCACATGTATATATGTATATGTATATCTATATGTGTGTATGTATATGTATATTTAGTATATGTGTATATGTATGAGTATGGTTTGTGTATGCATATATAGTATATGTTTATGTGTATGTATATGTATAGGCTATATATGTTGTATATTCTATGATGTACATGATATATATGTATATGATATGTATATGATATGCATATGATATATATGATATGCATACAATATATGTATATATGTATATATGATATATATACTTATGTGTATATATGTATATTTTTAAGTACACATATAGTATGAAACACAGAATGCCTAGCAGCAGCCCTGAAAAGCTTTCTGTCGAAGTCTTGTGGGGGAAGAAGGAACAGTTTACACTCTTTTCCTGTTGCTTTCCAAATGTTACCATCTCTGAGCTCAGCACCCACATTTTCTGGTTTGGGACTCAGGTCTTCCATTTATATTCACATGCAAGCTTGAAAAGCTCACCCATGGGAGAAAGTCCAAGTACCCAGGAAACCTGTCGCTGGTTGCATCCAAGCAGGTGACTGCTCATGAAGTTTATTGCGTTTAATTAGATTTATTCATGGATCTATAGAGTTCATTAATAAAAAATGTGCAGAAAATGCCAAAGCACAGCCAATGCTTAGCTGGGTTTGTATAGAACTGAGCCAGGATCTTACAAGTGCATACTGAAAATATGGCCACCAGATCATTCACTACCGTGTAAAGATTTTTAAGGTTTCCTGCACAAAACTCTTCCAGGCAGATTTGACAGAAAGTGGAGAGCAGCAATCCAACTAGAAAATATAAAAACCAGTCTCCCAAATCCCGGATTATTAAGCAGTGGTGTGTGAAGGCACACATAGAGCAGGGAAGGCCAGTCAAAACCAGTCTTGGAAGGAGTGACAGTGCTGGAAGAGAGGAGCAAAGGAGGACCCGGGATAAGATGTAACAGTCAAAGCTGAGTGCTCAGCATAGACAGAGTCTTCCGAGAGAGACCTGATGGCTCAGGAGGTAGACACAAAGTTCAAGGAAAAAGCACAAGGGGCTGTTGGTGTCAAATATTTCAAGGTTGTGGATTCTGAAAGAAGTTTACAGCCTAATGGAGGCAATTCAGATATTCAGTCTGGGAAGAAAAGAAGTTTTAACCTGGTTATTTTTAAAAAAAATGTTTGTAACTACTATGAAATTCTACAGTAAAAGCTGAAATAGCAATCTAAAAAAATGACACAATATTAAGATAGAGACAGAGTGGGAAGATCGGAGGGACTTGGAAGGAGCTATCATGGGTAGATATGATCGGAATACATTGTATGTATGAATGAGTTTTCATTTTCAAAGAAAATGAAGGCATTACTAAAGTGTAAAAGAGTTCCAATATCTTAGGATTATTAGCAAGTAATGACTCATAGGATTGCATCACACTGAAGCTTCTGCTCTTTCAGATAAACTGTGGACAGTGTGAAGAAACAGGCTGGGGCAGCAGGCAGTGCTCCTTTGACAGGAATACATTAAGGTACTCAAGAAAATAACCATAGGACAGTTTTTAGTTCAATACGTTTTGGAAGAGGAGCATGGAGGAAGGGTTCTATAGAACATTTTTATGTATTACTGTCTTCTGAGAAGCTCCAAAAGAGGGTTTATCTTCCTTAATAGAAAATAAAGGGATGGCTCCCTTAATAGCAGTTATTGGAAGGTTCAGTGTTTGGTCCAGGTCATGAGAAAAAGGATGTTTTTTTTCTCTACCATGATTGTGTTGTTCTGGAATTCATTAACCAATGTGGAGAAAGAGGAATGTCCATACTTTTGCATTGAAGTCAGGTGTTGTAAGGGACTCTGAGCAAGGCGTACCTGTGTCACCTGGGGTTTCAAGGCCTGCTCCAGTACCACACACTACATGTATGCAAAATGGCATTTGCCTTAGGAGTTATTGCCAGACTCTGAAAGGCATGGAATTTGCAGATGTCTCTCCAGAGGAGAGAGTGAATTACAGAGAGAATTTGACATTTTCTTCATTTGTTTCCCAAGTCACCACTCCCCATTTGTACTCATCAGGAGAAGCCACTTAATAAGCAAGGGAGTTCAGAAAACCCTCTTGCTTATAATGAGAAGTTGTCAATTAATAATTTCATTTGATTTTAACATGGCATGAAAGCTAAAATAGTCAGTGACATATTAAATTGCAGATTGCATTAGAAAGATTTAAGTCAATGAAAATATTGTGTGGTATATATCAGCATTGATTTGATTTCATGTAGGTCATATTTAATAAAACTCTAATCAAAGCATATTATGTTTTGAACTCATGTTTACAGTCCAAAGACAAAAGTCCTTCTAATTAGATTTGCCATTATGTAAAAACATTTAAAATAATATTTTTTGCTCTTAGAATATATTTCTATTAGAACAAATTAGCATTAAGTATTTACAAAAATCTTAGCAGCCTTTTTATAACTAAAGAATATCCATTGGTTAAAGATTCAAAGCTGAAATGTGCATTGTAACGGGCCATCAGACTGAGATTGATTTTGATTGATACCTTTCTTAAATAGCTTTTTTTTTTCAAACTAAAGTGCTTGTCCATGTTTGACTATTTTCAGCATACATTCCTTACTGTGTTAGGACATTTATCTCCTGTGGGGAAAGGGGCTCTGGTGGCTAGTTTCTAATTACAAGTAATTCTATATAATGAGTCCAAAAGCATGGGTTGAATATGTTATATGAAAACTACTCTTTATTTAATGGACAACTGTAATACTCAAGCTAGACAAACCCCACTGTACTGGTGTTGGGTTTCAGTGAAACCCACCTCTCAATTATGCTTATGTCCTAAGCTTCAGAATGTAATCGTATTACCTTATGGGACAAAGGAGACTTTTTGTGTAATTACACTCCAGGCCTCGGTAAGAAGAGATGTGCAGATTCCTCTGAGATGAGAATATTCCACCCTGCCAGGAAGCTCCTTAAGACAGGAAATGATCAACTCAAAAATCTCCAGGAAGTCCCTAAAGCTGACCAGATTCATTCATCAGTAATATAAGAGTAGTAAAGACTACAGAATGTCATTCTTAGGTAAACCCAGCCACCTGGAAGACTCAGGGACTAGTCAATCAGCCTGAAATAAGGCGATACCAGCAGAACTGTTGAGAAGAAACAAAGTCCTAGAAGATGCTCACGCCACTGAGTCACTGGGAAAGGAGACCCCAGCTTCTTGTGTTACCTGCAGGCCCTGCAGTGTGTACCATGCAGTTTCCATGGATTGTTACCTGTGCTAGGGCAGAGTGTGATGGTGCAATTACTTCTGAGTCATTTATGCTTCTGTAAATAACCCCTCACCCACATTCCTGTAATCAACCCCAATAAAACTCTTTGTTTCAACAAATTGGATATTGGTTGTGTATTAGTTAAGGATTTCTTTTGCTGTGATGAAATGCTATGACCAAAAAAGCAAGTTGGGGAGAAAAGGATTATTTTGGCTTTTAGTTCCACATCACAGTTTATCATCAAAGGAAGTCAGAATAGGAACTTAACCAAGGCAGGAACCTGGAGGCAGGAGTTAGTACAGAGACCTGGAAGTTTACTGATTTGTTTCTCATGGTTTGTCCACAGCTTTTTAAAAAATTTTTATTTTCTATATTCTATATTTACATTCCAAAGGCTTTCCCCTTTCCCAGTTCCTCCCCACCATATGTCCCATAATTCCTCTCCCCCCCCAACTATTCACCAATCATCCCCCACCCCCCACGATTTCTCTGTTCTGGGTCTACAAAACTGGATCCAATCTTTTCAGGACCAGGGTCCTCTCCTTTCTTCTTCTTGGGAATCATTTGACTTGCTAATTGTGCCTTGAGTATTTAGGGCTTCTGGGCTCATTAATAGCCACTTATCAGTGATTGCATTTCATGTGTATTCTTTTGTGATTGGGTTAACTCACTTAGGATGATATTTTCCAGATCTAACCATTTAGCTACAAATTGCATGAATTCATTATTTTTAATTGCTGAGTAGTATTCCATTGTATAAATATACCACATTTTCTGTATCCATTCCTCCTTTGAGGGATATTTGGGCTCCTTCCAATTTCTGGCTATTATAAACAAGGCTGCTATAAACATAGTGGAGCATATGTCTTTATTGTATGCAGGGGAATCCTCTGGGTATATGCCCAGGAGTGGTATGCCAGGGTCCTCTGGAAGTGACATGCCCAATTTTCTGAGGAACCGCCACACTGATTTCCAGAGCGGTTTTACCATTTTGCAATCCCACCAACAGCAGAGGAGTGTTCCTCTTTCTCCACATCCTTGCCAGCACTTGTTGTCTCTTGAGTTTTTAATCTTAGCCATTCTGACTGGTGTAAGGTAGAATCTCAGGGTTGTTTTGATTTCCATTTCCCTGATGACTAATGATGTTGAACATCTCTTAAGGTGTTTTTCGGCCATCTGAATTTCTTCTGGTGAAAATTCTTTGTTTAGCTCTGTACCCCATTTTTTGATAGGGTTATTTGGTTCTTTGGGGGTCTAACTTCTTGAGTTCTTTGTATATATTGGATATTAGCCCTCTCTCGGATGTGGGGTTGGTGAAGATCTTTTCCCACTTTGTTGGTTGCCGTTCTGTCCTTCTGACAGTGTCCTTTGCCTTACAGAAACTGTAATTTTATGAGGTCCCATTTGTCAATTCTTGACCTTAGAGCATAAGCTATTGGTGTTCTGTTCAGGAACTTTCCCCCTGTGCCCATGTCCTCCATGGTCTTCCCGGTTTCTTTTCTAATAGTTTCAGTGTGTCTGGTTTTATGTGGAGGTTGTGCACAGCTTTTTTATAGAATCTAGAACCACCAGCCTAGGGGTGGCCCTACTCACAATGGTCTAGGCCCTCTCACATCAATAACTAATTAAGAAAATGACCTCCTGGCTTGCCTACAACCCAATTTTATGGAAGTATCTTTCCCTTTCCCCCTATTTATTTATTTATTTATTTATGCATTCATGCATGCATTCATGCATTCATTCATTTTACATTCTGATCTCTGTCTTCCCTCCACCCCACAAAGTTCTTCCCTCATTCCCCTCCCCTTCTCTTCTGAGAGGTTGCCCTGCCATCACCCTACCCTGGAGAATCAAGTCTCTGCAGGGTTAGGCATATCATCTCCCACTAAGGCCAGTCAAGTAGCCCCGTTGGGAAACAGATTGCACAGACAGGCAACAGCTTTGGGGCCAGCCCCTGCTCTAGTTGTTGGGGGATCGACATGAAGATTGAGGTTCGAATCTACTACATATGTGCCTGGGGCCTCAGGCCAGCTTGAGTATGCCATGTGGTTGGCTGCTCAGTCTCTGAGAGTCCTCAAGGATCTAGGTTAGTTGACTTTGTTGGTCTTCCTGTGGAGTTTCTATTCCCCTCAGGGCCCTCAATCAAAAGTATTTTCTGAATTGAGGTTCCCACCTCTCAGATGACTTGAGCTTGTGTCAAGACAACATAAAAATAGCCAACCTAAGTAGCATCCTAATTTTGGTTTGCTATGGCTCCCTTTCTGGGGTAAGTAGGTGTGTGTGTGTGTGTGTGTGTGTGTGTGTGTGCACGCATGTGTACTGCATTTCCCAGGAAAAATCTGTCACACAACATATATAAGGAACATCAGATTTGGAGAGTTTGCAGGGAGGGATTCAGAGATCTAAGAATGGAAGGGGAGATCAGAGAGAGGAGGCATTCAGGAAGAGGGGTAGAGAAGAAAGAAGAGACAGAGATGGGTCTGAAGACACAGGGTGGGGTCACAACCAGAGAGGACGGCAGCCTCTGAACATTAGAAAAGAATCAGTATTGCATTTCCCTGGATCTTTATTTTGTTCATTTAGGACTCTCACTTTCAGCATCTGTAACATAGTAAAATTAAAAAAAAAATCTAATTACCTTCCATCCATTTGTCACAGGAGCATTCAGAAGCAAATGCAGTGATTAGTTGTTCTTCTCCCAGAGGCATGTCTGGAGTTCGCGTTGTGGGTCTGAAAAGGAATGCTTGGTTCACTCAATATCTCTGTGCTTGAACTTAGACTATAAAATTCCTTGACCTTCCTTGGTTTATGGGGCTATTTAGGAGATAAAGTTAGCAAGAGAATGGCTTGTAGCACAAGATGGAATGGAGTCCAGAGTCTTGATGGAACAATAAAACACTACTAGAATTTAAAGTCTGGAAACTAGACTTTTTTTTTTTTTTTTAGTCTTTAGATTCTTTTTTTTTTTTTTTAAAGAATGCTGGTAGCGTGATGAAGACAGTCTCAGTCTGCAGGTATTTTATGTTAATGGAGGCAGAGCAAAGGATTGCCTGCATTTAATCTTCATTCTGGTGCTCCGTATCCATCAGGTTTATGGGTCTTGCTTTACCACAACAAACACACGCAAAGACTGTCTTTGTTCTAAACTAGGTACTGCAAGTATCCCCAATACTAAAAATGATAAAATAATTGAACCATATTTATTACCACAGGCAATGGCTAGCTGTTAATCATGGTCTATAAAGCGAGAAGTTGTCAGATAACATTGCCAGATGAATTTGGTGTCAGAAACACAAATGACAGATTTTAAAGTTGTTTAGTTTTCTTCTTTAGCACTATGTCTGAGACATTAAATATTAGAGACTGTTGAGGGGGAGCATGGCGTAGCAAAGTCAGGGCTAGTGTAGTTACTTCAAGGTAATGTTTTACCGTGAAGAAAAAAAAAAAAGATCCCAAACACTACAGTCAATTCATAAGCAGGTTACACTGAAGTCAGAAGCATAGAACATTTTAATTGAAATTAAATTTTATCCTATACAAGGAAAATTGATCTTATATTTAACATTTCTGTATTTCCTAAGGTATAACAAAGCAATCTTATGTGGCAAGGCAATTTCTTGAAATATTTAATAAGTCTTTGCTTTGTTGTATATAGTTTGAATGTTCATGCAGCTATCATCAAAGTTGAGAACATTTTTATTTAAAATGGCAAAGATTCATTCGGCTGGCCATCCCTCAGGGCTTCTCTCCTGTCCCTTCCCCATACCTGATCATGTCCCCCTTTTCCCTTCCCCCCTCCCCTCTGCCACTCAGATTCCTCTCTCCCTCTGCCTCCCATAACTGTTTTCTTCTCCTTTCCAAGAGGGATTGAAGCATCCTTACTTGAGCTCTTCTGCTTGTTAACCTTCAGTTCTGTAGATTGTATCCTGTGTATTCTCGACCTTTTTGGCTAATATCCACTTACTAGTGAGTACATACCATGTAATCTTGGAGAGTGGGAGGTAGGGGGACCCTCTAGAAAGTACCAGAGACCTTTCTTGTGGGAGGTGAGAATGAATGAAGAGATGAAATGCCCAATAGTGGGGAGAGGGAACTCATAGAGTCCACCTCCAGTAGAAAGATAGGGCATCAAGTGGAGGGGTGGGGTTGGTATCCCACAGTCAAAAACTCTGACCCAGAATTGTTCCCGTCTAAAAGAACTTCAGGGACAAAAATGGAGAAGAGACTGAGGTAAAAGAGGTCCAGTGACCAACCCAACTTGGGATCCATCTCAAGGGGAGGATCCAAGACTTGACACTATTACTGATGCTATGGTGCGCTTACAGATAGGAGCGTAGCATGGCTGTTCTCTGAGAGGCCCAACAAGCAGCTGGCTGAGACAGATGCCGATACTAACACCCAACCATTGGACTGAAGTCCAATGCTTGATTCCTGTGGTTGAATTAGGGAAAGGTTGGAAAAAGGTGAAGAGGAGGGCAATTCCGTAGGAAGACCAGCAATCCCAACTAACACAGACCTCTGAGATCTCTCAGACACTGAGCCACAAACCAGGCAGGGAGCGTACACTAGCTGGTCTGAGGCTCCTGACGCATATGCAGCAAAGGACTTCCTGGTCTGACCTCAGTGAGAGAAGATGCACTCAAGTCTTGAGAGACTTGAGGCTCTAGGGAGAGGGAAAGACTGGCTGGGGTGGGATCCTCTTAAAGATGAGGTGGGAGGAAGAGGAATAGGATGAGGAACTGTGGGAAGGGGAGAGGGGAGCCATGACTAGATTAAATAAAAGTAATTATATATATATATATATATATATATATATATATATATATATATATATTTACACACACACACACACACACACACACACACACACACACACGCAAAGATATCCATTATGTTGTGAGGATGCCTGGGCTCCTCACCATGTACAGTCCTGTTCTGATGTTCCTGGTATGTTTAACACATCTGAGTGGCACCTCAATCTTAATCCATTTGTAATTCCGAACTTATCTCTTTCTTTCTTATTATTGTGTTTCTCCTTAGAGAGTTGCATCACTTCATGGCAACAAGCAGCCAGAGATAGTACCAGACTGCACTTTCATCTCCCTCTGATTGGATTGGATGCCTTTCTAAGAACTCTCCTCGACGGATAAAAACACACTGACACCAAGCCTGACATATGATGTGAGCTGCTGATTTTTTTTCCATTAAGAGTGCAAGCATTGCACATTTAGATATCCACTAGAGGATAAAAGCAAATGTTCATGCTTTTAAAGGCTAGATGTAGCAATTCTTCAAGAATTGGGTCCTGTCTGTTGGTTAGGTCAACTCGTGAACATACCTATTGATGAAGCTACTGCTACTTCTGAACTTTATGAACACACTGCCCATTCAGAAGAGATTTGCTACCATGTTAGTACTGAATTTTTTTCTGCCTATTTAGATATTGTTATTCAAACACCACTCTCCTAGTAGTACAAAAATCATGTTTAATTTAGTGTATTTCTTTTAGACATACAGTAGTTTTTTAATTAATCATTTTATTTGCTTACATATCAAATGCTATCCCCCTTCCTGGTTACCCCTTCACAAACACCCCACCCTACCCTCTCTCACCCCTCCTCTTTGCCTCTAAGAGGTTGCTCCTCCACGCACTTATCCACTCCCACTCCCTATTCTAGCATCCCCCCCATGCTGGGTCATCAAGCCTCCAGAGGACTAAGGGCTTCCCCTCCCACTGATGCCAGATAAGGCCATCCTCTGCTACATATGTATCTGGAGTCATGGGTCCTTCCACAAATGCTCTTTGGTTGATGGGTTAGTCCCTGGGAGCTCTGGGTGGTCCAGTTAGTTGGTATTGTTCTTCCTATGGGGTTGCAATGCCCTTCAGCTCCTTCAGTATCATTGGGGTCCCCGAGCTCAGTCCAGTGGTTGGCTCCCATTCCTAACATCCCAGTTTCAAGGTGGAAAGAGATGAGATTTTACAGACTTTCCTTATTAAGAGGAGGTACTTAGAACGTGGGGAGACTCAGCCTGAAAGTGGGCAGCACTACTTGCTGGTTTCAGGATCTGGTCTATATAAAAATAGAGAGAGAGCAAGCTGAGCAGGAGCATAGGACTGTTCATTCTCTGTCCCTGTGGATGATGTGACACGACCAGCTGCTTCACCGTCCTATAATATGACTGCCTGGAAATGGCCGGTTGTAACCCAGAAGTGTGAACTAAAACAAACTCTTTCTTCCCTGAGCTGATTTCGTCATTTGTCAGGGTATTTTATCACAGCCACAGAAATAAAATAAAGAGATGGCAATTCTTGGATAATTTTAACTCGCCAGAACTTAAAGCACTGTCAACACTGTCACAGGGTCTACCTTTCTTCCCCACATTTTTCACCATCACAAAATCCCTATCCTCATCCCCAACCCTTGGTTATGATTTCATGGTGCAAAAGGTGATATAGCTTGTTACCATTTTAGGTAGATAATTCTCTAGCCAATATGGACTTTTTTTTTTTTTTTTTTTTTGCATTTTTTTTGCTTAGTTGTTTCATTGTCGTCTGTGAAGCAGTTGATTTTGTGCTATCTGTATGGCAACTTGGTTGTACTTCTTTGGGAAGGCAACCATGGGTAAGAGAGTTTTGACCTCGTTTGACCGCCATCAGTGGCCAATGGTAAGTCTTCACATTCACAGTCCCCAACCCTTGTGACTTTACTTCTTGGTCTATCACTCAATGTCCTCAGAACTGTCAAAATTAAGAGATAACGTCATATGCTTAGGCATAATGGTGGCCAAAATAAAATGTAAAGGTGACAGAATTTAGCCAGAGGAGATAAATTATATTTTTTTCTTTCACGGGTTAATTATTTTCTTGGTCACAGTAGATGCTACGAGTATAGTTTTGCATGAGTCTGTTTTCATGCAGCAAATGAGGAAAGCAGTTTTAGTTTGACTCATCACAAAGGCTTCAAAGACATTAATCACAGGTACTTTCTTTGGTTTTAACTCGCCACGCAGCACAACTGCGAGGATCTTAAGGTAAGATGACTTACAGATGCCTCTAGTGTAAGTACAGGGTAAGAGTTGCATCTTTGCAGCTCTCAGGAACTTTCTGATCTCTTCCCATCTCTTTCAACAGATTCCCACCACACTCAAACTCATCCTGTAATTTTCTCTACCAGGGAACTACGGCCAATATCTGATGGGCATCTCGGTAGGAGCTCAAAAATATATTAAAAATATTTCTTATTTTTACTCGCAATTTTATTATTTGGAATAAATAATAGAATAGACACTTTTTACTAGTGCGTAAAGGTTTGTTTCAATGGGATATTTTAAATTAGACAATCTTCTTTACGTGATGGGTGCTAAGGTTTGCTGCTGTGAAATTGCAGTGGAGTTCTGACAGTAACCTATAATAATGGTAATATTACATTTGTTGAAGTTGCTCTAAGTCCAGTCTGTTTCTAATAAAGCACCTGAGATCATGGCCTCCTACTGTGGTAGGAGAGTTTCAGGACTGATGCCTGGGGTGAGAGTAAAACTGTACTCATTTCATTGAGAGGAATTCCTAGATAATCCACCATCAAAGACAAAGATACATTTTGGCATCCAGAACCTCACAGGACCAAAGAGATCTGTCTGATATTTCAAGGTTTTTCATTTTCATTAGTAAATGTAGCCAAGTAGCAAAAAATCTCTTCTGGTTCTGTGATGTCTAGGAATTTCCAAATTCAACTTCAGTGTTATCCTGTGTGAAACCAGAAAAATGTCTTTTTCCATTTTTTTGAAACAAAAGAAGCTCAGAGGCATGAAGTGGCCTGCTCAGTCATGAACACCTAATAACAGGGCTAAAAGTGCACTAGTAGCCTGTGATAAGTGTATTGAACAAAGACCTTTCTGTATAAGTTGGTTTCCAGCAGAAGCCAGAGCTTGCAAACTTGAGGCTGTACTACTAGTCTGTGAGTCCACGATGGGTTTTCAATAATCACAGGGTCCTTAAAAAGAAAGGAAGAGTCAGGGTGGTCAGTGGCAAAGTGGTGAGACACAAAAATGGGCCAGTGAAGCCAATGCTCAGGGAGCAAAGGTTCAATCTGGAGAAACCAAAGCAATAGAACCTCCCACTGTGATGCTGGACAGATGACCCAGCCCAACCAACACCTTGATTTTTATCCCAGTCAGAGTGATTTCATGTTGTGGCTTCCAGGCTCAAATGAGTGTGTGTATGTGTGTGTGTGTGTGTGTGTGTGTGTGTGTGTGTATGTGTGTGTGTGTGTGTATGTGTAAGAGAGAGAGGGGAAAGGGAAGAGAGTGTGTGTAGAGGGAAGGAGGAAGAAAAGGAAGGGGAGGAGAGAGAGAGACAGAGACAGAGACAGAGACAGAGAGACAGAGAGAGTTGGACTCTACTCATCGAAGGAGGGCATGACCATGATCCTATTAAAAAAGAATTCAAAGATGTATTATTGAGCACATTTTAAATTTTATAAAATGTGATGAGAATGGCATAGCCAGGATTGCTTCCCTCCTGTTTGTGTTTTTGGAAGAAGTGCTTACAGAATGTCTTCTTCCACTTTAAACCCAATCTCAAACATTATTTTGCCCATCTTTGTCTTTATATTCCAACTGCAGCCTTTTCATTTTTACAAATGGCATGAATTAGATGAGTCTTACTATTTAGTCTAATCCATCAGTAGCAACCTTTTCCAGATTTTTAATCCATTACAGAAATTTTGTTAGGATGGATGTAAGTATACTTAATTCTTTTAGCTCAGATAAAAATCTGGCTTTTAGGTTTTTTTTCTCTTGTTTTGGCTTTTATTTTCATAAGGAAGAGGAAGCAGCTTGAGAAAGGCCCCAGTATTACTTCATTTGGACTATGGTAGGAGGAATAATATGGGACAGGTTGCAGATATGGAGTTATGCTTATAGAAGAACTACATCAACAGAGGAACTCAGAGATGCTGCTTAGTGTGTCTTTGTTTTCTAAGTCTTTGGTTTCAAGTCCTAAGCAAGACACTTCCTCTGCCCCATGTTTCCTCTTCCACACTCTTCCTATGTTACAAATATCCCCTGCTATGTCCTTCCTCTGAGGTTTGTGGGTTCACCCTTGGCCAAACTCAATGGGCCATGGTGACCGTCTCCTTGTGATACACTGGATGTTCTGGCATTTGTCAAGGTAATGGACATCTGGCTTGCTCATGAAGGGTGCTAAATCAAGGCCAACTGGAGTGTTTGGCACAGTGTAATGGGGACCATAAGGAACCTAAATATCAAAGGAAAGTTGTGAAAGCCTAGCCATGGTGAGAAAATAGAATGAGACCAATGTGAATACTGTCTGTATCAAAAGAGTAAATTTGTAGGTGAAGAAGCAATTCAAAAGATAGGGAAATAGCATCACTAAAATTACTGGTACCTAGGACACTTCAGAGTACCTGACTCCATAACATGAAATTAATGTCAATTTCCTTCTTGGCCAGAGAGGGAAATACTATATTCCCTGTAGGAAGCCCTGAACAAATGAAATGATACTTTACAAGATCATCTTAGTAGTTCATTTTCACTAGACAAATCATTATCCTCTTTCAGAACTGAGACTTTGTAAGTATCTTATCCATGAATCACGGCGACCTTGTCATTACTAGTAATCTAGGGGGCAAGAGTGATTTTTTTTTAGAGCAAGTAACTTTTACATTACATCACTTGTAAATATTTTAATAATTTTGGGGATTCACAGTAACGACTTGGGTATGGAAAATGATTTTTAGCATCTTCCCTCTCCCCTGCTTCAAGAAGAGTCAACAGGTAGCACTTCAAATTATGCTCTGCTCCAAATGTTAAGAATTAAACAATGCCCTGCGCATTTAGTCATTTGCTTCTCATACATACAGATATTGAGATCTAGAAATAATGCCCATGTGGAAGCTGAGAACAAAATAGTCTTTTGAGAAACAAAATCTTTAACCTCTGTGATTAGCAATGTAAACACTGACCCAGATCTCCATCTGAAAACTTCAGGAAGAGAAAAAAAAATAAAAATAAAAAGAGACATCAGAGGAAGAATGAGAATCTACTAGACACTTTTGTTTTGTCATTATCTATTTCTTTGGGAAGGAGAGATAATAACAGGTCTCCCATTAAATGAAGAATAGCCTGCAGAGGTTGCAGAGTATGGAGTATTATGTGTTCTGTTTTTATTTTTGAAAAATTCTCATTTATCTCCAGCACAATTGGGTCATTTGTATCGTTCTTCTTGCTGACAGTATTGGTTTTAAAAGATGATTGATGTTTATGCTATTAATTGAATTGGATGAATTGGCTCATTACCTGGGCTTTGAAAAAAATTTTTAGGAGAACAGTGTCTGTTAAATACAAAGGACACAAAAGCTTTTGGAAGAAGGACACCCACTCTAATAAACCCAAGTCCACACTGCCGGGAGGGTCAGCTCATCAGCTCACAACGTTGACCTGAGTAGGAGATCCTTCTACAGATGATCCACAGCTGATCCAAATGGGTTTTCTGTCACATTCTCAATAGAGCACGCTGAACGTACAAAGCAGAAACTGTCACCCCAGGAGAGAAATGAAGAATAATAGAACTGTCAGTTCTGAGAACCTGAGGTTCTTCTCTCTGTTGTCCTAATGCTCAAGGTCATTGTGGTTCCTTCTCTCATTTTGCACTGGAGGAGAGTTGGAATGTGCAGGCTAGGAGAATCAGCTGGAGCCTGTGGTCAGGTATAGCTTTCAGGTGTACACGTGCATACATGTTTACAAATGTATGGGCAGGGGTACGAATGGAGGCCAGAGGTTGACATCAGATGGATATCTTTTTCAATAACTCTCTATCTTGTTTTCTGAAACAGGGTTTCTTGGTGAGCCTGGACCTCCTTGGCTCAGCCATGTCTACTGTCACCCAGCGCCAGGAATTTGCTTTGCTTTGCCTCATCTGTGCTGGTGTTACAACCCGCTGTGTGCCACCAGACATGGCTGGTTTCTTGTTTGTTTGTTTGTTTGCTTTTTATTTTTTAACTTGTGTTCTGGGAATGGAACACTATTCCTTGTGCTTGTACATCAAGGCCTTTACTGACAGAGCCATCTCCATAGCTTGCAAAGTACAAGATCTTACAATGGTCTTGATATTCTTCGAGTATGAACTGATGGACTACATATAAAACCATTTCATCCTGTAATCCCAGCACTTGGGAGGCAGAGGCAGGTGGATTTCTGAGTTCGAGGCCAGCCTGGTCTACAGAGTGAGTTTCAGGACAGCCAGGGCTACACGGAGAAACCCTGTCTCAAAAAAACCAAAAAAAAAAAAAAAAAACCCAAACCAAAACCATTTCATATGAACTGATGGACTACATATAAAACCATTTTATCTCTTATATCAGTTTAATATTTGCATATCAGAGTGCTCCAGAGAAGTAGATATCTTAAGAGTATGTGGAGAGAGAGAGAGAGAGAGAGAGAGAGAGAGAGAGAGAGAGAGATCAGAGGAAGAATGAAACAGGGTTTCTTGGTGAGAAAGAAGATTTCTTGGTGAGAAAGAGAGAGATTCTTATGAGAAATGGCCTTGTAGGAATACATGCGAGAAATTTTCCAGTGTGTTTTCTGTAAGCTACTAGGTCCAGGACAGCCAGTGATATAATTCATTTTGATTTAAAAGATCCAAAAGCGATGAGACTCTGAAGCTTAAATCCCATGCTGAGCCCCAAACAAAAGATGAAGTGAAATGACACAGCTCAAATAAGAGGAAAAATAGAATTCTTTCTTCCTTAGCCCTTTGCTGGGTCCAGTCCTCCACAGATTAGATGGGGCCTGTTAATACAGCAGAAACGATCTACTTCCCTGAGTCCACAGATTAGAAGTACTCTCGGCCACCAAGGGCATCTCCAGTTACAGCCATAGTTTCAAAACCTCATTTAATTGGCTGAAACACAATACTAGCCCTGTGTGAATGAGGCATCTGAAGGACTTATCCCATATGCTTCCTTCATGAAGGTTCTGGAAATGAAGATTTGAAGTGAGGGTGAATCAGAAATGCAAATTGGGGTGATACTTAAAGAACAGGAACACGAGCAGAACGAAATCAGAAGAGGGCGCTGATCAATCAGCAGGGTCTTATGTGACCTGTGGCTTCAGGTAGACACGGGAAGAAATGGCTTGTGTGTATGCTTCAAGTTACCCAACTCAAAGGAGACCAAGGAATGCCAGAAAACAGTTTATTAAATCCAGACTGAAGTCATTCAAACTGACCCTCTTAGACTTGTTTTGGGAAGGTTATAGTCTGTGGCTGTGAGCTTCCTCATAGATTCCATCAACCTGGACAAAAAGAATTTCTTGAAAGGAAATCCAGGCTGTATGATCCAGAATGAGGAAATAGCCAGGTCATGGCACCTCAGGCCATCTTCTTCATACTGTGAACATCATAGATGATCCATCCAGGTCACTGTGGCCGGGGGTGGGATATCTTCCTCATCTAAATGATGCAAGATACATTCACGTCATGAGGTGTGAGAGCGTCATCTTCCTACTCTGATTAGGATGTGGGATAGAGCAATGTCACAAGGTCATGGTGTCTGTGGATATTGCCATCCTACTGTGAGCATGTTGCAGAATATAGCTAGGTCACGGTGCTATCTGAGGGCATCATCTTCTTTATCTGGTTAAGAACTCATCACTGAATTTGGTGTTGTGTCAGATGTTTCGTCTCTCCAGTGTCTTTGCTTTTATTCTCCAAATAACTGTTCTGCTGAAGAGGAGGGGCATTGTGAGGGATGATAATGTCATATTGGGACTTGGTTAGGCTTAAGCAGTATGCAAGGAAAGAAAATGGGGAAGGGTGAAGGGTCTTACTAGAGGACTAGCCATTTACTCTGGTCTGGTCCCCAAACAGACCTAGCACTCTTTTCTGTAAATAACGAGACTTGAATGTTTGAGAACAGACATCTCAATGTATCTGGTTCATCCCTTTTCTGTGGTATTTGGCTAGTTTTTTTCTGTTCCCCATAGCACTTTGTTCTGGCTTTGAGTTGTTCTCTATTCAAGAATGGAGGTTCTAGGGCAGATCATACCAGGCAAGGCAAAAACACCTTAAGACAGATTAGATTGACAACTATTTTTAGTCCAAATGTCCAGAACATTAAATAACTTATTTTATGAAAGCAAACAAGAACAACACAAACTAATCTCCACTGGATATTCCCTTACAGACACAACTAGAACTGATATTTGATGTGATTCCTCGTTAACACATAAATCCCACCATCTGATTTTGTATAATTTTCATACTGTTTTTCTCTTTTACGCATTTTGAAATATAGATGGCTAATACTCTCCAAAACTACACACTGTTTACACTTGAGAAGAGATTCTTTCACAGGAGATCACACAACTATATGAGCCAGCCACAGTCCTCATGGACTTCCCATCCATGTGTGTGGATGTACACGTGAATGCAGATCTTACAGTCATCACAATACTTGGATTTTTCTTTGTGCCAGTTACCATGGGAATCCCCAGTAATACAGCTAGCACAATGAGGAAACCCTGAAATGTTTACGCTCCCATGTAATGAATAATGCTAACCCTAATAGCAAACACTATTAGGATTAGAATAACTAGAAATGTCAAGTCAATTGTTTTTTTTTATCCAGAGACACTCTTCTTGAATTTACTCTATGAGATGGAAATTCTGTACAGGGAAAATATTGCTTAGAGAATTGAAATGATCTTCCAAATTACCCCCTGCTCCTCAAAATCTCTGAATGTGGTTATGCACTGAGTGTGTCCATGCTCAAAAAATAGGACACAATATGCACAATAGTATAGATTCCTAAGATACTAAAATTAGATGACATGTATAAAAAATACATTAAGTGATAAGAGTTTGTATATCATGGGGCTGGGGAAATGGCTCAGTGATTAAATGCACTTCTTGAAGAGGGTCTGGGTTTTCTTCCAAGAACCCAGCATGATGGCTAACAAGGTGTGAGGTCCAGGTGATCAGATGCTGATTTCTCTCCTCAAAGGGCATTAGACACACACATTGTGCATATGAATACATTCAGGCAAAAAACTCATACAAACTGAATGAATGAATGAATGAGTAAATACATTGTTCGTATACCTGGTGAAATGAAATCATAGATTTGAGCTGAAATGTGTATAACAAAGAAACATGGGGCAAAGATGGGAGTCAACAAAGCACACTCCTTCTTCAGGGTCAAATCTCCAATTCCCTGTTTTCATTGTCACTGATATTCTTTAGATCCATGTCAATATCTCTCATGTTTTCTTAAGGGGCCTCATTTTCCTAATTAACATTATGTCTTTCAGTATGAAATTGCCAATATGGATGTGTATGTTTATGTATGCTTGTGTGTGTGTATGTATATGTATGTGTGTGTAATTTGTATGAGTATTTGTATGTATTCATATATATGTATGTATGTGTCTGTTTGGAGATGTATGTATGTATGTGTTTTGTAATTATGTATGCATATATGTATGTATGCATGTGTTTGAGGGAGGGGTTGTATGCAGTGCATGTGTAGGAGTGTATGTATGTGTGTTTGGTTTGGGGGTATATGTGTGTGTCTGTGTATATGTGTATATTTCTTAGCTTCTATAGAGTATTTTCAGACTATGATACCCTCAAACTTTATGTTCAGAGCCAAATAAAGTTTCTGATGGAGCCGTTTGTGAATTGTTAAGGACCATGGAAAATATCTGTGGAGTTTAATTAAACTGAGTTGCTGTTATATGGTAGACAACTGGAAAGAATTGCCTCACACAGTAATAAAGTGAACTTTACCTTCCAGTATATCCATATATATATAGTAGTCTTTGGTGAAAAGCACTTTAAAGCTAATTGATTTTGAGAGTAATTTTCACTAATAGAAGACACTGGAGCCTTTTGGGATACGTTGCTGGATCTATCTTTGTTTATGAACCGATTCATTCTTGCCCTGAAATATCCTTCAGGTATAGAGAAACAGAGAAGATTGTGTTAGTGCCAGGCTTGCAAGAGGAGGAAAAGTGGGTTAAACTCTCAATTTCACTAAATATTAAATCGAAAGCTATACAAATGATTAAGACAGCAATAAAACTGAGGTGAGGAAAGTTGAGAATGACAGAGGGTAGAAAAAGAGAGAGTACTAGAACTATGCTAACAGACTTCCTTGGCTAACTGGTAATGTGAAGAGTTGAAGGGGGAGTGAGCAGGACACAAGCAGTTTTTAGAGATGACACAAACAATAATGACAACAATGGACAGACCTTGTGATGGTTTGTATATGCTTGGCCCTCACAGTGGCACCATTTGGAAGTGTGGCCTTGTTGGAGTAGGTATGACCTGGTTGGAGTAGGCGTGTCACCGTGGGCGTGTCACCGTGGGCGTGGGCTTAAGACCCTCATCCTACTTGCCTGGAAGTCAGTCTTCCAGCCTTCAGATGAAGATGTAGAACTCAGCTCTTCCTGCACCATGCCTGCCTGGATGCTGCCATGCTCCCACCTTGATGATAATGGACCGAACCTCTGAACCTATAAGCCAAATAAATGTTGTGTTTTTTATAAGACTGGCCTTGGTCATGGTGTGTGTTCGCAGCAGTAAAACCCTAACTAAGACACTTGGCTTCTGAAAACACTGGATAAATGTGCAATTTTGAAAATCTTAAGCTTTGCCCAAAGTAAAGGTGCCTCCTGGTGCCATCCAACTGCGACATCAGTGTCAGCAAGGTTCTGCTTGAAACTGTGCAGGACATCAAGGGTGCTGCCATGCTGGAAGGAAATGTAGGGCATTAGGTTAAGTCCTGAAATTGTGGCAGCAAATTTTATTCTTCTCCTTTTGGACATTACAGTATCTTTTCTGCTTTATGCATCAGTCCTAGATATTTGCTGATATTAATAATGGATCCAAAACAAAGCAGCCATGCCCACACCTGTTCATCCTCTGGTGAGTCTAATACCTAATGTCAATCCAGATGAAGATGATAAACCTTCTCTAAGAGCTTCAATGAAAATGGTTATTATGCAGAAAGCACTCTCAATGTGAGACACTCTTTCTCTGTGGATGCTGATGAAATCTCCCCAAGTCTATTTCTAAACTCTACAAGAAAGGACTGGATGCCACTTTCCTCTAAAGTCTTTGGTGTTCAGGCTCAGAGGGTTGACTCTGTCTTGTGAGATAGAGTATAACATTTCCAGTTGACGTTCTGAAGTGTTGCTTCATAAAATGATCGAATCACATAAGACTACCATTCATTCTTTAACACAGTCACTTGTTTATCTCTTCAGCCATAACACAGATATGACACAGTCGTGATCCAAATATCAGATGTTTCTTACAGGCTTATGATGGCTCTCACTGGAAAGATTTAGAACCTAGAGAAAATGGCATGTTGCTGGAGAAGAGGAGTTGTTTGGAGGTGGACCTGAGGTTTTAAGACCAAACCTCACTTACTATTCCTTTCCATGTTCTGAATGTGGTTGCAATGTGACCAGCAGCCTCCTCCTCTATACATTCCCCACCATGATGGAAGGGTCTCCTTGGACTACAAACCAGAATGTCCTCATACTGGCTACTTGATCACAAAAACAAGAGAAGTAACTGATGAAGACACATGAGGCACAAGGTGGGTGGGTGTCTTGATGTCTCCAGTAGCAAAGTCACTAAGGCTGTGAAGCGGGACAGGGGGGGGGATCAGAATTCAGTCTTCCATGACATCTGTGAACATCAGCCCCAGCTCTGAAGTGTACTTTAGGTGATTAAAATAAACCCTTGTGAGTCATTACACCTCTCTTAGCCCACAGTCGCATGTAGTCCAGAGCAATAGAGGCTCCCAGAGTTCTCCTGCAATGCTGGTGGAAGAAAATCTTGTAACTCTGAGTGAAAATCCTCAGCAAGATAAGTAGAAGTATTCTCAGGAAGTATAAGATTCCATAAATGGAAGAATGGGAAATTACAGCTTCGTCCTAACTCCAAATTTAAATGCAGGTGTTAAAAGATTAATGGAAGATAATGGTGAGAAGTTATTCCTTGACAGAGATTAAATAATAGGAATGCAAGTTTTTAACATCAGGATACTAACCCTGGAGGTCAATATATTAGTAAGGATAAGATTTTCTGTCCAATAAAAAAGGACTTATAAAAGCCAGAGAGCAGGTGTGTGTGTGTGTGTGTGTGTGTGTGTGTGTGTGTGTAACTCATGTTAAGTGTCTTAGAGTGGCTGGTGGCTTTGTCCTGTCAACCTCTGTGGGATCTGATGAACATAATTTTCTCAAGGAACACTTCACTGAATTTTTATATATTCCAAAATATTTGCAATCATGAGTACAAAGACATGTGAGCTGTCAAGTGCATTTTGTCCATTTCACAAGTGATTCTTATTTGTCATGCTGAGACATTTTTATAAGCACTTGTAGCTCAACAGTGAATGCCGTTTCTCTGCTTAAGTTTACTGATTGACTGAGGACTGTCCCCCTGACCTGCCAGCCAGGGTGATGACAGTATTGCTTCCTGGATGTTAAAATGCCGAATAATGTGACATTAGAATACTTGGATGTTAACACTCATAGCTTGAACTTTCATTTGCTAACAGTGTGGCCTTGGTCAGGCTTTGAATATCCCATGACTCGTTTAGCCCCAAGGATCAATATCTTTCTAGGTCTAGAAGTCTACGTGAGGAGTTGGAAAGATGGCTTAATATCAATTAATATATTAATTGATTAATTAATATCAATCATTAATATCACCAATACTATTGCCACTAGTACATTGATTATTATATCATAATTATATTTTATTTAATATTATGTTATTTATTGTTATATTAGAATGTACTCAATTAATATAATTATAATAACTAACCAATATATTAATATATTATATGAAATATATGTTAATATGTAATAACATAAATATTAGAAACACATTATATATGTAATATATGCATATATGTAATATGTAATATTTAATTTGTAGTATATATAATAAATGTAATTATTATGTTATGAAATAATGTCTCTTATATTAACCATCTCCTTTTCCAGGAAGTTTTGAGCTATAATGTTAGTGTGGTTGATATAGCTACTCTATTTAGGGCTGGGCACTGGCTCTCTCTTCAGAACCATCACCAGCTATGCATCTCTCCACTGGCTGCTGCCCACTGCAAAAAGAAGCTTTTCTAGTACAAGGAGATAGGAATGGATCGATTTGCATTCTTCTGCATGCTGACCTCCTGTTGAACTAGCACCATTTGTTGAAAAGGCTATCATTTTTTCCACTGGATGGTTTTAGCTCCTTTGTCAAAGATCAAGTGACCATAGGTGTGTGGGTTCATTTCTGGGTCTTCAATTCTATTCCATTGATCTACCTGCCTATCACTGTACCAATACCATGCTGTTCTTAACACTATTGCTCTGTGGTACAGCTTGAGGTCCGGGATACTGATTCCCCAACTCCAAGTGGATCAAGGACCTCCACATAAAACCAGACACACTGAAACTAAGTGAAAAGAAACTGGGGAAGAGCACTGAGCACATGGGCACATGGGAAAATTTCCTAAACAGAACACCAATAGCTTATGTTCTAACATCAAGAATTGACAAATGGGACCTTATAAAATTACAAAATTTTTGTAAGGCAAAGGACACTGTCAAAAATTTTTGTAAGGCAAAGGACACTGTCAAAAGGACAAAACGACAACCAACAAATTTGGAAAAGATCTTGCATTTACTTTTTAAAGCTGGAATTATTATTCATCAATGAGAGGGGAAGAGAACCTTCTGTTTTTATGTTGGCGTTTGAAGATTTCAAACATGAGTAACTGTGCTGGTTTGAATATGCCTGGCCCAGGGAGTGGCGGCGCTATTAGGAGGTTGGCCTTGTTGGAGAGTAGGTGTGGCCTTGTTGGAGTGGGTGTGGCCTTGTTGAAGTAGGTGTGGCCTTGTTGGAGGAAGTTTGTCCCTGGGCTTTAAGACCCTCATTCCAGCTTCCTGGAAACCAATTTTCTCCTGTTTGCCCTCAGAACAAAATGTAGAACTCTCAGCTACTCCTGCACCATGCCATGGACTGAACTTCTGAACCTGTAATCCAGCCCTATTTAAATGTTGTCCTTATAAGAATTGCTTTGGTCACAGTGTCTGTTCACAGCAGTCAAACCCTAACTAAGACAGAACCATATTTACATCATTTTCATTCTTTCCTTTCTTCACTCCAACTCCTGCCAGGCACACCCTCATGACATCCTTTTAAAAGTATTATTGCTTTATATAAATACGTTTTATATATATATTCCACATGTGTATATGCACAATATAAGTATTTTTAAGTAACCAAAACTAATATGTTTTTCTATGGCTTGTCTAAACACCACTATTGTTATATATTCCTCTACTATTTTCTCCTCTGCTCGCTCCCTTGTCAAAACACCCCTATTTCCCCATTTCCCACTTCAAAGCACCTGTGTCCTACTATCCTGCTCTCTAGACATGGTCTCCTTTTATTTTCCTAGCTCCTCCTCTTGCTCTAGATTCCATACTCAAATATAGGATGCACACATGAGAGAAAACAATTCAGTATTTGTTTTCCTGGGCCTGGGATAACTCAGCCAGTGGAATATTTTTTCCTAGTTCCATCCATTTCATTTTTCATATTACAGCTAAACAGTGCTCCATGGTGTGTAGGTATCAGATTTTCAATATCCATCCATTCATTGAAGGTGTTTAGATGGTTTCCATTGTCTAACAACTGTTAAAAGGATGACAGTGACTGGCTATGCAGGATGTAGAGTCCTTTAGGACTACTCCAAGTAGGGATGCAGCTGCACCAGATGGTAGCTTTGTTTTTAAGAGTGTTAGGATTTTCCATCCTGATTTCTAAATAGCCACACTAGTCTGAAGTCCCACCAACCCTGTTTATGGTTTTCTTTTTGTGCTCAATTTAAAAGGATTCTGACACCAACCACTGCATTATAAATGGACACAAAGCTGTGTGAGAAACCATTTGAGGATGATGAACATCTTCATGTCTGTATGGTGTGGATCACATTTGGTAAAACCTACTGAAATGTACACATTACTGACTGTTTTGTATGGTTAGTTAAGCCTCTGTACTGCTGTTTTAAAGACAGGAAGATAGAACAGCAATGTGAACATGTTCAAATATTATTGAATTTATATAATTTAGCTCTGAGATCTTGCTGTGATTGACTCTACAAGTTCAGACTCATATTTTTATTTGTTTTTATTGTAGTATGTGTTTTGAGAGTAGGTAAAGTTGGGTGTTGGTGGTGCACGCCTTTAATCCCAGCACTTGGGAGGCAGAGGCAGGCAGATTTCTGAGTTCGAGGTTAGCCTGGTCTACAGAGTTCCAGGACAGCCAGGGCTACACAGAGAAACCCTGTCTCAAAAACAAAATAAAACAAAACAAAACAAAACAAAAAACAAACAAAAAAAGAGAGTAGGTGAAAATATTATTAAACATATAGTATGTATGTGATCTTTCATTATAAAATACTAATCAAATATCAAATATATTTTAAAGTCTGTTTAGTATTTTAAATAGGAAAACATGATGGGGTGAATGTGCATCTCACAAAAAGTAGGAATCTGTGCTGTAGCTTTTGGTCACCATGAACAGTGTAAAGCGTCTGAAAGGCTTCACAATTTTTCTCTGTACTTATTAAATCCAAAAAGCATTGGGGTCACATGTCCCAATAGAATAGCCATTGAAGGGTATTTTGACCTTGATTCCAGTGACTATATGTATATGTATATGAATATATATGTATATATTCACTGGAATATGAATATATATGTATGAATATGAATATATGTATATATTCACTGTAATCATATATATTCACTGGAAAAATTTATATCAGTTGGAGACAGAATTCAATCAAAATACAATGAGAATTAATCTTCAAGTGAATGCAAATGATTTATAGACTTCTTAGGCTACAAATCATTGTTTCCTGTTGCTGTGATAAACACTCTAACCTAACGCCTTGTAGAGAAGAAAGCTGTTTGTTCGGCTTGAGCATTCAGGTTGTTGTCCATCATGGTAGGCAGTGGAACTCAGGCAGCAGCTTGAAGCAGAGAGGACTTCTGCTTGCAGGCTCATCATGAACTAGCCTTCTTACATAGCCCAGACCCCCTGTCCAGCGAATGGCGCTGCCTTACTAGTCAAGATAATCACAGCAATACTCCCCTACTTAGTCAATGTGATCTGGGTAATTCTTCAATTGAAGAGTCCCTTCTTAGGTGATCCAGGCCAGGTCAAATAGGCAGTTAAAGCTAACTAGGATATAGACTAACGAAATTCAAAACAAGGAAGGCTCTAAGAAGGTCTTCACTATTGCATCTGATCACATGACACCAGCAAATTAAAGTTTTAGGTCATTCCACAATATTTTGTCTGCTTTAGCTTGACCATAGACTTTATGACTGAAGGAAGTTACCTGTACTTTTGCTAAGGCCGTGTGTATGTTTCTTCATAACCCAGCAGGCCAGTGATTCTTTTTAATAGAAACTACCATCTTTCTTGTTAAATTAATGTCCTTAAGGTAGATTATATGGGTTTGGAGTTATTTTGCCAATTGAGTTTTGCCTTTATATGTAAGACTGTATTATATCTTACTAAAAGTTTTACTTAGATCCAAAAATAAAACCCAAGACATGATGCCTACTCACCCCAGTATCCCATAAAAGGCCAAGACAGAAATCTAGAAAAATGTTAACTAGGAGTGAATTTTAAATCTAAATAATTACAACCTTCGGTTTATACTGTAAATCTTTAGATATGTCCTGAGGCAGAAGTGAACCACAAGTTTAAAAAAAAAATACAAGTATAACATTATGCAGGAAAATTTCATTTTCCTAATGCAATAAGCACACACACACACACACACACACACACACACACACACACACACGTAGCAACAGAGTATATGCAATAATGTTCCAACATTTACAGACTTTTTGATATTTCTCATTTTGGTAATTTGTGTGTCTAAAAAGCATATTACTATGATCAAATTTACAAATAATCCTGTGTCCCTTTGATGCATACAGCTCAATGACTTTTGAAAGCTATATGTAGAATGGTAACTATTGACAAAGATGCACCACTCTCTCCCTCTGTAATATGTTCCTGTTATTTCCCACTCAGCTCCTCAGTTAGCTAACACAGTTGTGTAGACGACTTGAAGTCGCAAATGCTGTTAGAGATAAATTCAAGTTTAAACTGTCCTTAGCAATGTATTTCATTTTTTCAATAATTTATTTTTTATTCACTTTACATATCAATTACCACCCCTTCTTCTCTTCTCCCAGTCCTGTCCATTAAGTCCCTCCCCCAACTTGCCCCCCCTACTTCTCTTCAGAGAAGGGAAGACTATCCCTTGAGTACCATCCTGCCCTGGGACATCTAGTCACAGCAGGACTAAGCACATCCTCTCCCACTGAGGCCCAACCAGGCAGTCCAGTTAGGAGAAGGAGATTCAATGGCAGGCAAAAGAGCCCAAGATAGCCCCTGCTCCTGTTGTTGGGGACCCACATAAAGACCAAGCTGCATGTCTTCTTAGCAATATATTTCATGTAGCAACACAAGCTCCAAGGATAAATGTTACACTATTGCCAATGATATTTCTTCTTGATGTTGTTTTAATGAAACCCCAAAATTTAGCATACACATTTATGAGCCTGAGTGGCATTGGAAATGGAAGAAAATTATGAAATGTAAATCTTAAATCCCAATGAAGCTTGAAACTAATCCTTGAACATCTCTGTTCCTCAGATCATGAGCCAATCTGTACTGCTTTTGAATCCGTTTGGGGCTCTGCTGTGGTAGGCTATTTGCTAAGATTTCTACAACTCTTCAGGCTCTGTTTATATTTAACTTAGACTATCAGGGAGAGAAAATGGGAAGTAAAATTAAAGCCTGCTCAATCATAGTCTTCAGACTCAGAATAAATCAAGATTTCTGAATCTTACCCATCTGGTATATTCTTTATGGTATCCCTACCACTTTATTTTAGATAACGCTTCATAAAATGATAGCAGGTGTCTTAGTTAAGGTTTCCATTTCTGTGAGGAGATACCATGATCAACGCAACTATTATAAAGAATGCCATTTAATTGGGGCTGATGTACAGGCTCAGAGATCCAGTCTACTATCATCAAGGCAGGAAGTGTGGCAGTCTCCAGCCAGGCATGATGCTGGAGAAACTGAGAGTTCTACATCTCCACCCAAAGGAAGCCAGGAGCAGACTCTCATGGGCAGATAGGAGAAGGGTCTCAATGTCCACCCCCACAGTAACACACTTTTTTCAACAAGGCCACACCTACTCCAACAAGGCCACACCTCCTAATAGCACCACTCCCTATGAGCCAAGCAGATTCAAACCATCACAGCAGCTATGTAGACAGAGCCTAATCTCATCCCATTTGTTCTTGTCTCGATTCTCAATTGTATGTGAATCATAGACAGAAATGATTAAGGAGAGATTAGCAACTCCGAGCATTAGCAAAATGGATAGCCCTTCCAATAAACTGCATTTACTTGGATCTACAAGCTCATGTCTCCTACGATGTGGCACATCTAAACTGTGGTAATCTGAATTTACCAATACACCAATACTTTAGAGGGTTACAAACTTAAGATAAATGCTTTATCAGATAGTCACTGTTAATAAATGTTCTTATTCATCTATCTATTAACACAATACTCAAGCTGATACATATATACATTTATACACACACACACACACACACACACACACACACACACACACACACACACGCTTTTGTACCAAGATCATTGGTTAGAAAAAAGTATTCTCTGTGAACGAATATCTCACCCCATACTAATTTTACTTGTTAGAAATTGACTTACAGATAGAAAAGTTGGTTTCTCAACAGGGAGTAAATTCCCAGGATAGTTATTGATGACAGCCCCTGTATGCCATGTGTTAATATTCTCTTCTCTGAAAATCCATGTTTAGCAGGCTTGCAAGAAGCACTACAGTTAAAAGATCGGTGGACTGCATTAGCGTAGCTTTAAAATGAACAATGTTGTCATTTGCTTTAATGTAATTATGCAATTACCAAATGGAAAGTACTAGGGGTCTCAGGCTCCCTTTGTTTCTTTCTTAGGGCATTGCTAGTCTTTATCTGGAGAAGGAATGAGCAATGCCATAGAATATCACACTGGCCTGTGTGTACACGATTATCCAGCCAATCCTTAGATCTAATTCATGTCAGAAGTTTTGTATCAGGAATTTACTTAAAGCCACATTCGTTTTGAAAAAGAAAATCAGCATGTAAATTTTCTAAGTGAAAGTGAGGCAGTATTTCCTTACAAGGCAATATGCTGTACTGCCAGGGAAGAAAACATTTGTAGTTAAAACACAGTGACATGGTATGGTCTGTCTTGGCTTTTTATCCCCATGGGAAGCTAATGGTCTTATAAGGTAAGATGGTCCTATAAGATGAAGGCCAACTCTGCATCTTCATCTTAGGGGAATTAAAAACTGATTGGCAGTGTCTGTCTGTGTTTAGTAGAAATCCTTAGGAATTCAATAGACATCAATCAAACTGTCACTCATTTACCGGGTGAGCATTGCTGATGTAAGCACCTGCCAAAAACCTTTCTCCGGTTTCTGGTCCTTCAGACTGGCCCTTGCCTGAATCTTCCTGCTACAAATGCCTTTGGCTTAACTGCACCTGTTTGCTGCCAATCCAGCTTTCTGCACTATACTGAAAGCTGGATTTGGGATCGTGTTAAAATGGTGACCTTTTCTTACTTCTAACCAGGATGCTCTGCTATCTCCTCCGGCGTCTTCGGTCTAGCAGTTGACCATCTCTAGCATTTGTGAGAGAACTGCGTATCCTAGGCGGACAGGTGCTAAAACCCTAGGAATACAGGCCCTGCTACTAAAAGCTGTGCCTTCTCATGTCACCCAAGGGGTGCCAACGACAGGTCATTCATCTTGAACATAAGAATGAATGCCCTTCATCGATTTGACTTGTAGCGTCAAAACACGCTGCCAAATAGTTGCAGTAGGCGCCATCAGAGTTGTCTTCCTTTCCTTCACAGAGGCAGATGGTCACAGATGGTGGATAGCACAGCGTATCTGGGGCGTGGGAAAGGCTTCACAGAGTCTCTCAAGGATGAAATAAAATAGAGAATGGATTTTCCCAACCTGCCTTCCATGCATCGAAACAGCAGGGCTTTGAATACTGATATAGGATTGTACTACACCATGATTCGATAGAGGAGTGTTTCCTGTGTGGATTTATGAGGCTCAGCATCTCCCTTCAGGAAAGAACTCACTTACTCCCGTAAATACTGTGGGTTTGCTGATGGTTGAGGTCCTTAGAGCATTGGCTTCAGATTTTGCACTGTGGTCACCGTCTGCTGTAGTGACTTCTAGCTGGTGACTAGTATAAGATTCTGTACATAGGCATCTTTTTGCTTTGGGGCTCTTCACTGTGCTGGCATAGCCCAGGATATGAGAACAGCTTTAGTTCCCATCCTGCTTCCTTTCTCTTTCCAGATGTAGGGATTAAATTCCAACAAAGTGCTGGCATTCCTGAAGACAGTATTTACTTCCCAGAGATCCCAAGTAGTTAAGACAGTCAAAAGAGATGGTTTCTGTCTGACTTCCTTCTGAGATCTTGGATAAAAAGTCTTACCAAATACCCTAGATAGAATCAGGTTATTCTCACAGAGGAGAGATTGTTTATTGAAAGGTTTAGGAAGATCTTGACAATGTCCTACTCTATGTATGTGCCAACCAGAGTCCATTTGCCTTTTGTCTCTGTTACATCTGTGAGAGAGTCCAGAATAGGAGGGGCAGGTTGGAAATAAGCTGTAGCACTCTAAGTGATCTCAAAACAAAACAAAGCAAAACAAGCAAACAAACAAACAAAAATCAGTGGGGGCTCAAAAGTCATGTTAGGTTAAGTATATTGTCAATCCCAAGAAATTATTATTATTTTTGATTTTTAGAATACTTTGAGTTAAAGTGTTCTTCCAGATAATCTAACCATTGGTTTGTTACTCTTTCTTAGCCAGTGTATTTTTGTCCACTGCAATGTTCATATCTATCATTTTCTAGACTTTATTATGGTTAAAAATTGTATTTTATAGTTATTTTTTTGTAAGTCTTATTATTGAATTACCAACCTAAACAGAGACACATGTATCTACAGAAGTATATAAATTGTATCTGGTTTGAAGTTCTGTTTAAATGATCTACAGTGGTCTGCTAATTCTTGTAGATTTGAAATCCATCAATGCTTGACAGGTAAGACAGTAATAAAATTTGTTTCAAGGGCTTAGCAAAATATTCAGAGCAAGCCAGAAATGTTAATGGACTCAACATAAAATAATTGCTCCTGCAAATGAGACATTAAATCATAATTTAATCAATTAGAAAGGAAGTAATATTCTATGCATTGGGTTTTATAAGCATAATTTAATTTTGTAGCATAAGTAAAAAGTTTTTTAAAAATAAAGGGTTCTAATGTACCATGTTTATAAGACATTCTCTTGATAAGTAGTTAATTTACCTTTTTTCTTACATAATTATGGCATTAAGGCTCAACATTAAAGGCCATTTTGGTATTATATAAAAGGGTCGTTATCCATTTCTTTAATATATCAGTGAAAGAGGTGACAGAGTCTAGTGTAAGGGAAAGTGTGTTACCAAGGCTACATGTACTCAACAAATCTCATTCAGGGACAGGAGAGATTCAAGATTTCTCCTTTCAGCACACTATGAGTAAGAATATGAGGGAGCCAGGAAATCTCAGTGGAAATAAATAGTGTAACATCGGCTCTAGCACTTTTCTCTGGCCCACCCTTAGGTGCCAAGTGGCACTTGAGATTGGAGATAATTTGAACCATGGTATGCAAGTCTATTTTGAGAGTTACTGCAATAGCCTCTTGAGGTGCAGCGTGTGGCACACCAGATGGATTATTTCTCAGAGCTAAAATGCTGAGGGGTTTGATGATTGTAATTATTTTTATTAATAAACTTCCCTCAAAGCCACTTTTATGATACTCTCATAAAAATGGATTTTATCTTAAATAAAACTGTAGAAATTGTTTCCACTTGAGGTGACTGGAGATTTATTGGTGTCAATTCCTATTATAGTTTTAGGGGTGATGTGTGTGCATGTGTGTCCATGCAACCACTATTGAGGATGCATGTTTGTGAATGAGTATGTAGTGTGAGCATATGTTTACACATGTTTGGGAGTACATGTATACATGCATAGATGTACATGTTTGTGTAGGAGTACATGTATAGATATATGTGTGGGGGAATATATATGTACATGTGTAGATGTACATGTGTGGAACTACATGTATACATGTGTAGTACATGTGTATGTGTAGGGATACATATGTGTGGGAGTACAGGTATACATGTGTAGATGTACATGTGTATGTATACATGTTTAGTACATGTGTCTGTGAGTACATGTGTACATGTGTAGATATATGTCTGTATGTGGGAGTACACATGTACATGTGTAGATATACATGTGTGTGGAGTACATGTATACATATGTAGTACATGTGTGTGAGTACATATGTACATGTGTAGTACATGTGTGTGGAGGCCAAAACTTTATGTTGGTTGTCTCTGCACTTAAATTATTTTTTTCTTGAAAATATTTTTATATAGCATATTCTGATCACGGTTTTCCTTCCTTTGTCTCCTCCAGGACCCTCTCCATTTCCACATCAATCTAAGTGCACACCTTCTTTCTCTAGAAAACAAACAGGCCAGTATAACAAGCAAACAAACAAAGCAGAACTAAGATAGAGGGGTGGGTCCCGGAGAACAAACATAGAAAAGGCATAAGAAACACACACACACACACACACACACACACACACACAGAACCCATAAACACACAAAATAGTAAACCACAGATTTACTATTAGATTAATATTAATTATTATTAATATAGATTAATATTAATTATGTAGATTAACAACAAAAACATAAAGCACAATGAGACACAACATCATGCCAAAATACCATTGGGTTAGTTTTGTATTGGCCATCAAATGCTGGACCACAGGTCTATTCTGGAGTGTGGCTGGTACACCCAGTGAGAATCCACTGGAGGAAACTAACCTTTTCTTCGTGAACTCTTGTTGGTTGGATATAGCTTCCAGGTTAGGGATGGGGGCTTGTGACTGCTTTCCCAGTACTGCACAGCCATGACATCTGTCTTGAACCTATGCAGGCCCTATGCACACTGCCACAATCTCTGTGGTTTTAGACTTGTGTCCGTCCTGATTGTCTGGAGGACCCTGTTTCCATCGTGTCTTCCCGTAGCTCTTACAATCGTTCTGTATCCTTTTCTGTGTAGCACCCCGAGGCCTGATGGGAGCAATTTGTTGAAGACAATGCACTGAGGAGCGAGTGCTCCAAAGTATCTCACTCTCTGCCCCAGCTGTGGGTGGGTCTCTGTATTCTCATCCACTGCTGGAGGAATCTTCATGGATGACAGCTGAATTGAGATGTTGGTCTATGAGTATAGCAGATGCCATTAGTAATTCTATTGCTATATTCCTTTATCAGAACAATAGTATTTAGTTTTTCCCTGTGTTTATTTGGACTCAGGTTCTTGGCTGTTGGAAAGTGTCAGAGATGGGTTCCATCTCATGGTGCGTGCTTTACATCCAATCAGATAGTGGTTGGTGGCTTCCACAAACTTTGTGCCACTATTGGATGGATACCTTGGAGGTATACCACTATTAGCATTGAAGGCAGGTTATCAATGAGGTAACTTAGCTTGTTACTGACTATTGGAATGTGTATTAGACTTGCCCACGTTAGGGAGCCATCTTATGAGAAGTAGGTACATTGTAACTTTGTTGCATATGAAAGGTCGTGACCCAGCGAGGACAGTTGGGACTTCCTGCTGAGGTTTCTGAGGTATCCTGGTGTGCATCACTTTTCCCTCTCTCAGGTGGAGAACATTAAATAATGAAACATCGGGTAACACATAGGCAGAGTTCACAAGGCAACTACGCCTTCGAAGGTGCTATCTCATATTTCCAGGGAGGGCCTGTTTTGCCAGTAAGCTCCAGAATTAAAGACGTTTGACTCCTGCGTTTCCAGCCAGATGTGATAGAGTGAGCCTCTACAACATCTGTTTCTCTTTTCAACAGGCCCGCCTGTCTTTATGAAAGATCACCTATAGGCTGAAAGAACTGACAAGGAGGTTTAGAAGCTCTCGGAGTAGCCATCTGTAGACATGCACAGCCTCATCCATCACCCACAGAACCCAGCAGGATGGTGCTTTTGATAAAACGGACGAACCTATGCTGACATCATTATGACACATTTATCATAGCTTGCAGGGCTTATGTTTGATGCTGTGCGTCCTGTGGAGTTCTAAAAAAATATTCAACGGATGTGTGTACCAAAATGTAACCCAACAGAAGAGTTTCACTGCCCTAAATTCCATCTGAGGGTCATAGATCATCTCATATGGTCTGCATCCTAGGGTAAAAATGGTCGTACAGCTCAGAAGTCCTGACATCTAGGATCTATACACGTTCACTCAGTGACATCAGTACTGACGCCCATCGTAATTTGTAAATGCCCAGTAGCCATAAACTCGACATAATGGGATGCCAGTTTATTCCAGTTAGAATGATGATTCTCAAAAAGACAGGTGTTAACAGTGTAAGTGAGGATGTGAGAGAAGAGTGCACTGTGCTCTCTTCTTGGGGAATGTAAGTCAGTGAAATCATCACAGAAGCCAGTAGAGAGATCCCTCAGCCTTAAAACCATTGTGTGTCCCAGCAACCCCTTTCCTGGGTGCCCATCCACCCGAAGTGATGCCAGCAGGCTTAAGGTGACACTGCAGCCCATGTTTAGCTCAGAGCTGTTCCCAGTAGCCAAGAAATAAAAGACTCCAGTGCTCATGATAAGTGTGATGTAATGAAGGAAATACCGGAGACTTACAAAACAGAAGACTGTTTAGTCATCCATAAAAAGAATAATGAGATAATAATATATTTGTCAGTTACAAAGGAAGTCCATTGTGTGATAAATTCATCCAGATCAGATGCATTCTGTGTTCATATTCCAAATGTTATATCTTAATATAAAAGGAGTATTAAAGCTATAACTTTAACATTACATTAACTTCATAATATCAGAATATTAATTTTAATATCAGGCAATATGTGTCACATGGAAAATTCTTATATGTATTAAAGAGGTGATACACTATTGTCTTAATTCCACCAACTCTGAAAAAAATTATACAGCAGCCATCATAAATAAACAGGAAAACTGTGGCTTTGGAATTCAAGAAATTGTATTAGTAATTGACTTAGTAAATAGTTTCTGAGATCATTGCCCATAGTTTAGATATATTACTTGTGTTTTGCAAGTGACATATTCAGCTAGATTAAGTCAGATGACTTGGTTAATAGGATTCTGATTGCAGAGTTTATATAACTGTTAGTTCTTGATAACAGATAGTATTACCATGAATTGTATGAGCCAGTTTCCCATCATGGGGGCACGGGAATTCTTCTATCTCCTTTATTCCCGTCTCATTAGTGAATCTTTCTCTTCCCAAACTGAATGTAGAAATTTCCATAACACAGGAAATTTGGCAATTTTGAAATTCACATGTGGGCAATGTTTTCACCCACATGATCTTCTACACGCCACAGCCTAAGTCAGTTCTTTCCTTCCCACTGAGTGACTGTGCTATGGAGAAATGCTTTGAGTTAAAGGATGGATCATATGAATCAAATCCCACCTCAATCTCCATGGAGGATGTGAACCACAGAAGGCGGGTTTGCCATGTGAGTAGAGATAGGGTGTTTCAGTATGGAGAGAGTAATAGGAGGAGACGTAAATGCAGGGAGGTGGGTGCAGGATGGCAGGGTAGAGACAGAATGCTTGGGGAAGGTCACCTGTGTGTAACATAGTCCTGAGCTCTGTTAGGAGGGCTGGTGGAATCCAGATCTGAATATGGTAAAACTGTCAACTTATTTTAATTTTGTTTTTTGTTTGTTTGTTTTCAAGTCAGGGTTTCTCTGTCTAACCACCTTGTCTGTCCTGGAACTCGCACTGTAGACCGGGCTGATCTCAAACTCACAAGATATCTGCCTGCCTCTGCCTCCTGAGTGCTGGGATTGAAGTCATGTGCCACCACACCTGGATAAATTGTTAATGTTTCTATGATTGCGTCCAACTAGCCGAAAGGAAATAGGCGAGGCATGAAAATCAAAGGTTCTTTAGGCTGAGCAGTCCAGGTAAGATACCAAACTCAGAGTAATTGTAGAGAACATTTAAACATTACTACTTACTAATATCTTAATAACGTCATCATCATTGATATCTTTAACATGTATGCCACACAGTTGTATTTGCTTTATGTTCCAGCACTTTAAGATGGGTTTGAGACAGGCAGTATCCTAGAGGTCCATTTCTTGTATTCCATGCCTAGTACAGCCCAGAAAATTGGCAGTCAGTCCTCCAACATACAAGATGAACTGTTTAGGAAAGTAGCAGAGGAAAAATTTCTTTTCTTTTATGAAATATACTTTGTCTTATTACTTTTGTTTATGTCGTGCTCTGTGACACTCCAGTGAATTTTCCATCAAGATACATGGCCTTCCGGACGCAGACTGAATTTGTGGATGGAGTGCTAGTGGAATATATAGTTCGTTTTCAGAGATGTCTCCCTAGTGCCGTGCGAGAAGCATTTCAGAATGAATGAAGAATTGATGCTTCCCAAACCAGATGTTTTCTACTTTGATTTTCCATTTGCTCAATGTTTCCATTTGCTCAGTGTACAAAGGTGTTTTCCCCCCTTAACAACAGTAAATAATGCCCACATCAATTACATATTTAAAGGGAGTTACTCTCTCCCCTCTACTGGCTGGACTATTTCCTGAGGTTGAAGTGGGTTTCTTCTTCTTCTTCTTCTTCTTCTTCTTCTTCTTCTTCTTCTTCTTCTTCTTCTTCTTCTTCTTCTTCTTCTTCTTCTCCTCCTCCTCCTCCTCCTCCTCCTCCTCCTCCTCCTCCTCCTCCTCCTCCTCCTCCTCCTCCTCCTCCTTCTTTGGCCACATTATCAAAGTCTAGTATTGGATAGACTTAGGTCACCAGGGCTGGATGATCTATGTCCACATATGTGGCCTTTTGAAAAGTTATACATGAAACACCTGTTGATGCATCTTAAATTAGTAAAACTTAGAGTCAGGGAAGAGGGTTGCAAGGTGGTTTGGAGCACTGAGGAATGGCCTATCAGCAGAGAAGGAATATCCATGATGAACAGGTTTGAGAGTCTGCTAGATATCATACAGTCCATACTGCAGCATCCTAAAGCTAAATGTTTATTCAGTGGGTAGATATCATGCTGCAAGTATATACACATGGTTTATATATTTGTGCATATATATACATATATATGTACACACACACACACACACACACACACACACCCATAGATGTGCGTGCACTCGCTCCCCTCCCTCCCCACAATCAGTGCTGCCACATTTTCATCCAATTCAGCCACTATCCAGATTGATGGATGTTTCTCAAGGGGATAGACCTAGAGTGGACTCGTAGAGTCCTAATATGTCAAATTTTCCCTCCACCAGAAATGTATGCTCATATTACACAACTTCATCAAGTATTCATGTGCTCTGGAACAAACATTTCTTGTTGTTGCTTTACTTGACAGAATGCTCTGATGTTTTACAAAATAACTTTAAATCTAACCTTTAGGTTTTATATTATAGTGTCCACCACATTTAGTGTATACCACATTTTGTCTGTCCACTTCCTGGGGCTCATTTATTTCTGTTTTCCAACTGTGCCCATCTTTCTGAGGACTCTGATAACTAGACCTCACACTTGCAGAGCAATGGTTGTGTCCATTGAGCCTTCTTTTCATCCCTAAAATTTAATTTTATTTCATCTCCATTTATGCACCATTTCATGGTTTTGATATTCCCTTTCTTAAAGGACTTTACTAAACAAGAACGTTTTCACATCCTTCTATTTCCAAAAGTTATATTAAAACCATCCTCTTGTTTTCCACATGTTAATTGTGTTATGTTAGAAACTCGAGGAACAGAGAGTGGATAATACACTGGTCATGGCCCAGTGTCAAATCTGAGATGGTTACTGTCGAGAAAATAAGCAAGAGGAAGGAAAGAAAGATGTCAGGTAGAAGCAAGCACAGGGACAGTAAGTTCTGTAGTTAATGGCGATGTGTCCGGATTTTATGTTAGTGACAAGAAGCCATGCATGCATGTTGAGCAAAATGCCGAAATCCCTAAGTCATGTTTTAAAGATCATTATGCATGCTGTGCAGGGAAGATCAGCATGAGTGGGAACTGAGAGGCTTATTAACCCTGCAGCAATCTAGGTGAGACCCAACGGGGTCATGGGTGACTGTGGTTATCAGGGAAGTAGGGAGTAGGTCAGGTTATAGACATGTTTTAAGAGGACAGGTGATGAGATGTGCTTCTCAGAGGTTCCAGGCATGCTTCCAGCTGTATTAATGCTCCCCAGTGAACTGAAAGTTTGATGTGAATTTGTCACATTGGACAGAATTTACCTAAATGGGGCCTTGACTTTCTTCCAGCTCCTCTCTGCACCAGGTGGCAGATACACAGTAATAAGCATGATGGCATGAAAGAGCTGACAGAAAGAAAGAAAGAGGCCTTTTCCACAGCGAACCTTGTCACTGAGGAGGGTGGAGGGGCTCTCACTCATGGCAGTGTCCGATGGAAGCGGTCAATCAAAGAAGCCCATTTCTTCATGATATTGACGTTGGAGCTTTGCTAGGGCAATCATTCCTAACTGTGGATTTTATGGATCTTCTCTTGACTCCAATGCTGAAGGGTTGCCCGGTAGGGAGTCTGAAGGAGAGAAGCCAATAGCTGAGTAGATGTGGTTGTAACGTTGGCCAACTCAACATCTGTACTCAGCTTGACAACAGCTGTTTCATTGACATTTCACACACTAGAAGGGAAGTCTGAACCTCATCCAGATTCCAGTTTGCAAGAATGCCTCATACCATATGGGTGAGCTGGGAGTTGTCGTGTAGTTTATTTTATCTATATTTTACCTATATACAGACAGCACAAAGCAGAAGCTCTCTTCCTTCCCAAGGCTTCCATGCTAGGAGGGAATGCCTAGCAATACCTAGCAACTGCTTGGAAGTGCTGCATCTCATTTCTTTGCTTAGAGGCAGAGGTGAAGAGGCATCATTTCAGGTTCTTTCCTTAACATTTATCATTTAATTGTTTCTGCCTAGCTTGGGACTCTTAGTGACAATTTGGGCAACCAATTTCTCAAGTTTGAGTAGTAACTGAAAACATGAACAAGTGTTTCTTCATATGCTATAGCTGGTCAGGTTATGGTCTCTTTGCTTTGATATGATCTCTAAAGAGGGTTTATAGTCTTACGGTGTCTTACTATACTTACTTGTGTAGAGGAATCAAACTGATTGTATCTCTCTATTTCAGATCCAAACACTTTAGCATTGCTGGGGCAAATACTGATATTCTTTAGTCTTCAAAAGGAAACCTGCCTTTTGACATCTTAGGGCTCCTTACAAAGCACATATATTTGTACTGACTTTTTAGTTTCCAGTTTCCAGTGGACTTTATTAAAAACTCAAATGCTTGTTACTGCAGCTTGAATGTAAAGGTATTTCCCAAAACTCAACACAGGTATTGAAAATGTAGGCTCTGGTCTACTGTCAGTAATGTAAGACATGGAGACGGAAGTTAGTATTTACTAATTAGGACCTGGGATGCCTACTTTACATATTTTAATTAGCAGACTGAAACTTCATGGTGATTATGTCAGTACCTATTGCTCTGTCTCCATAGTTTCAATTTATTACAGACATTTATTCAACAAATATTTGTAGAGTAACAGCTATATGCCAGATTTTATAATGAATATTGAAGATATACCAGAGAAAAGAGTTGGTATAGTGTCTACCATAGAAAGGTTGCACTACAAGTTAGAGAATAAAACAATCAGATCAAATAAAGAAAACATTCAGTATTTTAAGCACAATGACTAGGTTATATGGAAAAGCACAGGAGAGAAGGAGAAACAAAAGTAGAATTTAAAAAGGAGGCTTGTGAACTAACATGTAGCATTTTCATTAAAAAGGAGGCAGAAAAGGGTAATGCTAAGGCTCTAGATTTTTAAGCAAGATCTTGATGGCGAAGGTAGCAGGCATCTGGAAGCCATACATCTTGGAGAGCACCTAGGATTTCAGAGGAAAATCATGGAAGCCAGTATTGCTTGGAAAGTAGAAAGAGTGGAGGAACAATTAAGTAAGTGCCCATGGCTTCAAGGCCATCGTGAAGGCATTAACTCTAATTTTAAGTGAGTCAGGTGCTGCTGAAGAGACAAGAGCCCTTCAGAGCAGAGCAGACCTATTAGCAAGGGTTTTAAGTGTATCACTGTGGCTTGTGTGTTGACAGGGAGCTGTGGGTTGATGAAGGTGAAGCAGTGCAGTAAATTGAAAGACTTTACAAGTGATGGAGGTAAGAAAGACTTGTCTGGGAGACTAGTGTTGTAAGTGCTGAGCAAGACCCATTCTCTTAATGCAGTGTGTAGGAAGATGCATTGAAACATTGAAAAGATACTGAATAGAGCATTTAAGAATGACTCTACTTCTTTTTATTATCTATCATTAGTGAAGTGATATACTTACAAGATGGAACAAAGAAGAGGACAAAGCAGAGACCTTTGGAAAGGAGATGAAGTGTTTAGGTGGCACCTGTACAAGTTGTCAGAGATGTAGTTTGTTTCCTAATCAGGTTATCGTTTGGAGAAGGCATCCAGATCTGAACTACAATGGAAAGGGTCAGTGCTGAAACTTGGGAAAACAGAGTCAACCAGCACAAGGAATGAGAAGAGGTAGAGAAAACATGAGGATGGAGGCATATAGGGCATCCATCACTGGGGGACCATGGAGGAGTTGGCAATGAAGAGAAATGAAAGCCTGGAGAGGCCGGAAATAGTGAGAAGAGGTTGATACTCTAACTGTCACACGAAGGAAGTGTTCTGGGGAGGACTGATCAGACCTTCACCAAATACTACAGGAAGACTAAACAAGAGTTTAGAAATGAATGTTACCTTTTGCAACATGAAGTTCACTGAGATCAGAAATGGCAGACGTCAGGATTAAGCCTATTTGAAGCATGCCTGAGGTTGAAAGATGAGAGCAAAAGGTATAGGACGGATGCCATGTAGATATGTTTTCTTAATAAGAGAAATCATCAAGAGCAGCAGCAAGTGAACAGTGACTGGCAGGTGTGAAGTAAAGGAATGAATGCAGGCAGAGGTTCCAGAATCAATAAGAGATATCATTTAATGGGTACAAGGAAGATACCTTCTCACCACAGGATCCAGAGGTGCTTTGAGGTAAAGTAGGCAAGGGCCATGGTATACACAGGGGAAAGAAAACAATTTTGGTGGGAGACAAGATAATGTCTCTTCCAATGGCTTCTGTTCCATTCCAGTGAGCCACCTCCCGGCTGCTTTATGTGCGTCAGAGACCTCACTAAAACAAATAGAACAAGTCTGATGTCTGGAATCTCATTGACTGGACAAGAAATCAGAACCAGAGGAGGGAGGAGGATGGATTTTGAAATGCTGGATGAGAAACAGGAGGATAAGAAATTTAGAGAGAAAACAGAGCATCAGAACCAAGCTCATGATGGTTTGGCTGGCCAGGTGTGATAACACTACCTTTCCTTGTTCTTTTTTCTTTTATTGGATATTTTATTTATTTACATTTCAAATGCTATCCCCTTTCCTTGTTTCCCCTCCCAAAACACCCTATCCTATCCTCCCTCTCCCTACTCCCCAAACCCCTCCCTTCCTCTTCCCTGTCCTGGCATTCCCCTATCCAATCTTCTCAGTACTAAGAGCCTCTCCTCTCTTTGATCTTTGATGACCAACAAGGCCTTCCTCTGCTTGAGCTTCGTTTGGTCTGTGAATTGTATCTTGGGTATTCCAAGCTTCTGGGCTAATATCCACTTATCAGTGAATGCATACCATGTGTGTTCTTTTGTGATTGGGTTACCTCACTCAGGATGATACTTTCTAGTTGCCGGGAGCCAGCCCCAGCAGAGGTGTTTCTTCTTGGTCTTTCTTGAGGCAGCAGAGGAGGGGGCAAGAGCATCAATGGGGGTAAGACAAAGTCTTACGGAAAGTTTAGGGTTGCTGTATAATAAGGGGTTTACTTATCTAAATCTACATTACTAGGCTAACATAGCTGACCTGCCTTCTGTGTTCCTCTGGAGCCAGAGACTGGAGTCTCAGGCATTTAATACCTCATCCTAAAACAGCAGGGGATTAAGTAAAGGGTTAATTGCTAGAGCCTTTTCCCTATTGTCCAGATGCCTCTTGCTTGTCAGTCTAGGGGGAAGTTAGGAGCAATAAACTTCCAGTGAACCTGGAGAAGAGAATAACACTTGCAGACAGAAAAATTTCTACATTTGTGAATATGCATAATCTCACATAAATTCATACATAGAGCTTCATACATATTTTCACACAGTCAGCTGGGCCCAGTTTGCATGCATTCTCACAATTTCATACTCACACACACACACATGCATACATTCTCACAATTACATACTTACACACACATCCATACTTACATATGCATATGGAGCAAAAGACCAAGCACTGGTACAGAAAGAACTCACTCATTCTGGATGAAAGATGGACTACAATATTTATTGCATGGAGAAAGAAAAAGCTTCTACCCTTTCAATGTTAAATGAATTAAATCCATGTTTGTAAGAAAAAGACTTTGTTTCTCTTAATAAGACTAAGCCTGCTTTGTCCTTACCATGGGACCTGTCCTGTCCCATGGTAAAAAGAAGCCTGCCTGCTCCTTCTGCTCTCTGCAACATCTTTTTCCCTCTTTCCCTCTGCCTCTTGCACATTGTTATTTTATGTTACCTATAGTTTTTAAGTTATTCCACTCTGCATTCTCCTTCTAATCTTGTTCTCTTCTGATTAAAAACTTCTCCTCAGTTAAGTTCTTCTCTCAGCTCTGTTCCTCTCACTCAATTCTTCTCGTCCACCTTCTCTTTGTCCTCAGCCCTTAAACGTCTTTCAGAATGCATGATCACATGTTACAAAGTTCATCATAAGTTCACACAAAAAACCAAGTCCTAAATTGAAATAGAAGTTTACAACAGAGAATGTTTACATGCATATCCATTAGGAGTAATTATCTAGCTATCATTTGTCTTCTCTACAGGTTCGTAGAAAGTTTAAAACCATAACTAAGTTATAAGTGATGTTTTGTATAGATAAACCCAGTCAATATTTTACCTTCTGTCCTAACACATATACTAAATCCTAGTTCCCTTTTTATGACCTTTGGTTAATTCTTTTACAACCTCTTGGAATGTGCTCTGAGTAGGAGAAAGTCTGGTTGCCATCTAAGAGCAATTAACTTGTGACACTTGGGAGACTGGCAGTGTTCTCATTGCAGTTTGGCTATAGGAGGGATCTAGTAGCAGTCCCATTAAAAAAGAGCTTAGTAATCACAGATATAATTTTAGGAATTCTTATAGGATCATCATTAAAACTAAAGTCATCTATTTGTCTACATAGCATCACTATAAGACAGTACATCTTTGTGGATCTGCAAGGATCTGCTCCAAAGGAATGTGCTATTGCTATTGATTTTTATTAATGTATAATAATAATAACAACAACAGGAAAAGCATATAAATAGCAGGAAATCCTTCCTAAAATTAGTCCCCCACAGCCTTGCTGAATGGGGGCTCACCTGTCACAGATTATATAATAATCTGAGGCAGGCATTTCAGGATGAACATCTGCTAGTATATTAGCTTGTTCCATTATGACTCCTGACATCTAGTACCATCCATTTGCCTAAGAATTTCATGAATTCATTGTTTTTAATAGCTGTGTAGTATTCCATTGCATAAATATACCACCTGTCTAGTCATTCTCCATTTGGCTGATTGATCCACATAACCCTATCCTCTAGTAACAGAATTCTGTTTGTGTCTTTGCTCCTTTCCTTTGTATATCCTTCTTGGCATTAGTATCTTGAGCGGTGGACATGTCAAGTTTATAGGCACAGGTGTACAGTCAGCCAAGGGTTGGACTTAACTTTGTGTATGGTGGTATAGGGTATGTGTACTTGCCTGTGTGTGCACACAGTGCATGTATGGATGCCAGAAGTCAACATCAAGTCTCTTTCTCTACTTTTTTTCCACCTTAATTTTGAGATGGGAGTCTCTCAATGAACCTGATTTGGTTACACTAGGTGGGCTAAAGTCTCACAAATTCCCCCTTCTCTTTCTTCCTAGCATTGGGATTATGGGCATGGATGGCCACACCAGTTCCTCTGTAGGTGCTGGAGATTAAACTCAGGTGTTTATACTATGCAGCAAGTACTTTGAGCAACTGAGACATCTCTCCAGCATCAGCTTTAATCTGAATAGATTGTGTTAAGGGGGAATTAAGTAGGTGGATTTGTGGAATCCAAATCTGAAAGTTATCAGTGAGGAAGAAGAAAGGTCTAGAAGTAGCCATGATTAAAATGAATTACTGAGGTCTATGTGGTTTAAACACCTTCACAAAGAGGTTCTTCCTTGATATACACTGCATTCTTCAAATAAAATACATTCTGATGGATTAATTCTCTCTAGAAGCTCTAAAGTTCATAAGATTTTTTATGGATAGGGTCTTTTCTCAGTCTTCCAACCACAGGATGGCATTAAAATAAAATTTAAAAATCAAGTTTTTAATTCTGGAGTTCATGGACATTAGATTATGTATACTTAGCTTCTAATCCTCTCATATGATTTAAAAGTCACGGATGTCATTATTTTGCTTCTGGCTTTTGTGTTTTTCCTTCTAATTCACTTCTAATATTTGCATTGGCATTAATAAATTAACAATGGTCATTTCCTCAATATTTGAATGAGACTATGCCCCTGAGACATTTTTGGATAAATTAGCATATGTTCCATTTTCTTTTCCAAAAACTATTTCACTAATTTAACCTTTTGACAGGTTTCCTGGTAAGTGCTCTGGGCAAGTAAATGTTTCCCATTTATGTGCATTTGGCTGTTTGTTGGATTTTATTGAATACGCCACAACCTTAGGCACATGGAGCCTTCCTGAGTTAATACCGAGAGCTTGGTTCATGCCATAAATAACCTTCAGCTCTGTGTATTTAAACTTCATAATGGTACTATGTGGGGAGTTCTTATTCTCATTAGAGTATTTGCTCTTTAAAGAGTAATTGCTGTCCTGGAAAGTATATTACAATGTAGAAAGGAGAAAGAAGCTTTGTGTTTAATCACCGTTAGAGGTTAAGATTCCTTCAGGACTCAAAATAACAAACGCCCCTTGCCTTTGAGCACAACTAAGAAATTGCTTTAAAGATTCTTTTCTGAGGGGAAAAAGATCTATGTGAGTTTATGGCATCATTAACAACAACCATGCATTAGATGGTCTGAAACACTTATTATAGCATGGGCTCAGTATACAAATCAGCAAGAGCTAAGGGAAGCACTAATATTGTTACGGAGATTATTACATTTTTATCGTATTCATTGTCAGGTTTAAGAATTACTCTGTGCTGCAACGAAATTATTTCTATAGCCTCGCTCCCAGCTATTCCTTTTGGCAGGAAGAAAGGCTGTAGCTGAAGTTTGGCCTGACACTATTACTGAGGCTATGGAGCGCTCACAAACAAGGGACCTAACATGGTTGCACTCCAGAAGACCCGTCAGTCAGCTGAAAGAGTCAGATGCAGGTGTTTGCACCCAACTAGTGGACAGACATGGCTGACCCTGTTGTTGAACAAGAGAAGGCTGGAAGAGGCTGAGGAGAAGGGCGATCCTGTAGGAGGACCAGCAGTCTCAATTAAATTGGATCCCCGAGATCTATCAAACACTGGACCACCAAACAGGCAGCATACCAGCATACACCAGCTGATATGAGTCCTGCAACACACATACAGTAGAGGACTGCTGGGTCTGTGTTCATTCAGAGATGATGCACCTAACCCTCAAGAGACTGGAGGCCCCAGGGAGTTTAGAGGGGTGGGGTGGGGTGGGGTATGGGGACATCCATGTGGGGACAGGGGGTGGGGAGGACGTATGGGATGTGGAACAGTCAGAGGGTGGACAGGGGCCTGGGGAGAATAAAATATGGAGTGTAAAAATAAATTAATTAAAAATGAGTCAAAGCATAAGCCGGGCGGTGGTGGCGCACGCCTGTAATCCCAGCACTTGGGAGGCAGAGGCAGGCGGATTTTTGAGTTCGAGGCCAGCCTGGTCTACAGAGTGAGTTTCAGGACAGCCAGGGCTATACAGAGAAACCCTGTCTCGAAAAACAAACAAACAAACAAAACAAAAACAAAAACAAAAAAGACAACAACAAAAAAACGAGTCAAGGCATAAAACTATGACTTTTATGGCATAACTCCTAACTTTCATTTTAATCTCTCTTGTAAAGCCATTCATTTTAAATTACAAGTAAAGTCCTTAGGTATCATACACTGCCTTGAACAGCATCATCAACTGTAGAACGTAACAGCGAACTCTTCTCTTTGTGTTCTGTATGTATCCAGTGTCTCTACCCATCAGATCTCAGGTCCTGTTCTATCAAATGCAGCTATGTTTATAACTGTGAGTCTTCTCACTTTTTACCTTCTCAGGAATATAGGAAAATAGTGTTCTACCAACTCCGTTTTTGTTAAAGTACCTCAAAGATAAATTTTTTCTTCATCTAGTATCTGTAACATCTGATATAATGTTTGTTCATTTCATAACCAAAGGATATACTTTACCAGTCAGCATGAAGGAAGAGTCACTTTTCACAATACCCAGCAGCAGGCTTTGCCAAGCCGTGAACTCCATCGGTTGTGCTCATTTTGGCAGGGCAAGTCTTCAGGATGTATCAGATACGCTTTCTTTATAAATCCTTATGGCCATCTTGTACAGTTGAGTTCATTGTTGCAATTTAAGGGATAAGAAATGATGCTTGTGGTAGGCAATGGTTTCCAATGCCACGTTCAGAGCACTGTCCGCTCTCAAGTCCAGCCCTCAGATGCCCTTGCAGTACTCTCTCTATAAAGTAGAGTACTCTGCTTTATAGAGAAAGTAAGGCAAGAGGCTTGGTCTATGTTCTCGGGAGGGAATTTGTGTTTTCCTAAGGAATTCTGGGATATCACCAGCACAAAGGTGAGTCTGGCCTGGCCTGGTAGTACAATGGTCTTGTTTTCATCCCATAACCAACCTCCTTATTCTCTCTACATTTCCATTCTGTCTGAGACATAAAGATGAAGGGAATCAGGCTTTAAGGGGATGATAGTATTAGAGCCCAGTTTCCAGGAGGTTCCTAGTAATGCGCATTTTCCTATTTAGTTCAACACTTTGGTCACACATGGCCAGAAATCCTCTTCCTGAAAAAAAAAATCATCTAGTAAGCTCACCCTAAATGAATCATGACTTGTCTCTTTGATGAGCTCTCTGCCAATCTTTGGTTTAGAGCCAACAGTTGCCATGAACCCCACCAGACTGTGAGCATCTGTGACACGACATGTTTTTTGTGGGCCATTACTCTTTTTTTAACAATGTCAGCCAAGTGTGAAACACTCCATGTGCTCTTCCAAAGAACGGCTTTGTTTTCTGGACTATTAACCAGCAAACCGGATGGCTACCGTCTGAAATACATCGTGGTATCATTTTAAAACAGAACACGGTGGCTTCATCGCACAGCAGCAAACTGCGCAGCTTGATGAGGTTAAAGGGTTCTGTAGATCAGACAAGGCGAGACTGGAACTTAGTAGATGAGACACAGGCAGGTCGCAAGATATTTCCTATCCATTCATGTTGAGGCAGTGAGAGGCCACTGATTGGAGGGGAGAGAGGAGGAGGAGCTAAGGGAAATGAGGGGTGGAGAGAGAGAAAGGGAAAGGGCTTGGTGGACCAGACAAGCAGAGCGGAGAGGGAGACGCGGATATCCAAATGGCTTCAGGCATATTTCTGGTGTTTTGGAGAGGTTAGAAATATTGGGATGAGACTTTATCATTGTAAATTGGCATTATGTAACTGGGAGTTTCATATACATAAATATATTTGGTTAACTATTTAAGTTTAAGAGTCATGCTTTACCGGGTATTTAGATGTGGGGTAGGAGCGCAGGACTCCCATCATTTACAAAGTCTTTATTATGAATTATTTACCCACTACATAGGCACGATACTAATGGCATAGTTTCCCAAGCTTCCAGACAAAGTGCATCATAACAGGATGCCTGCTCCCTAACATCTGTCTTTATTTGACGTAAATATGATGCATAATACGTATTGTCAAATCTTAATATCTCTGATAGTGTTTGCACTGGGGATTCTATACTTGCAATGTACATGCTGTAATGTCTCTTCTGAAGACAGGACATCTATTAAACTCATTCAGTGGAAAAACTCTTCTCTTATTAGAACTTAAATACGGGAATGTGTCCTAAAAGTAATGTGCTCAGCCTATTTCCTGCCTGCCTGTGTAATGTTAGTCTTTTAGAGGAGAAGATGATACATAGATCTAAGCTGGTCATTTTTTGAGCAGCTCTTCACCTCTCTGTTTCTATTGTGTATTTTATTCATTCTGATATTCCCCTTCTATTAGATCTCTCCCCTCTCCTCCCTCCTCCCCTCCCCTCTCCTCCAGTCTTCTCTCCTCTCCCTCCCTCTCCTCTCTCCTCTCCTCCCCTCCTGTCTCCTCCCTTCTCTTCCCCTCCCATCTCCTCTCCTCTCTCCCTCCCCTCCCTTCCAATTCCCTCCCTTTGCCTCCTCTCCTCTCCCTCCTCCTCCTCTTCAATCCCCTCCCCTCCCCTCCCACATTTTTAAACTCCTCTCTCTCTCTCTCTCTCTCTCTCTCTCAAACTCCATTAATATCGACTTTAAGCCATTCTCAATAGAATAAATAAAACATATGAAAGAGCCCCTAAAGCCAGGGGGCTCAAGATATTTCTAATGATCACTCAGGTTGAATTAATTAGAATGCCTTTTGTGAATCATTTATAAACCAGGGACGGATGGTATGAATTGGGATGAGTTCCTGTGGCTTTGTAAATCATTACCTCACGACCGACGGCATAAAGAAGTTGACTCTACACCTAGGTGTTACATTGCTGCCTGATTCATTAGTAGTATGGGATGGGGGTGGGGTGGGCCTATTTTGTTTAGGGTGTGGTAGGCTACAGAGAATCTGGGCAGCTCCAGAAGGCGGAGGCACAATTTCTTGAGTAGGAACCACTACCTCCTTTCTTCCTTTCTCCACTCCAACTATCCCACTTGTGGCTCTTCCTAGGAGACAGTAAACGATGCGGAGTGCAGTTCAGGTGGGAAGCTGTCTCTGTGTGTGGAGCACCAAGCTCTGCTGCACTCACCCCCTTCACTGGTGTCTCACCTCTAAGTAGGTGGAAATGGAGAGCTTTCCTGTCGTGAATTGCCTTCGAGTAATTTATAAGGTTAGGCAAAACTAGCAACATCAAAATTAGGCAGTATTACAGCAGAATGAGTAACAACCTCTCCAGCCATGATTCTGGATAAGTTATGGGACCTGGATTGGGTGACCCCACTGGCAGAGAGGCCTCTGGAGATTAAGAGAAGCTTTCTGCCTCTTACTTCAGCAGTTATCCCAGAGGGCATCTCCACTCAGCCGCATAAGTACTGAGATTTTCCTATCTATAGTCAGTGGAGTATGGCATCCTGATCTAGAGAAAGATGTGATTGCGCTGATGATCATGGAGCCTCCGGACCCGAAAGAAAAACCGGGGCAGAGGCCCCTAAGAGCTCACAGAGAGCAGAGATAGCACACCACCGGCCTGGAAGAGAAGGCACCGCCTCCTGGGCTGACAACCAGGGAGGAAACAGGAACCTCCTTACAGAACTGCACTTGTCTGAATTAGGATAACAACCGAAGGCATTGGAGTTGGACTTGTTCCCAGACTTTCCAGTAAGGCGCTCCTGCCTGCAAACACCCTGATTTGAGCAGAGGGTGCCACGCTTCTGACCTACTGAGTAATAAGAGTGCAAGTGTGTGTGTTAAGCCCTGGTGATCTTTATGGCAGCAATGGCAAAGCAATCTAGATATCAACTGAAGTTCATGGCTTGAGCTTGTAGCTCTCTCTGCTGCCGCATCTCCGCTGTAAAATGGATAGGGCTGCTGAGTCAGTAAGTACTATGTAATAGACCACATTTGCTTTGTTTATACACAAGGAGATACTATTTCAAAGTGGCTGTCAGAATCCAGTGTAATAAAACCGATGATAGAGTTTGAGGGATAGCTCATGGGATAATAGTATTTCCACTTCTTGCTGAGGACCTGAGTCCAGTTCCCAGCACCCACAGCAGGCATCTTACATTAACACAGGAAACTCAAGCTTATGGAGGATCTGATGTACCTTTTCTGTCCCCCATGGACATCAGTACTCGCAGGAAGAGACAGATAGACAGACTGGCACACAGATAGGCATACACACAAATCACATACATATGTATTAAAAATATTAAAAACCTAAAATCGAGCAAGTAATTGTGGTATGGTAACACATGCCCTTGCATGTTATGCATTGGAAACACGTAAAAATGTTTTCAGGAGACTTGTCACGGTGTACTGTGAGGCATGCATTCCTGATGGTCTCCGATTTCTTAATTAGTGCTGTATCTGTATAATTTCCACCTCTTGCTCTCTTCCTTCTCCAAGTTCTCCAAAAAGCCTCTTTGATGAGGATTGAGGCCTTTCTTATTTTTGTTTGGGATTCTCATAGTGCTGCTTTGGACCAACAACCATGTTTGCTTTGCTTCTTGCCCACAAATCCCAAATAATTAAGCCAGCAACACAGAGAGCTTGCCCTGTATGTACCAGTAATGGCAGAGTATTGGAGGTTCACCCCAGCAGGACTTTTGGCAGGAACAGACTTTATTTGAAACAGGATAGTTTTGTGTTTCATATTTCCATCACCTCTTTCAGCGTGGATGAAACGATGGGATGATAATTGACCTGAAAACAAAAGTTGGGAACAATAGGAAAATACATTTGATTTTGTGTTTTAACATATTTATTTTTTATTACTTTTATGTTTGTGTGCTTGTAAGCCACATGTGTACAGGTGCATGCAGGGACCAGAGGATGATACTGGATCCTCTGGAGCGGGGCGGGGGGGGGGGCGGGGGGGTTCCAAACACTGCCTGTGAACGGCCTAATGTGTGTGCTAGAAACTGGACTCCAGGCTTCTGGAAGAGTAGTAACTGTTCTTCACCATTAAACAATCCCTCTGATTCTTGATACTACATTTCTAATTTTATTAGAATTAAATATTAAAATATTAGTATTCAAATAAAATGAATAGTTTGGAAAAAAAAAGGTTGCAGGTGCAGCACTACTAATTCCATTCATGTGTATGTTTTGATGCCTCCCGTGAGTTCCACATGGTGACTGACTGTCAAGTATCAAACACCCTTGAACATATCACCCTAGAACATGAGTTCGTTTAGAAAGTCACCATCTCGTTTCCTCGGGGTCTGCTGCCTCACAAGCAAGGTGTGAATACTGTTTTAACCACATGGAAGTGACCGAGTTCAGACTGCGTATCACACGGGTGACCAGCCTTTCCCATGGAAACGTGGTCCTGTCAGCTGGTTAGATCTTCTGTGGTTCACAGGAAAGAGTTCCTCCCCCTTCTCCTGACGGCCTCATTGCGCATGCTCTCTCTGCTCTGGCCCCAGTTCCACCTGCGTCATGACGTGTACGTTCTTTGTGTAGTTCTTCAGATGTGTTTTTTTTTGGGGGGGTGGGGGGGAATTTCACTTTTTTAGTTTGCCAGTGCAGCTACAGAATGAGCTGTGTGTGTGTGTGTGTGTGTGTGTGTGTGTGTGTGTGTCCCATTCCCTTTTCAAGTGCACCACACACCAGGCACTCTGAGAACTGTCTGGCTTCATGAGGTCCTACATTATAGCCATATTTTATTCTGACAATGAGTCTTGGAAGACTCAGTGTGTGTCACTCAGTAAGATGAGTTGGTAATAAGGTAGAAGACCCTGCCTTGCCTTGCTACTGATTCCCGTACCAGTCTGCGAAAGCCACCTCCACCATTCTTCAATACCCACCCCCACTGCACACAGACCCAATCACCCCAGTTCATCCTTTGCCTCTATTCCCTTTCCTTTATCCTTTCTTCTAAAAACGTGAATTGTATGTCATAAAGCTGAAGGGAACTCTTTCCACTGTCCGTGATCTGACCCCAAAGGAGAGCAAACAGAATAGGACCCACCACATCAATCGGGCTTGCTTTTTCTGATCTCAGGGCAGGCCTATAGCTATTTCTTTGAAACCGATGGTAAACACCTACAAAGCAAAGCTTTCTTTTTGATGCTTCTGTGAGTTTGCTCCACCCACCTTTGCCAAGTACAGCTCTCTGCACAGGAAAACTACTTAAATGTTTTGTTCACCTGATTGTTTTATTTGATATTAAAAAAAAAACCCATCATGTAAGAGATGTAGAACAACAACAAGATTTGAGTCAGGAAGAAATGCAACATGACCTCTCCCAGCATAAAACTATTTTAATATTTCCAATGTAGATTTTACAGAGGCACAGGGGGGAATCAAATGACTTTGTGACTTGTTGATCATGTTCCTGTGCTCTAGACTAGTATCCTGTGTGTCATACAGTCAGTAAAGCAACAGGTGACTTGTTTGATCTTACACAGTATTGGACAGTGATTTTTCTGCCTTTGTGATATACTGACAGGTCAGAACTCACAATTGTATTTAGGATAAATAAGCAGAATGGTTTCTTACAGGGATTCCAAATGGGAGGGGATCAGGACTCCTCCTCTTCTTTTTTTAATAGACACACCCACACCTCAGTTTCATAGTTAATTTCATAGAGCAAATGCCACTTAATTGACACTGGACTTAGTTATAATTTCAACTTATTTGTCTTTTGTCCCGACAAAATCTAGGCTACTAAATCAATGAAATCCTACACAATGGTTTCATCGTGTATACCAGGCTACCAATCATAAAGTCACAGGATGCTGTTTATTCAGAATGAAGGAAAAACAGGTACTTTATATAAGCCAAGGTGTTTATATAGACTGGCCATGACTATTATTCTTGATATTAATTGTCCATAAGCCTAAAATGCTTTGAGAAGCTTATAAAAAGGGGGGGGGAATGGTATAAAATAGATTTCGTTTCATTTCCACGTTAAGTGCATTTATTGAATGTCAGCACTGTGGTGAGCCAGGACTTCAGAACAGCGTTTAATCAAGAACCATGGATCGATTGCCTTCTCTGGTAAGGCACAGGGCAGTTTTGGAGTTGCAGAGTGAAAACTGACAGGTGCTCTTAGCAGGTTGCCTGTTTTATACAAAGGAGTTGAGTGTGTGCTCAATTTTTGATAGATGTAGACTTTATCAAGTGTTTGGAATGGTCTTGTGCAATTTAAAATAAAATTAGTGACTTAAAATGCAGCCAGTTATATTATGCAATGAATAGAGATAAGTGTGAATAGTTTTCTTTAGCCAAACTTTAATCTGTCTCAAAAAATTAGTCTATTTCTTTTTGTACTAGACTTTCACACTAGCTGTTGGACTCGCTTAGTAAGGAGGTCACGAATGCCTTACCTCCTCTCAGAGCCTCCTGCTGTTCCTCTGTATTTCACTTTGTTCCCTAGATACTTTAGTCTTTCTTGGCTTGACATCTTTGCTTATTATTTCTCCAAATTCTTGAGATGCAACTGCCTATGAAAGATTGATTGTTTCCAAAAGTATTTTTTTTTGTGAAGGACTTTCTGGTTCTTCCTGTAATTCCTGGCACTAAAATCCTATCATGTTTTTCTTGAACTCTCTCTTTGGTGCTCATTTTATAAGGTGAAAGACTTCTGCAGGGTGTACGTTTTAGACAGCTAACCCATGCGGACTGGCCCTTCACTGAGCTGTGGACTCATGTTTCTCTGAGAGCTACGCATGTGAGAATGCCCCTCTCATTTTTAAGCTTCTAGTTAAGAGATTTGGAGTCATACTTTATGTGATTACAAGATGATGCTTTTATATCTGAAAATGGTAACTGTTAGGAATTAAAGACCCTCTGTCAGTCATGTCCTCAGTGAGGTCTGCAGGCTAGTCCACAGGTTCTTACCGGAGTCTTGTTTATCTGAGGCTCTAAACAGATGGCTTCCTCAGGAGTGTTTGCCACGGCATTCTTATATGGACATAGAAGAGAACTTGAGGATAATCTTCCTCAGCAATTGTGTTAAAAACTGCATGGTATTGGTACAGCAACAGGCAGGTAGATCAATGGAATAGGATTGAAGGCCCAGAAATTAACCCACAGACTTATGGTCACTTGATCTTTGATAAAGGAGCCACAACCATCCAGTGGAAAAAAGATAGCCTTTTCAACAAATGGTGCTGGTTCAACTGAAGGTCAACATGCAGAAAAATGCGAATTGACCCACTCTTATCTCCTTGTACTAAGATCAACTCCAAGTGGATCAAGGACCTCCACATAAAACCAGACACACTGAAACTATTAGAAAAGAAACTTGGGAAGACCCTGGAGGACATGGGAACAGGGGAAAAGTTCCTGAACAGAACACCAATAGCTTATGCTCTAAGATCAAGAATTGACAAATGGGACCTCATAAAATTACAAAGTTTCTGTAAGGCAAAGGACACTGTCAGAAGGACAAAACGGCAACCAACAAAGTGGGAAATGATCTTCACCAACCCCACATCTGACAGAGGGCTAATATCCAATATATACAAAGAACTCAAGAAGTTAGACCCCAAAGAACCAAATAACCCTATCAAAAAATGGGGTACAGAGCTAAACAAAGAATTTTCACCAGAAGAAATTCGGAAGGCCGAGAAACACCTTAAGAGATGTTCAACATCATTAGTCATCAGGGAAATGCAAATCAAAACAACCCTGAGATTCCACCTCACACCAGTCAGAATGGCTAAGATTAAAAACTCAAGAGACAACAGGTGCTGGCAAGGATGTGGAGAAAGAGGAACACTCCTCTACTGTTGGTGGGATTGCAAAATGGTAAAACCGCTCTGGAGATCAGTGTGGCGGTTCCTCAGAAAATTGGGCATGTCACTTCCAGAGGACCCTGGCATACCACTCCTGGGCATATACCCAGAGGATTCCTCTGCATACAATAAAGACACATGCTCCACTATGTTTATAGCAGCCTTGTTTATAATAGCCAGAAATTGGAAGGAGCCCAGATATCCCTCAAAAGAGGAATGGATACAGAAAATGTGGTATATTTATACAATGGAGTACTACTCAGCAATTAAAAATAATGAACTCATGCAATTTGTAGGTAAATGGTTAGATCTGGAAACTATCATCCTAAGTGAGCTAACCCAATCACAAAAGAATACACATGAAATGCAATCACTGATAAGTGGATATTAATGAGCCCAGAAGCCCTAAATACTCAAGGCACAATTAGCAAGTCAAATGACTCCCAAGAAGAAGAAAGGAGAGGACCCTGGGCCTGTAAAGATTGGATCCAGTATTGTAGATCCAGAACAGAGAAATCGTGGGGGGGGATGAGTGGGGAATAGCAGGAGGGTGGGAGAGGAATTATGGGACATATGGTGGGGGGGAACTGGGAAAGGGGAAAGCCTTTGGAATGTAAACATAGAATATAGAAAATAAAAATTAACAAAACAAAACAAAACAAAACAAAAACCTTCAAAATACCTTAATTCAAGAAAAGGAACTCCAGAGGGAGGAGCAAGGGAAACTGAAAGCAAAAATCTTCTATATGTGTCACTTGGGGCTAGAGAGGTGACACAGCTATTAAAAGCTTAAGGCTCACAACCAATAAATGGCAATCTAAAATTATGCCTTAACTGCTTTTGAATTTTGAGCTAATATTCACATCACATAAAATCCATCCTTACAAAATAAATTTTAAGAGTGTAATTCAGACACAGACAGGTGCCATGGGTCCTCACTCATTTATGGACGCTAAATCTCCTCTGAGGAGGAAAGAATGAAACAGTCAACGACAGAAGCTGAGAATATCAGAGGGAAAAAAAGGCAGGCGGGGGGGGGAGGGAAGGGTCGGGGGGAGTACGTGCTAGATGAGGGACTCTAGAACACAAAGAAGAGACAGCATCTTTATTTCCCCAGTAAGGTAACTATACCAATGAGAGACATCATTGTATATAGAAAGACATAAAATGTTCCAGCAAGTAGAAATGATTGATGTTTGAGGAGATGGGTGTTTTAACTGTACCATTTTAGTTAATATACCTATCTATATCTATCTATCCGTCTATCTTATGGGTTAGAAGTGAGCTCACTATCTTATCTATCTATCTATCTATCTATCTATCTATCTATCATCTATTTACCTATAATCTATCAAATTATATTACAGCAATGAAGTTATAAAATATATAATTATGTATATATTATGCATCAATAATATATGTAAGGCTGAAGACATGGCTAAGTAGGTGAAGTGCTTGATATGAAAGCACAAGGGGCCAGAGTTGAGATTGCCATAACCCACATAAAATCAAATAACCCCTCCTGTAGTCCTAGCTTGAGGAAGACAGGGGCAAGATCCCTGGATCACGCTGTATAACTAGGTTAGCCCAAATAGCAAGCCTTGGGTTCAGCAAGAGACCTTGACTCAATATGAAAGATGAGAATTTAAAGGGGAAGACACCTACTAATTTGTGGAGGGTTAGTTCTACTTGATAAAGCTATACCTTGTTTTCTGCTTGGAAAGCAATGTTTTGTTTGACATAGCCTTACGGTAATGTTGGAATTAAGAAATGTGACTGTTCTGATTTTGTTCTTCTCTCAGGATCGATTTGGATAGTCAATATTCTTTTCATTTCTGTATGAAATTTAGATCAGATTTTATTTAAAAAAAAGAGTAGAATTTTATTAAAGTTTGCCTTAGATCTATCTCACTTCTACTTCAGCTTTTTTAAAGTATTTTCAGTTACTCGTGAATATTAATTCTGATTTAGAGGCTTATTATTTTGATTATATAAAATTATAATTAGGAAATAAAAACATAAATTAGTTCTGTGAAAATTGTATACTTAATTTAGATTTTACTAGAAGCTAATAAATTTTATTTTTATTAGTACTTGAGAATTTTAGAGCAGTGTATGTTCACTGTAGTTATGCTTTCCCAACTCTCCCAGATCTATTCCAGCTTCCCTACCCATACAACTTTGTATTTTATTTTTTTAATTCATCAACTCTAATTTACACACTTATTTCCATGAATGTGTGGCCGTTCTCTGAAGTGTGACCAATTTACCAGGGGAGGCATTCTCCCTCTCCCAGAAATGACCAGTTGTCAGTAGTTTCTTGGAAATGGATGGGAGGTTATTCCCATGTTCCTGGAATTTGGTTTGGCTTGAGCTTGCATGAAACTTGTGCTACCAATGTGATTTTCTATGTGTGGCTGCACTAGAGGGAGTATAGTGTACTGAAGCCATATACTGTCTCTGCTCATTACAATCTTCACACACCTTCTGCAATGATCCTTGATGAACAAAATTAGTGATCAAAAGGAAGACATTATAACAGACATGGAGGAAGTACCAAAAATCAGAGAGAGAGAGAGAGAGAGAGAGAGAGAGAGAGAGAGAAAGAGAGAGAGAAATAGTTTAAAAATGTGGATCATACCAAACTGAAATATCTAAAAGAAATAGATGAGTTTCTAGATCTACATGGTCTACCAAAGCTAAATTGAGATGAAATAAATAACTAAATAAATCATACATAAAAAATGAAATGGAAATAATTACAAGGCTCCATTCAAAATTCTACCAAACTTTCAAACAACACCCAATAACAACACACCTTAAATTTTTCTACAAAATAGATAAAAGAAGAATCATTTTCAAACTCCTTTTTTGAAGTCAGTATTACCTTGATGCATAAAGCTAGTACCCAACAAATAAAAGAGAAAATTATAAGCCAATATCTCTGAAGAACATGGACACAAATTCTTAATGAAATATGTTAAATCTAATTCAAGAACACATCATGAAGATCTGTGGAAATAGTTCAATATATGTCAATAAATGAATATTTGATACTTTGTTTCTGAGGAAATGTTTGTGTAAGTATATTCTCATTGTACTTACTTTAATATATGTCATGGACTCCATTTTAAATATGGTATATGCTGCTGCTTTGTACATGATATTATAAAAAGCTTAATAATTTTGGAGATATAGTTACTTACCCAAGACCTAAGAGTCTTAATAATCCATATGTGTAAATACTTGTTGTTAAGTATCATCTACCTAGTTAAATTTTTAGTTACTATTTTTGATCCACAAAAGCTTAACAGATAAATGAATTAATGTTCATGCATCTCAATTCCTTACACTAGAAAAACTTTTGCATGGACATTATATATTTACATATTCAATATGACATGCCTTAATTTTTCTACCAGCAGGGATTCTAACATGAGGGATCTCATTCATGTAGCATATGTAGTATGTTGGCATTTAATGTTGGTCTGCTGTATTGTATGCTCACTGAACAGATGAATATTCAAAATGACAGTTAATGATCATAAACAGGTGTGTTCTCACGTAAGGATTACCATACAACAGAAGTATTCCATGGTAATAATTAGAAGATTACTACTTGTTTCTGCATATAGCTGTAATTCTCCAGAAAATTAGAAATTTAGAGCAATTGATACAAACATACTTAAACTGACTATGTAGTTTTTAGGGCAATTCATTTTCTAGTTTGAATGTGTTTATTTTTCCTAAGAGTCTGAGCTGCACAGATTTCCAGAAGACTTAATAAATATGGATGGGTAATGGCATCCACAAGTAGGAGATTTGAAGATAAACCTCCACAGATTCACATTGAGTTGCTCACACCTCATCCTGCATTCAGGGATGTTTGGAGTTGAGCATGATACACAGCAAACTCAAATGTTTAGACAAGTAATCCTTTGGTAATAGAGCCAAGTAATTCTCTTTGCTCCCTTCAGTCAACAAAATTCACTGGTATTACAGGGCAGGGTGAGCTTAGTTCTTCTTTATCTTTCTAATTACATTCTTTGTTGGTTGATGGTAGTGGTGGTGGTAGTGGTGGTGGTGGGGTGTGTGTGTGTGTGTGTGTGTGTGTGTGCGTGCGCGTGCATTTGTGTATATCAATGTAGAGATCAGAGGACAGTTTGTTGGAATTGGCCCTCTCCTTCCACTTTATGGATCTTGGGAGTAGATCTCAGGTTATCAGGCTTGGCCATAAGTGCATGAACACATAGAACAATATGTATCCTAATGTATTTGTTTGTATTAGTTCTCTGAGAATTTTATATGATCTTTCACTCAAGTTCTTCACTTTCAATCAAAGTGTTTTAAGCATCTTTATGATTTTTAAATAATTGTTTCAATCTTCCTTTAAATTCCTATAGAAAATTATATACTTGCATAAATATATTTATTGGCAAATAATTCATCGAACTTTTTTTTTTTGATCATTTGCTTTTAAGAGAGACACCTTTAGAGGACAGTCATTTTAACTTTGGCATTCCTTTGTTTTTCTCCTTGTGACTTGATGAGGTGTGACTATGGAAGCATTATTTGCCACTGGCAGCGGTTAGGTGCTCCTGAGTATGAGGCTGTTGGGACTTGAACTAGACCGACCAAAAAAGTGAACTTGAGCTATTATGAAACAAAAGATGTGAGAAGGAAAAGTGGAATAATGGCAACCTGTCTGTTTAAAACAGTTCCACGCTGGGCTGTCAAGATGGCTCAGTGGGTAAGAACATTGGCTGTTATTCCAGAGGTCCTGAGTTTGAATCACAGCAACCACATTACACATTCACAACCATCTGTAATGAGATCTGATGCCCTCTTCGGGTTACATCTGAAGACAGCTACAGTGTACTTATTTATAATAATAAATAAATCATTGGGCTGGAGCAAGCAGGGCTGGCTGGAGCAAGAAGAGGTACTAAATTCAATTCCCAACAACTACCTGAAGGCTTAACACCTGTACAGCTACAGTATACTCATATACATAAAATAAATAAATCTTAATAAAAAAACAGTACCATGATAGACCGCATGTAATTCATTATGTGTAGCCAATCAGACTTTATGGTTATTCTCCCTACTGAACCTCTTTACAACTACGTCATTTGTTTATGGAGCAATAGGAAAATCAACCCACCCACAAAGGTTTTGGACCCCAAATTTATCATGTCTACAGGAAATACAGGGAGCTGGTGGATGTAGCAGGGACTGAAGGTATGGCCAGCCAATAAAAGGCCCAATTTGACATCCATATCAGGAGCAAGTACCAGTCTAACATGGCTGTTCTCTGAGTAGCCAACATCCATTAGCTGACTCAGACAGATGCAGACACCCATAGCCAAACAGCAGAGCGAGCTTGGAGTCACTTAAGGAAAAACAGGAGGATGGATTGCAGGCTTCAGAGGGAATAGGAACTCCACAGAAAGACCAACAGAGTGAACTAATCTGGACCCTTGGGGTTCTCAGAGTCTGAACCACTAACCATAGAATACACACAGACTGAACCTAGGCCCCCCCCCCTGTACATATGTAGCAGATGTGCAGCTTGGTCTTCATGTGGGTTCCAAACAACTGGAACAAGGGGCTATCCAAAAAGCTGTTACCTGTCTTCAGGATATGCTATTCTATCTGGGCTGCCTTGTCTGGCCTCGGTAGGAGAAGATGAACATAGCTTCACAGAGATTTGATGTGTCATGTGTCATGGTAGGGGGATATCCAGGGGGCCCACCTCCTCAGAGGAGAAGGGGAGGGGAGATGGGAAGAAGGATTGTAGAAGGGGTGGCTGGGAGTGGGCAGTGAATGGAATGTAAAGTGAATAAAATAAGTAAGTAAATAATTAAAATAGTTTGTTCATATTTGTGAAAGAGGTGTATTCTCTGTCACAGAGACAAAGTGTGATGTCAAACTATGTCTTCATTTGTTTGTCATTATGCAGAAGACATAATCACCATATATACTATAGGAATTTAAGGAAGGTATATCTTCTTTCTAAGTCTAATTATTACCATATAAATACATATTCCTTGGAAGCAATTAAAACAGGGATTGTTTTAACTATTGATCCTTTACGCAATTGTTATTTGCATATCACTATGCAAATAGACTAGGAACGAACAAACAACAAAACAACAGCAACATTTCATGGATTAATTTCTCAAACAACAGAGATCAAGTCTACCTGGAAGTAGCAAGGTATACTGAAATTAACCCTGGACCTTGGTATCAGAGGTACCTATTTGTACCATGGCATCTAAACTTGTTTGATGCATTAGTTACACATCATGGTATACAGGAAGGAAACAGTAAAACAGGAAGCAGATAAAAATCATGCACCCTTGATGACTCTAAGTGACCTTATTCTATCAGTTAGACTCCATCTCCCCATGTTCCCAGACCTTACCAAGTGTCTAAAACATTAGCCTATGAGTAAAAGTTTAGATTCAAAGATAAAGTTCTGTCCCTGTCCCTCTAAATCTTTTAATTCTCTGTATAAATCTAACTGAAGGGGTCAATGGGAGTCATGGCACAATGAGAATTATATGTTATCTTCTACTTTGGCTAAATTAATCAATCCACCACCATGGGAGTCATGGCACAACCAGAATTCTATGTCTAAAAATGTATGCATCAAAACAGAGTATTCTCAAAAGAGGAAACAGATGGCAGAGACACACTTACTGGAATGGTTAACATTATCAACATCCTGAGTCATGTGAATCAAACTTACCTTGTGATTCCATCTTATATCAGTTAGAATGGTTAAGATCAATATAACAAGTGACAACTCATACTGTTAAGAATGTGAAGTAAGGACAATATTTATCCATTCTTGGTGGGACTGCAAACTTATACAGCCACTATAGAGATTAGTTTGGAGGTCATCTGGAATAAGTCTACCTTAAGATCTATCTATGCCACTCTTAGGCATCTACCTAAGGGACTCTACATCCTACTATAAAGAGCAATGCACATTCGGGTTCATTGCAGTAATATCAGTAATAGCCAGAAACTTAAATGTTTCTCAGTAGCTGAATGAGTAAGGAATATATGGTACATTCACACAAAGGGGTGTTATTTACTTGTTTAAAGAAAACGAAATCAAGATATTTGTAAGTCTTTTAATAGAGCTGAAAGAAGGCATCCTGTGTTAAGAAGTTTAGATAACCCAAACAAATATATGTATTCACTTCAAAATAGATGTAAGATGTTAAGTCTTTTGAAGCCCATTATAATCCATATACTCCAAGAGGTTGGGTGGAGAGGAGGAGACTAGAGGAAGGAACTGACCGCCCCAGGAAAGTGAAATTAAACAGTTATAGATGGGGGAGAGATTGGAACTAGAGGATCAAAAGCTGAAGGGGAGGGAAGAAGGAAGTGAGGGAGGAAACAAAGAGGGACAGCTAAATCCAAGGGCCATTTAAGATCATTTATGGAATCTTAGTACAGTAGAAACACATACACAAACACACACAAATTGATCTAAGTTGAATAACTAGATAACGGAAGAAACTGAGCCCCAAATGGACCAAATGAAGGTACCAGTTTTTGGAATGGTTACACCCATAGGGGCCCCATGGAAACTCCCAAACGACAAAGGCTATTGTCTAGTCTATTGGTTGCTTTCTATAATAGACTTGCTGAAGTCGGTAACTTCTTGACTCACTGAACTTGGAGAAATGGAGTTGTTCCCTACCTAGGACTTTCACCAACTCATGGTGCTACATGGTACTCTGCATGCTACCAAAGGAGAAAGTTAGACCACCACCCAGATGCAAACACTTCAATCTACAGTGGCAACCTATCTGCAAGAAGAGCTAGTGTGCTGAGATAGGGTTCTCTCTATCTTTATGCCTCTACTTTTGAGATCAAAGGTCTGAATTTCTTTAATCCCTCCCTGTTATAGAGATGAGTATCTGTGGATATATTTATATCCCCTTTCTCTTTAAATAACTTGGATTAACATTCTTTCCTATATATTTAATTTCAATGAAATTCCCTTCTGTTTTCTGTAGGAGCCTATTTTTAAGGTTGATTTATGAACGGATGTTAAGTTATTGTAGAATTTTTGTGTTTTAAGAAGATGCCAACAGCCAATAGCTGGGAAGGACAGGCAGAGGCAGGGTTTTCTATTTTCCTGGGGTTGGCACTGGGAGAGAAGAGAAGGGAGGGGAGAGCTACCATGCAGGGAGAGTGCGGAGGAGAGGAGAGATGCCATGCCTGAGAAGAGTACAAGACAGAGAGGCATGGCCACCATATGAAGGAGCCAGGAGAGCGCGGCCCAGAGCAGCCAAGAGAGAGCATAGAATCTAATGTTTTAACGTGGAATTCTTGGCGGGAGGTAGATTCTATCAGTAGTGGAGGTTAGGCAGTAGCCTAGCTATTGTGCTGATTAAGGAATATCAAAACAAAGGCCATGTGTGTGGCTTTCATTTTGGAACATCAAGCAATGAAGCAGGTAGCAAACCCACCAATGGGATTTATTTATTAAATATTAATTCAACACTAGTGTAATAGTGGCACAAAGGTTGTGGGACTAACCAATTAATATCTGATTAGATTGAAGGCCTATTTCATGAGATGGAACCTATACCTGATACTGCTTAGCTAGCCAAGAACCTAAAATTATGCTAGAGAAGGGAACAACCGACTACTACTGTTCTACTAAAGGAATGAAGCAATAAAATGACTCCTAAAGACATTGTGCTGTACTTATAGACAAGATCAATGTCTTACTCAGCAGTCATCAGAGATCCTTTCTTCTGAGGTGGATGGGAATAAATAGAGACCCACAACTGGACAATGTGTAATCCTAAAAGAGATTTCTCCATCAATTCTCCCCCAACTCAGAGTGAGGGTACCTTTAAGAAGAGGAGGGAGAGAGAGAGAGACAGAGAGAGAGAGAGAGAGAGAGAGAGAGAGAGAGAGAGAGAGAGAGAGAGAGAAAGAGAGAGAGAAAGAACCAGAGGATATTGAGGACACAAAGCTAACAAGGCCTTTTAAACCCAGCAGGACTGATACCCATAGGAGCTCACAGAGACTGTGGCAGCTTGCACATGGCCTGCACAGGTCTGGGTCTGATGTGGCCCCAGTGCTAGACACAGGCTCCCATCTCTGTCCTGGAAGCTGTCTCCAGTTGATAACCACTCACAAATGAAAATCCTTGAACAGACTCTCTAGTGATATAAAACCACCTGTAAGGCCAGGTCCCATGGACAACAAAACATAAAACTATCTCAATGGTATTTTGGGAGGACCTTTGTTTTTCTGTCTCAAAATGCTTTGGTTGGGATTTTTCTTTCTTTTTCTTATCCTACAGGTCTTTTGTGTATATATTGTGGTTTTCAATTTTATGCTTTTAGAGTATTTCTTTGCATGTCAATGTGCCTGTCTATATGCATTCATTATGGTGTATTTTCTTTGAATCCGCATTTTTTTGTTTATTTTGTTCAATTGGGTTCGTTTGTTTTTATTTTATAGTAACACTATTATTATTATTATTATTATTTTCCATTTTAGATGCCTGTTTACTTTATATTGAGAGAACTAGAAAGAGTATGCATTTGGAAGGCAGTAGGGAGGATATTTGAAGAGCTGGGGCGGGGTGTAAATATTATCAGAATATAGTGTATGAAAAAAATGCACTTTCAACAAAAGCAGTAAAGAAGTTCACTAATCAACACAACCATCTCCCAAACTCAACAACAGTTTGTTCAAAGAGAACAGTGAGGATGTGAGGAAAGCAAAAGGTATTCAAACCAGAGACATGGTAGAGCTACATGAAGAAAATATTGATGCCTCCAGGAAGTGGGAGAGGACCCAGCTACTCCACTGACCTGCATAAAGAATGACCACAAGCCCTAGGATAAAACAAAACAACAAAAGCCCATAACAACAACAACAAAAAGCCCACAACAATAACCCATCCTTTTCACTAATAGTGTGTTAATATTCATTTAATTTCCACTCATTTTTATTTTATTCAGAAAGTATAAGGGTTGAATGCTAGATCAATAAGAATGAACCTTTTGGCAGTAACCCTAAATTGTGTGTGCTCATGTGTGTCTTTGAACCAGGCTCTGAAATGCAAATTTGTCTGAATTTTAAAGGGAAATCTAACTCAGTTAATTAGCTGGACATTAAGCTCCTATGTGAAAATGTGATTTCCTTTTTCTGACAGATACTGTGGATTCTGACAAAAAAAATAATTTCATTCTAATCAAACATTAAGCTCCCGCAGTTTTAATCATGATGTGATTATAGTTACTTTTGAGGTTATAGTTCAATTGTAGTCTAAAACATTTTCATAGTGTTGGATAATTCTTCTGAGTTTAGCACACAACTGATCATATTTCTAAAGCTTTTCCCTAACTTTTTAAGGGTCTTATATTTTCTAAGTGCAAACTTAAAGCTGAAGTTATTCACTTGGATATAAAATCATCCAAACACAGGAATTGATTTTTAGCAAGCTGGGGGTTCCTGTTAATTAAGTGGAGTGACATTTACCTTGACTGCTACGTTAACGCCTATATGGAAACCGTCTCTTCACCTAATCTAATTCTAAGTACTCTTTGCTGGGGCTCAGTGAAATGCAGCTTATAAAACATTCCTATAAATAATAACCTTGGTAACACAAATGTGCCCATTGATCAACTGATCTGTGACTGTTTTCATGTTTCAACCCTGACAGCAGAGCCAGAAAGGTTGAAAATATTGGTATTGACCCCTTCATAGAACACAAGCTTGCTAATCTCAGATTACTATGATAGGAGAAAAAAATATATGGCTTTTTCCTGCAAAGCTTATGTCTTGATAAAAACAGAGTAGAACTTTCTGAGTTGATCCAGTTTTGAGAGCTTAAAAGATTCTCCCATCTCTGGTAGCCGATAAGAGTCCAAAAGTCTTACATGTACACAGTGGGCAAGCACTTTCCCAGTGAGCTGAATCCCCTGACCTAGATATTTAAAACCTTTAAGCTACTGCCCTGGAATTGACAATCCTGCCCAGAGCCCTGTGAACTCAGTCTCAGTGTGGCACCGTCCCGGAGGATGTACAGAGCCTGAGTCAATGCATCTTTGCTCCGAGTTCACGTCTAGAGCCAGGGATGCTTTGAGCTCACTTCTGTAACTAGGGATGCTCTGAGCTATCTCACTCTTGCAACCACGGAGTGTGTGTGTGTGTGTGTGTGTGTGTGTGTGTGTGTGTGTGTGTGTTTACTGATTTTAATTCAACAATTTTACCCAGTTCTGCCAAATAAAAATATCATAATGTTCCTATCAATCAAAATTGCATTATGGCGTATGGACAGTTTTCTTGCTCTGATGTAACGATAGAAAAATGTTGGCACCAAATGCACTTTAAAAGTTTTCAGGCCCTGTGCAGGTGAGAATGGTATAACACTGGATTTCACTGCGGACTAGTTTAAAGATTTATGCGCTGAGCCTGGCTGGAGTGGAAGAAATAGACGGATGGAGAGATGAAGAAGTCAGCCGCTGTCACAGGTCCCTGTGGCACTGTCACAGGTCCCCATAGCCTCCCAGTCATCCAGGACAGCAGGTGGAGCTTGGAGCTCTTCTCTCACTGGGCAAACAGCAGAACCAGCATAGTGATGTTAGTTCCAATTTGGGACGCGCAAACCGTTTTCTACTTAGGAGAGCGGCTGCAGAAGGTTTATTTCTATCATTTCATTATTTCCGTATAAGCTAAAGAAGTCAGAAAAGTGCTCTGAATTCCAAATGAGATCCCTGTAAATGACTGAACCACACCCCTTTTGAGTTGTTACAGAATTGCACCCATGTAAGACATGTGACTTGGCTTTGGGATACAGGGCAGCTGAAGTGTGTGTGGGGGGACTCTTTGGTTGACAAAGCCACAGTCAGACCTCTCAACAGACTGTGTATGTATGTATGTATGTGTGTGTGTGTGTGTGTGTGTGTGTGTGTGTGTGTATATATATATATATATAAAGTAGAGCTCAGCAGATGGCTCCTGCAGGCACTTGTAGTCAGCATGAATATGACCACAGGACTCCTGCTTTTCTAAAATGTACTGAGGGCATTTCTGGTGCCTGCTATGAAGCTGTCTGTAGGCGGGAGCACCGCTCAGAAGCCCTTTCCACAGAGACACCCCAGAAGGGAAACAAGGGACCCTTCAAGGGCTGAACAGGAGGGACATCTGGCTGACAGATGAAGGGACGGTGGAGCCCAGTACCTCTGCTATCAAATGACTGTTGTGACCTTCTTGTAAAACAGTCCTGGCCTTGAGTAGCACTGTTTGTGAGCAAGGTCAAGAAGTCTAAAGCTTTCTAAAGGTGGCTTGGGCAGCTCTTTGGCTTTGGTGTAGAGTAGCATTTGAAATGTTGAGACAGTGCACAGGTATTTATAAGAAGCTAATACAAAGGACACCTTTCCAGACATTGGTAAAGAAGTCAACCCAGCCCAATGTCCTTCAGTAGGCCTTCCTCCTAACTACAGGAACAAAGCAAGACAGGGAAACAGGAATCCACCCAATACCTGGACATATATGGCCCTGCAGAGACCAGAGACCTTATGTATAGGAAGAACCATGAACAGAGGGAATCCCCTCACAGGTGTGGAATGAGGGTCTATGCTTAAGGCTCATGAGACAAACACAAGGAATAACCCACATGCAGTCCTGGCATGTCACAAACCAAGCCAACTGTAGAAGACAGGCTGCTACCTCAGACCTGGCCATGGCTTCAGGGGCAGGTATGGGACAACTCAGAGGATTGGTGCATTTAAGATAAAATAAAAATAAAAAATAAAAATAAACAAAAACAAACAAACAAACAAAACCCCCCAAGCTTCCACCCAGGACAAGACTAAAAATAATGGGTTGATTTCCCGTTGACTGCAACCAAAAGGAACAACCATGTTTCAATACTAAAGGGTGACATATTGGGAGGAGGAGACATTAGGGTTCAGAGGAATCCCGGAGGTGGAAGCACTTAGCGATAAACATTTCCTGAAAGGAAAGGCTTAGTGGAGTCTCTATTTTGTCTCTAAGAGTTTCTGTTTAGTTATCTCCTCCATCCCACAGAGAGGGAATAGATGGTCTGGGTTCTTTCCCAACCAAACCATTCTTAGATGTCAGCAGCCAGTAAACCGCGGATACAAGGACAACATAGACCCTGTCATCCTTCTGCTAATGGGTCCCATCTCTTCTCCCTTCCCCCACAACTTTACCGATCTGTTTCACAAAGAGTAGCTAACTTAGGAAGGAGGAACCGGAGCATCCCATTTTATCACCGCAGATTTATATCTTGGCAGTCTAGAAGGCACAGTCCTTTGGGACGCTCTTCCAATGACAATAAAGCCTCTGAGGAGCCAACCTCACAAGCAAGACAAACCCTCTCCCACCCCCAACTCATTCAGGTTAAAGGAAACACTATCATTCAATACCCTGTCTCTGAGTGTCTGATCTAGTTACAGGCGGAGCAGGAGCCTCTCAGTAGAAGGAGATGCTGGATTTGCCTCCTGGTGGGTTCAGGACTTTGTTGTGGGAGCGAGGTCTTGGCCCCAGTCTGGGCTCGTGATTGTCAACTGTAGGCGCTGGCTCTGGTTTCTTTGCACGCTCTTCTTTGGGTGTGGCGTTTGTTGCGGCGCTCGGGTCAGATTTAGAGTCTTCGCCTTCACGTAGCAAAACATGATCCTTGGGCTTGTTTGGGTGCGCCAGAGGCACAGTGGCAGTGACTGGGGACCCAAATATGTCACTGGTCTTCCCACCGGGTGGATTCAGACGTTGGCGAGTTTTTACGGGAGTTGACTCATCAAAGATTCCACTTCCTTTGCCCCCTGGAGGATTTGTCCTCTTGGGTATATTTTTAGGCTCCTCGGGTGGTCCAAAAATGTTAGATGCCATCCTATTGGGTTTGCATGTTGAAGGAATACGTTCTTCTAGACTTCCAAAAAGATCACTCGATTCTCCTCCCGGAGGCTTCATCGATCTGGAGCCTAATCCGCCAGTTTGGCCGTCCATGTCGTGGAACATGTCGACTGCGGGCCCTGTACACCAACAGGCGCCACCGTGAGCTTGCTTCTGTAACCAGGGATGCTCTGAACTCACGCCGTAACCAGGGACGCTGTGAGGTCATTTCCGTAACTAGGAATGAGCGCACTCCTGTAACCAGGGACTCTCTGAGTTTCCTTACATTTGTAACCAGGGATTCTGTGAGCTCATTTCTATAGCTTGTGTCACAGCCTCTGACCTTATAGAAAGGGATTTACCTCTGACATATAGTATCCTAACAACTATTTGCAGGTTTGACTAATGGAAGGTTATCACGTTCCTTCCCAAACAAATTGGTAAAAACGAGTAGTGGTCCTGTTTGGGTGATGGTAATATAGATAAATTTATCTACCTTATTTCACAGTGGAAAGGAAATGGTTCTCTCCACACCTAGTAGTTCACCTGTATTCCTTTAGGAAGGCCATGTGCCTGCGTTGGAGAACACACAGGACACACTGTGCCTGGGTGTGTAAATGTCTCCGTCCTTTGTTTTCTCGGATGAATGAGCTCACCTTTTCTTGTAAGTGGAGCCGTCAAGACTTCGTCCTCAAGGGACCAGCAGAGAGTTTTCCAATGCAAGTGATGTTTCACATCAAGCATCCCATAGAATGTCCTGTACACAGACCATTTTGTTTTTAAAAGAAAATTCACATTTAACTAAACTGCACATAATAAAGTTGACCTAGCTAATGTGATGCCCTGAATTTTTCTTTTTTGAACCACAAAGCACAGTGCTTTAGATATGAAGATGACATGAAATTTCTAAAGTTTACTGAAGGAACATGAAGGAAAAAAACCAATTAGTTAATCTTCCATTAAAGTATACTTTATTTTCCAGGGTGAATCTTTGAAACGGTCATATGAAGGATACAGATTGAACAGTTTCGGTTTGATTGAGACTTCCCAGGGCAAGTAAAAGGTTTCATTTTATTTTTATTTTTTGTTTTTTAATTATTTATTTATTTGATCAAATCTTCACAAGACCAAGGGCCTCTCCTCCCATTGATGCCTGACAAGGCCATCCTCTGCTACATATGCAGCCAGAGCCATGTGCACTCCTTGGTTGAAGCCACCAACAAAAGGTTTTAATTTTAACTCAAGAAAGAAAACAACAGTTCCCGACAAAAGACACAATTCAAAAGGTGGAAACAGAAGCCCGGCTTCATAGGTGTGGATACCAGGGCAAGTTCATTCCCTACCTCGAAGGACCGTTGCTCCAAGGGCCATGTTACTGGATCTAGCCTTTACAGTGCTTGACTAGCAACGACAACCGCAGCCCAGTCTCTACTGAGTCATTTTGAAAATTTTATTCTTCTGAAAGGAATGCCGGATTGCCTGATGAGATGAGTAGGTTTTCTAGCACGGTTGCATGTGGCCACACGGGAAGAGTCAGAGGATTTACATGTTTGTCGTTAGGGAAACGTTCATGATAACCATGTCCACGGAAGTTGTCTCTCGGCTCTTTCATCCTTCCTTCCTTCCTCCCTTCCTTCCTTCCTTCCCTCCCTCCCTTCCTTCCTTCCGTGTTTGCCTCTATAAACACTAGCCTTGACCTTTATGCCGTTGACGTCAAATGAAAGCGGCCAGACACAAAAATCCATTTGTCTTCCTCTACTTATTTGAAGTGTCCAGACTCAGCCAGTGCGCAGAGAAAGAAAAACAGGCAGTAATTGTCAGGGATTGGAAATGGAAGAGTGGAAGGTGTCTTTTAATAGAAAAGGGGGAGTATTTTTGAGCTGATAAAATGTTCTGAATTCATGCATAGATGATCTCAGTGCTGAAGGTTTCTGTAACTCTGTGAGCTCCTGGAAGGACAGAACTGAACTGCACTGCATACATTAAAAACAAGTTTTTTAGGGTGTATATTAGACTTGTTTTGTTTTGTTTTTGCTATCAAATGAGGAATGTGATTTTAATCTCTTTGGCAGTAGATGTAATTAGTACTGTAGTATTTTAAATGTTGGCAATTATGTCCCATAAAAGAAAGCAATTGTATAGCTTGAAGAAATTAGTGTAGAAGTGGGCAGTATGGAAACCTGTGACTTTCTTGCTATAGCAGTGTTTCGTGTCTGTTTGTTTGCTTGTTTGTTTTCATTGGTTATTTCATTTATTTACATTTCAAATGCTATCCCCCTTCCCAGTTTCCCCTCCCCAACCCCCCTATCCCATCTGCCTTCTCCTTGCCTCTATGAAGGTGCTCCTCTATTCACCCACCCACTCCCTGCCCTAGAATTCCCCTACACTGGGGCATTGAGCCTTCACAGCACCAAGGGCCTCTGCTCCCACTGACGTCCAACAAGACCATCCACTGCTACATATGCAGCTGGAGCCAGGGGTCCCTCCATGTGTACTCTTTGGTTGGTGGTTTAGTCCCTGGAAGCTCTGGGGTGGGGGTGGGGGTTTGGTTGGTTGATATTGTTGTTCCTCCTATAGGATTGCAACCCCCTTTGGCTCCTTCAGTGCTTTCTCTACCTCCTCATGTAAGTTTTATCCTTTGAGCCTCTAGAAATTTGAGGAGGCTTTTGTTTTAACACAACCAAACCTCTTCATTTCCATTTCTAAATTAAAAAGCAGTCTCATTGGGACTATTCTCTGTGTTAACAGTGCACCTATTGTGAATTTTAAAGGACTTTTTCTGCTGTCAACAGCAGTTCAGAAGAACTACTGGGAACTGCCCTTTGTCAAGTTCAAAGAGAGTCTTTTTTTTTTGTATGTATGTATAGATCAAAAATTACTTAAAATTTCTCTTAGGTAATATACATTTCACAATTGAATGATGGGCATACATATTGAATCTTTCATCTCCATAAAGACACGTGGTAAATTTTTGTGAACCAGTGTAGAGAGCGGGTGTGGCAGTAGCCTCAAGCCTGGAGGCCTGCCAAGTCAGATGATTAAGCACCTGACTTCTTCCTGCTCCTGAGTAGGCCACACCTTTCTTGGGCATTGCGCAGGCGTAGCCAATGACGGGTGATCAGACCATTCTATGTGGACCAATCAGAGAAGACTACGTGATGTGGACTGATGGTGCGGACTTGGGGAGGATATAAAAGGACTGCGCAAGGGGAGTGGGTAGGGGCTTTCCCCCTGCATTCATGTTCAAGGTTCCTGATTAAACTGCTCTGAGAAGGACTTGGGTTTGTTGTCCCTCCACTGGTCGGATAGGGTTGCGACAAACCAGTGCCTCCGGTAATCACATTTTAGCCACTTGCCCCGTTTAAACAAAAGTACAGGCAAAGGTTTGATATAAACAAAGAGAGGCGTGTTATCATTTAATGTGCGTGTAGAACAGGCTAGAGTTTAGTGTTGCAGTTTCTCAGACTAGACCAGGTCATGAGCAGCCTTGAAGATTACACAGTGAGTAGTGATGAGGGCTTGATGCCAGAGGACGGGTCAGAAGAGTGTGGTCTGTGGGAGGGTACACACGGAGACCCATGGCGGCATGTGCCCAGTTAGCTATGAATGGGGTCCAACCTTGCATCATCCTGGTGGTTATTTGAATGAGAAGTATTCCCCACAGGCTCCAGTAGTTTAACATTTCTTCTTGGCACACTCGTCAAAAGCCATTTGATCTTAGCTCTCCTGAGTGAAGAGGCACCGTGACCAGCACACATCAGCTCTGCTACTATAGGTCTTCCTTGCTGTCGTATACTGACCCACATGCTCTTTCTTCTATCCAGCTAAAACTTTTGATTGCTTAAAAAAAAATAATTTGGTCATACGTGTTAAGTTTGAGCTCTGGTCTCTACTGTGTTTCATCTGTCTAGATTTCTGGACTTGATGGTGGTGCTGAGTCTTGATGACTGTAGCTGTGAGGAAAAATGAAATGAGCATGTCTTCCATGTTTATTTTTCTAATATTGCAGTATAAATTATGTAGTAGCCTTGAGATATGATCTTAGGATAGGCTTCTCAAGTCCGCAAAAATAATCCGTTGATATTTTGAAATGGGTCATATTCAATTTTTAAAAAGCTTTGGATAGAATTGGAATTTTAATAATATTAATTTTAACAATATAGTAATCTGAACCTATGTTTCTGTTTATATATGTATATACATATATGTACACACACACACATATATATATTTATGTATATATATACATATACAGTCTTTCAGCAGTACTTTATAGATTAACTTATACAAGTTTTTGACATTCTTGGTTAATTCCTAAGTAGTTTTTTTTCATGGGTTTATTTATTGATGGATTGACTGAGTTGTATTTATGCATGTGTCTGTGTATCTATGCCATTGTGTATTTGTGGAGCCAGAGGAGAGCTAGCAGGAATTGTCTCTATCCTTTTTCCCTCTTGGTTCTGGGGAGTGAACTCAGGTCCTTGGGCATGTGCACAAGTGCCTTTACCCTCCCGAGCCATTTCCCTGACCCAATTATAGTCCATATATGTGTTATCTATTTTGCTCGCCTCATTAGTTTCTGTGGATTCCAGCTCTGAGATGAGGGTAAATCATAAAAAGAAAATTATCTTTATCTTGTTTCTGATTTTAGTAAAAACGATCTCAAAATTTCTTTTTAGCTTAGAGTATGTTATTAACCAAAGATATTACATTTGTGAATTATATTATTTTAGGGGTAAATTGGCCTTGGTTCAGCAAACAGTCCTTTTGACACACTGATGATTGGGCTTGGGCGTGTGCTGTTGGAGACTTTTGCATCAGTATTCTTCATAATGCTTAACATTTTCTAGTCTTTTTGTGGCAGTGCTGAACACATAGACCAAATGAGAAAACAGGATGGTGGTAACCCTTTACACAAATGGCAGCATTCATTTGATCTTGTGTATTTTTTAAAATGTTGCCTTTCTGATTCAATCTCTTGGGAATTTTCAGCTTACTTAGATTTTCTAATTGTTTTAACAGTCTATGTATTTTAAATTTCTTGAAATCAAATCCTTACTGCCCAGTTGTTCATCATATTCTTCCCCAATCCTAATTACTGCAGAATCCATATTAATGATCTATTTTTTTTATTTCCAGTTTTATTAACTTGAGTGGGTTCTCCTTTTCCTGTTCTGTCTAACCACAGATTGGACTTTTTTTTCTAGTTATTTGGGGGCCAGATATCCAGTAATATGTGTGCCATGTTTAGCCTCAATACAGGTGTGTGAACGCTGCTTGGGCACACTAAATGGGAAGAGCTAGGTCATATTCCATCCTCACCAACATTGGGATGCAGGGGTGGTAAAACACAGCCTAAGACGGGGGCCCCAGTGAGAAACAAAGGAGGCTGGGGACCAAGCTGGGGCTCCCTAACTCCAGGACACCCAGCCACTGCTGGTAAGTGTGAGTACGGAACAGGGAGGTTCCCACAGGCCAGTGATGAGCCAAGGACAGGTGGGGGAGGGGGGAAAATCCAACTTAGCTGAAGGCTGAGTGTCTGTGTCCAGAGACTTAGGTAGTACAGCTGTATATGATGAAGTCTTCCCCTCATGGTGGTCCCTGGTGAGAGAAATGTTCCTTACTTATCCAAACTGTTTATTGGTAGTGAAAAAAATGGATGCATACAAGCTATGCAGGGTAGACCAGAGATTAAATAACTTTTTCAGGGAGAGAATGCCTTTGTGAGATGGGAAGTTTATTGGCTAAAACCTTAGGGAGGCCCATCTAGATACCTCATTAGCATGGAGAACTCTTGCTCTGTGCTATGTAACTTGTGGTCATGATCCTCATATGGGTGTTGTGGTCACCACATCCTCCAGGACAGGAACAGGGTCAGGAGTAGATGCAATGCCTATCATCCTCAGATATGAGAATTGTTCAGCCTTCCCAGTTTTTGTCTGGTGACATGATTCCACTTGCCACACAATAATGATTACCTTTTATTGAGGTCCCTCTCTCTCTAGCTTGAAGTAAGGTATATTTTGGCCATGTCTTTTAGCCTTGTCATATGTAGCCTGGGTGTTTGTGTGTTATGATTTTATTATCAGGAGACCAGTCCAAGTGGATTGAAACATTAACAGTCTTATTTTAACTAAGCCACTTCTTTAGAGATCCAGTCTTCAACCCAGTCACATTCTGAAGTCCTGGCGCCCAAGGCTTCAACACATGGATTCTAAGCATGCACCTCCAGGCCATAACACATCTGGACACTTACTGACTTTCTGTTACTACTTTCCAATAACTGTGGGAGAAATTTAGACCACAAAGCAGACTTTTACAGCTATGCGTTAAATTAAATTATTTCAGACTCTTTAAGATCCTGTGTAGACTCAGCATAAAATGCCACCCTTGTCCTTTACACCTGAGAATTATTTCCCACAGGTTACTTTCCTCCATATTAATGACAATCTTGGAATCCAGGTACTCATATAACTTAGCAATTACACATAAGTTGAATGTATATGCAAACCTTCCCATTTGGTCTCTAAGCTTCCTCTGAAAATAATTCCATTTATAATTGTGTTTTAGACCTCTATAGGATGGGTAACAGTCACCTCTTTTGTAATGATTGTCACAAATCTTGCATTCTTTCAACTGTGTTGGACCTTTGCCAAGGGAAATATTGGAACTCAACAACTACAAATGGAGGTTTTTCAATGTAGGTTTATTAGTGCCCCAATTAATTTTTTCAACAGTAGATGTCTGTGTTTTATCTTTGATATCTGAAGACAATATCTACCTTTGACGTTTAGCAAATTCAAAAATAATGAACTCTTTCCAGCTAGTTATATATGTAAATATCAGAACTAAGGTAGTAAAAACCATTCTACTAATCAGATCTCAGGTTAGTTAACACTATCAAGCAGCAATGATGACTGTCAGTTCTTTTTTTTTTTTTAAAGATTTATTATATTTATATGAGTACACTGTAGCTGCCTTCAGACATACCAGAGGAGGGCGTCAGATCCCTTTACAGCTGGTTGTGAGCTACCATGTGGTTGCTGGGAATTGAACTCAGGAACCCTGGAAGAACAGCCAGTGCTCTTAACCACTGAGCCATCTCTCCAGCCCAGTCTGTTATAAGACTGTCAGTTCTTATGGAAAAATATTGTCAGTGTATAATTCAATGTGTGTTCAATTGCACATTGAGTATGAGCCAAGGAGACAAACATGACAGAATTTTTAAAGAAAATACATTTTAATAAAAGTTAGAAAGCACCATATAGAATAGTTATTCCATGATTCTAATCCAAATAAATGTAAACGATACTCAACTGCTTTTGCATATTTCAAAATCCCGTTTGGTTTATAATTTTTCATTTGTTTACAAATCAGAGAGCAATTATCACAAATCAATGGGTTTCACCCTAATGTGGTCCTTCTGTATGCCCAACTGCCAACTTGTATATACTTTTTTTTTATGAAGAAACTCCATGCAGGTTACAGTGCATGCCAGAACTAGGGAGCATCAGTGCCTCATGTCAGGCTCAGAGGCCAACAGGAAGGCCAGTCATCTAATGACTGAAAACAGGATGCCCTGGTGTCATCTCATGCTCCTCTGAAGAAGAGTAAACACAGATGCAACTGCGAGGGAGAGAGCATAACACTTACTTCAATGGAATCCCATTACGATATCATTAAAATAATCTTACTTCTTGAAAATTATGACCGTTTGACTGTGTGCGAGGTGATGTATGGTGTGTACTAGATCTATTCAGGAATGTAATCAACATTCTAAAAATAGACAAGATGCTTGAAAGTAAAGGTTATTATAAGGTTTGAGTGTGGAAGTTAAATAGCACGAAATGTCAATTGGATTTGGAGATTTGTCTAAAAAGTCATCAAGCAATGGGAGTCCTGCCCGCATTGCCATTTGTCCTTATATTGATTAATTGCAAGATTAATAAATTGTAAGCTTTTAAAAATCCAGAAAGGAAAACACTGTTTCCCTCACATAGACTGAACTTTATAAAGTTGTTTCTAAGTATGTCATCACGCGGAAATTAAAAGGAAGAGATAACCATTTGGCCACACATCTGCTACAGCATGATCAGTGGTGTGTAGATGAGGTTAACAGCCAAATAACGAGGAACAGTGGGTATGGGTGCCATGCCCTTCCCAAGTGATGGAATGATAACACATAAAAAACAACTGCACAAAAACACATTAAAAAAAATAAAACCTAAGGCATTGTTTTCTAGAACCCTCCATCTAGAACTTTGCCCTATGAATAATATTAAATGTCCTTGATATGCTGTTTGTAATGTAGCAGTTGATCTCCTTCCTTAATGTATACACTGGGCATACCTCTGATTTCCCTTTTTCATAGAAAATGTCATTGCGAATAAGGATATATTTAAGGTAAAAGGCACACACACACAAAAAAAAAGTCAAACAAAGCCCTAAGGATATCAGGAGTGTTGTAAGGATTGACACTTTGTTAGAACACCTTCTAGAATGCTACAAAGACTGGGTGATTCATGGTGATTGAGGCTGGGAGGTTGAAGATGACAGAACTGTGGCAAGGAACACTAATTATTGCATCAGCTAACCTGTGACAGAAGATGTGGTAAAAGGAAGAGAGAACACATCAGAGGGAACCAATAGATCCAAACTCACTTTCACAGCAAAACAAATTCTATCTGCCTGAAGTTGATTCAGTAAGCGATTCATGAGATCAGAACCCTTCTGTTACCATCTCATTTTAAAGGTCAGAGTCTTAACATTGACACACTGGGCTCATGTTTCCAGCATATGAACACTGGGGAATGCTCAGGGCATAGGGAATAACTGAAGGTGATAGAGGAGAGAATGCCTACACCCTTACTTTCTTATTAACTTACAGGTCATTAGATACAGAAAACCTTACAAGAAAGTCATGGGTCCTGAAAGGCAAACATGCCTCTGGTGACATGCTGGTGCTTAAAGGACATTGTAAAAATAATGAAAAATCTACCTATTTCCTCTAACTAGCTATGACTAAAGTAAGAGGAAAGAATTTAAAAGCAATCAAAACAGATATGTTCATTCTTATGTTAGATGAAGATTTTCAAGATGCCACCTGAAGGTATCATTCAGGAGTAAATTAAAGTTTGTACTGTCATTTGTTGAAAGAGCTACATATTCCTAAAACAAGGGCCAGAATTTTGGGGACTAATGAAGTAGCTATTTATTTTACACAAATGATTTTACAAATTCTATGTGACCCTACTTTTTCTTCCTTTAGGATAAACATCACATTATAATGGTAAATACCACCTTTTCTTGGACAATTTGTTTCCATTCTAGTGGTTTAAGATTCTTCCAAACATCATTAGACACAGTATTGATTGATCTCCTGAGTTTCCGTATGCCTTTCATCTTACCTCCAGTTACAGAAATCTACACACACACACACACACACACACACACACACATACACACACACATAATGAGTGCATGTGTCTATGTGTGTCTGTGTGTCTTTTTCTGTGTATATGTGTGTATGTGTGTCTGTCTCTGTGCTCTTTTCCTGTCTGTGAAGAATTGTGTTGGAATTTTGAAAGGGATTGCATTGAATCTGTAGATTGCTTTTGGTAGGATGGCCATTCTCATTATGTTAATCCTACCAGTCCATGAGTACGGGCAATCTTTCCATCTTCTGAGGTCTATAATAGCCAGAAGCTGGAGACAACTCAGATGTCTCTCAAACAAAGAATGAAAACAGAAAATATTGTTCATTTACACAATAGAATACTATTCAGCTATTAAGAATGAAGATATCATGAGTTTTGCAGACAAATAGATGGAACTAGAAAATATCCTGAAGTAACCCAGACACAAAAGGACATTCATGGTATGTTATCACTTAGAAGTGAATAGTAGTCAAAAAGTACAGAATACCTAGGATACAACCCACAGAACATAAGAAGGTTAACAAGCAGAAAGACCCAAGTGAGGATGCTTTAATTCCACTTAGAAGGGGGAAGAAAATAGGAGTCAGAGGGAGGGAGGGACCTAGGTGGGGGAAGGGAGGAGAAAGGGAAAAGGAGAACAGATTAGGTATGGGAAGGAAGTAGAGTAGCCCAGAGGGCCAGAAGAATGAATGGAAATATGCAGCCTTGGGGTGGGTGGTAGGGGAACCTTCTAGAAAGTATTAGAGATGGGTGGTGGTGGCACACACCTTTAATCCAAGCACTTGGAGGCAGAGGCAGGCAGATTTCTGAATTCGAGGCTAGCCTGGTCTACAGAGTGAGTTCCAGGACAGCCAGGGCTACACAGAGAAACCCTGTCTTGAAAAACAAAAAACAAAAAACAAAAAAAAAAGTATTAGAGACCTGGGAGGTGACTCTCAGGACTCAATGGGAGTGGCCTTAGATGACATGCCTAACAGTTGAGAGAGTGAACTCGAAGAGTTCACCTCCAATAGTTAGACCTTCAAGTGGAGGGATGGAATCACCAACCCACAGTCAAAACCTCTGACCCGGAATTGTTCCTGTCCAACTGCAGGGACAAACATGGAGAAGAGACAGAAGCAAAGGCAATCCTGTTCCCCCGCCCAACTTGGGATCTACATCATGGGGAGGCACCAACGCCTGACACTATCACTGATGTTATGGTGTGATTACAGACAGGAGCCTCACATGGCTGTCCTTTGGGAGGCCTAGCCAGCAGCTGACTGAGACAGATGTAGCTACTTACACCTAATCATTGAACTGAAATCAGGGACCCCCTAAGGTTGAATTAGGGGAAGGATGGAAGAAGCTGAAGAGGGTGACCCCATGGGAAGACCAGCAGTCTCAACTAACCCGAACCCCTACAATCTCTCAAGATACTGAGCCATCAACCCGGCAGCAAGAGCTGGTCAGAGGCCCCTGACACATATATAGCAGAGGACTGCATGGTCTGGCCTCAGTGGGAGAAGACTCGCCTAACTCTCAAGAAACTTGAGGCCCCAGGAAGTAGGAAGATCTAGTTGGGGGGAGGAGGGGGCATTTTCTCATAGACAAGGGAGGAGGAGGAAGATGAGGAACTGTGGGAGGGGAGACCAAAGGGGGGCTAACGTCTGGTTTGTAATTAAATAAAATAATAAAAAGAATTAAATAAATAAAAACTTAAAACAACAGAAAAATTAACAAATTAAGCTTTTCAAAATGATATTTTTGTTGCTTGTGTATATGTGTGTGCCCGTGTGTGAGTGGATTTGTGCACACGTGAGTGCAGTACTGAATTCTGAAGTTGTAGAGGCTCTGGGAGTTATTGTATCCCATAGAAAGCTAGAATTCAGTAAGAGAGACAAGATAAAACCTTTGGCCTCCCTCAAATGACAATACCTATGATACAGACAGGCATAACAGGACGTTGATGGAGGTCACCAATGGAGGCAGGAACTCACATCAGAAATGATGGCTACTTAGCTGTTGAATGTTGTAGCTATTCTGTCAGGATCAAAGAACTGCAGTACTCAGGGTCCATGGGACCTAAGAATGCTTCAGGCATTGTTGACGTGGGAAAGAGCAAGAGCCAACTGAGAGGCAGTGCAAGAGTATTTGTTGGCGTGTCTTCCTTAGGAGCCAGGAAGCTGCTGACCTGAGAGGATGAATCATTGGCCCAAGGGAAAGAAAAAACTTTTCCCTCAGTGGTCATGTCAGGTTTCATTTCTTCATCATATTGGTACTACATAATCATCTCATTCACTGTCTCTAAGAGAGAGGCTAAATCATATATGGTTTATTTTACTCCCAAGGATCTTGTGTTCAAGTCCTTATTAGTTATTTCAAGCTTTGTACAGCATGTTTTTTTATGATAATCACCTGCCTGCAAATCTTCATAGATCCATTCCCCTTCCCTACCCACTCAACTTTGTTTCTTCTAAAAACAAAACAATTTCAAGATCGATTCATGCTGTTAAAATATTCCAGTTGAGTGTATTAGATTTACTGGAGACTGTACTCTTAGAGGAAAGTGACTCCTCTTTATCTAGTAGATATTGCCAATAGCTCCACTAGAAAGGATAGGACCGTGTGTGTCCATTTGGCCTCTTTGTACTGGGATTTGTTGGTCTTAGGGTTTGAATAATCCTAAAGAGAATATAAAACCTGCACCTCTCCGTTTACACCCACAGTCAAGGATTTTCATAGAAGAAGAGTCTGGAAAGATGCCAGAGTCTATGGAGCATGAATACTATTAAATATCTTTTGCACAAAGGGAGGCAGCTGCACATATGAACTCACATACGTGAGTGACTATGGTAGTATTCCTAAAAATTATTATTATTATTATTATTATTATTATTATTATATAATTTTATATATTATTATTATATGTTGTATTAGTCTGGGTTCTCTAGAGTCACAGAATGTATGGGGAGTCTGTAGTCCAACTCCCCAACAATAGTCAGCAGTAGCTGTGAATGGAAGTCCAAGGATCTTGCAGTTGCTCAGTCCCACGAGGCAAGCCGGCAAGGAAGAATCCAGTCTTCCTTCTTTCAATGTCCTTATATATATCCGGGTGTAGCCCGGATTAAGGCTATAGGTCTCCAGCAGAGGGTCTGGCCCAGATTAAAGGTGTGTGTCTCCATGCCTTTAATCCCAGATGATCTTGAACTGGAATCCATAGCCATAATCTGGGATTAAAGGTGTGTGTCTCCATGCCTTTAATCCTATATGATCATGAACTGGAATCCATAGCCACTATGCTTCAATATCTCCATGCTAAATCCAGGTCAGAAACATATCTCTGAGCCTCCAGATTAGGATCATAGGTGAACCTTCCAATTCTAGATTGTAGTTCATTCCAGATATAGTCAAGTTGACAACCAGGAATAGCCACTACAGTCTACCCCTTGTCAACTTGACATAGATAATATTTCATGTCCACATGAAACAAGGTTGTGAATATGCCTAACATGATATAACTATTCCTCGTACAATCACAAACACATTTGTAAATTTACAATGGGGCAATGTCCCTTGGGAACATTCTTTTAGTGTCTCAATACCAATTGATGTTAAAGGAATTGGAAGAAAGACAAATGTATCCTTAACAAAATAAGATAGAAGCATTCATATTACTTATAATCCTCGTTTCTGCAACTGGTTATGTGGCCTTAGCTGGTATTGATAACTACCTTCCTCTGCTACCCATTCTGTATTTCCTTCACCTTCAGCAAGCACCTCAGCAGATCTTGTCTCTTTTCCAGGAGGATTGACTCATACCTTCATTCCTGATGGGTCATCCTTTGTCATCCTGCTTGGATTAGGCTGTTGTAGTTTCCCATTGACTTTAATCACAGGACATGGTAGTACTAAGAGACGCCCTAGGGGATCTCCTGCACTCCAGACTCCTGATTATCTCCATTGTGGAGAGGCAATCCAATTTCCCATTGTAATCTGGACCTATCACCCCTTCAAACACTGTTATTCCTTTCTTATCCTGATGGTTTAAGGGCATTAGAAGCCCCAAATGGCCAGGGGTAAATCTGAGCTTCCAGTTCAATGGAATGTTTGTTGTGGCTCCTGGTAGGAGCACTCACCCCTCTGGAAACAAAACTTCTAGGCCAGAAGAACCTAATGTTGTGGGGACAGGAAGCAAAAATTTTACTAGAGGGTTACTAGAAGTGATAGTGAGTGGAACTATTCCCTTTTCCACCCCTTGATTCCTGGACCCATGGATCCTGGCTATGGGAGAAACTGTACAATATATTGAACGCTGATTCAAAGCATATACTGCCTTCTGAAGAACTCTGCCCCAGCCCTCCATGCTGTTGCCACCTAATTGGCGCTGTAACTGTGTCTTCAAAAGGCCATTCTCTCTTTCTATCAGACCACCTGCTTCAGGATGATGGGGGAACATGGTAAGACCAGTGAATTTCATGATCATGGGCCCACTGTCGCACTTCTCTGGCTGTGAAATGAGTTCCTTGGTCAGAAGCAATACTGTGTGGAATACCATGATGATAGATAAGGCATTCTGTGAGTCTACAGATGGTGGTTTTGACAGAAACATTATGTGCAGGAAAGGCAAATCCATAACCAGAATAAGTATCTACTCCAGTAAGAACAAAATGTTGTCCTTTCCACGGGGGAAGTGGTCCAATGTAGTCAACCTGCCACCAGGTTGCTGGCTGGTCACCTCGAAGAATGGTGCCATATCTGGGGCTCAGTGTTGGTTTCTGCTATTGGCAGATCTGGCATTCAGCAGCAGCTGTATCCAGGTCAGCCTTGGTGAGTGGAAGTCCATGTTGCTGAGCCCAATCATAACCTCCGTCTCGGCCACCAGGGCCACTTTGTTCATGTGCCCACTGGGCAATAACTGGGATGGCTGGGGAAAGAGGCTGACTGTCCACAGAATGCGTCATCTTATTCACTTGATTGTTGAACTCCTCCTCAGCTGAAGTCACCTTTTGGTGAGCATTTACATGGGACACAAATCTCTTCACATCCTTTGCCCACTTGGAAAGATTTATCCACATACTTCTTCCCCAAATATCTTTCTCACCAATTTTCCAATCGTGATCTTTCCACATCCCTGACCATCCAGCCAATCCATTGGCTACAGCCCATGAGTCAGTGAACAATCATACATTTGGCCATTTCTTCTTCCAAACAAACTTTTGACACCCTTTTTAACTGTGCGAGCTCCCGTATTAAACCTAGAATCTCTACTCAGAGGGCCCATGCCGATAAACTCAGCCTGCTCTAGTTTTATAGGACTGTGTGTGTCCATTTGGCCTCTTTGTACTGGGATTTGTTGGTCTTAGGGTTTGAATAGTCCTAAAGAGAATATAAAACCTGCACCTCTCCGTTTACACCCACAGTCAAGGATTTTCATCGAAGAAGAGTCTGGAAGGATGCCGGAGTCTATGGAGCATGAATACTATTAAATATCTTTTGCACAAAGGGAGACAGCTGCACATATGAACTTACATATGTGAGTGACTATGGCAGTATTCCTAAAAATTATTATTATTATATAATTTTATATATTATTTTATATAATTATATATATTATATATTATATATAATTATATATTATTATATATGTATTCTGTCATATTACATCCTGATTGCAATTTCCCCTCCTTCATCTCCTACAGACCCTGACGCTAACCTCTCCTCTCCCCCAGATCCACTCTTCTTCCTTTCCCTTCAGAAAAGGGTGGGCCTTTCAGGGATATCAACCAAGCATGGCATGTCAAATTGCAATAAGACTAGGCACATCCCCTCATATTAGGGCTGGCTAAGGCAATCCAGTAGGAGGAAAGGGGTCTCCAAAAATAGGCAAAAGAGTCAGAGACAGCTCAGTCTGCTGGTAATTCCACAAGAATACCAAGTTATACAACCAGAGCATATATGCAGAGGACCTAGGTTAGATCTATACAGGCTCCCTGATTGCTGATTCAGTCTCTGCAAAGCCCTGAGGTGCTCTGGTTAGTTGATTCCATTGGACCATTTGTGGTGTTCTTGACTCCTTTGGCTCTCATAATACTTCCTCCTCCTGCTCAATAGTATTCCTTGAGTTCTGTCTAATGTTTGGCTGTGGGCCTCTGCATCTGCTCCCATCGAATTCTGGCTGAAGCCTCTCTGAAGATGATTGTGCTAGGGTCTGGTTTAATGAGTACTGCAGGGTATCATTAGGAGCCATTTCACACCATTTCATTGACGCTTCCCCCCCCAGTTGGGTTTGGTTCTTTTCTGAGTCTCTGGGCAATGCAGACTCAGGGTCTTGGCCATCCAGGTAGCATTAGGCTTCACCATGTGGCATCAATCCTACATTGGACCAGTCATGGGTTGACCCGTCCCACAAGTTCTGTGCCGCCTTTACCTTAGCACATCTTACAAGCAGGCCAAATTGGAGGTCTAAGGTTTTGTGGATGAGTTGGTGTTCTCATCCCTCCACTGGAAGGTGTACGGTTCAGGTTCTGTATCCCCAAGTCCTAGGAGTCTTCGCTAGGGTCACACTTATGGATTCCTGGGGATTTCCATGGCACTAGGTTTCTAACTCACATCCCAAATGTCCCCCAATTCCAGTAATCTCTCCTTGCACTCTCTCTCTCTCCACCTCAACCCATCATGCCTTCCTTGTTCCCATCCTCACTCACCCCCAGTTCACCCAGGACATCTATTCTGTTGCTCCTTCCCAGGGAGATTTGTCTGCTCCCTGCTTGTGCCCTCCTTGTTACTTAGCTTCTCTGGGTCTGTGGATTACTGTATGATGATCCTTTTCTTTACGGTTATTATCCACTTACAAGTGAGTACATATTACATTTGCCTTTCTGAGTCTGGGAGACCTCAGTTAGGATGTTTTTTTCTAGTTCTATCTACTTGCCTACAAATTTCATGTTACTATTTAAATAGCTAAATAATACTTCACAGGTGCCTTATTTGTATTAGCCAGACACTGGAGAAAGCCTAGATGTCACTCACCTGAAGAATGGTTAAAGAGAATGTGGTATATTTACACAAAGCCTAATATTCAAGTCTTTAAGAAACAGAATACAAACATGTTATAATATATCTTCCTTAGGAAATATTATTCTATCCTTTATAAATACCCATGCTACAAAAGCTTTGTTCACAGAGTGAAAAGCTGGCCCTTTGACCAACTCTCTTGTGTAGGATTTTTTTTTGTTACTGGAGAGGTTGGAAAATGGGGTAAAATGACCTTTTCAATAAACACTAAAATATGATCTCTGCCTCTGAAATAATGTTCAGTTGAACATCTGCCTAATAAATTCCAAAATATAAGCAATTCCATGTAAATAAAAAATCTAAACTTTTAAAGAGAAAATAAGAAAGATATCAGAATGTAGAAAATTTCATAGCTTAGGAGTAGTTTCTCTAGCGTCTACTTAAGAAGATGTGATTCAGTATGCAAATAGACAAGCACAAATTGAGATATTTCTAGAACTTATAGTTGGATTCAAGATGCAATTTTGATATTTTAACAATATAATCATGAAATAGCATAATTTATAAAAGATGGTAAAATTTATGGCTATAGCAGACATAAATGGCTACTGTATATGTTGAACAGTGTTCATTATTCTAGTCAAAAAGAAAATGAAAATAAAAGTCACTGGGAAACTTATCCAAATGTATAATTATATTGATAAGAATGATGATATCAATTGCTATCAAAGATGGAACAGAATAATGGAGTCAGTGTGCACAGCATTAAATATCCACCAAAAGGCATTGGGAGTTTTCAGAAAGATTCTTAAAAAGGGAATTTTCAAAGAATGATCATATAACTTTCTCATAATCACCCAGAAACCAGATATCCAGGTGTTCACCAAAACAATAAATTGTGATCTATCTACACAAGGAGAAAATACTTTACCACTAAAAAGATCAAGTTTCTAACATTCCAGATAATATAAAAAAGAAAAACATTAACCCCATGACATGACACAAATCTGACTACAGTGAACACATACCCCATAGCTGTGCACTACCATTTTGTATTTCAAGCTGTATAAATAACAGTTGTTTGTTGTTTGTAGAGGGAGGGATGGAGATGAATCCTGGCTTGACAACCATGATTCCATTCACAAATCTGAGTTATGGAAGTCTATGCATTTGCCAGAAGTTATTAGTCTATCATTAGAATTCAAGGGAAAGAATTCACCCAATAAATGCTCATTCAACTCAAGCTTGTGAGTTTTATGATAAAAATTGATGACTTACACACATTGTAGTTTCCATAAAATGTATTCAAATGAGGTGATGGATTTTGATGGCTGGAGTTGTACACATCACAGCACACACTAATACATTGGCTTTACCATCTGGATGATGACATCATGTGTCCACCATAAACATCCCCCTATGTGCTTATGTTCTTCTGACATTGATGAATACAATCATTAATGTTTATAGATGACATCATGAGTCTGCTATAAGCATCCTCATATGTGCTTTGTTTTCCTGCCAATGATGAATGCAATCATTAATGCTTATATGGAGCTGGTTATATGCTGTGACATCTCTACCTTGGATTTACAATATTATAGTGAAGCAAGATAACATTTTTATTCAGCTTTACTTATACATAACTGACAACTAAATTTTATATATTTAAGTCCTATAATGTGATATTTTGACACATGTATGCCACTGTGGCATTATTAGCTGAATGGAGATAGCAATATACTCATCACCTCCCAGAGAAATCTTTTTATTTTTTCCTTTTGTATGTAGTGTCTTCAAGAAATCCCCTTCCATGTTTTCTGTTTAATGAGGAGGAGACAAGAAACATTATCTGAGGAAATGACTTGGGTCACCCTAACTTCTCAGTATTGTGTCCTAATGTGACTTCTATCTTGGTTTTGTTTTCTTTGACTGTGATAAAACAGTAGGACAAATGAAACTTACAGAAGACAACATTTAGTCTGGGCTTAATAGCTGCAGAAAGTACGAGTCCATTGTCTTCATAGCCAATAGCATGGTTGCAGGCAAGCAGGCATGGCTGTGGAGTAGATGAGAGTTCACATCTTTATTCATAAGCACAAAGCAGAGGGAGAGCTAACTGGACATAATGTGGGGCTTTGAAAGCTCAGCCGTCCAAGTTACACACCCCTCTTGCAACAAGGCTACACTTTCTAATCCTTCCCAGGTAGTTCCATCAACCGGAGACCAACTATTCAAACAAATGAGCCTGTTGGCGAACGGGGCATAGATTCTCATTCAAGGTACCATTTCTTGTTCCTCCTCTAGCTTTATTTATTCTTTTCTTCACCTGCCTTAAATCATATAAACATCATAATAACCCTTAATAAGTTCTCATTGTCATCTGCTAAAACCAAGATCATCTTTCCAGGATAAATATCTCATTTACGTAAAAATGACTGCCAATTAGACTGTAATTAGACTATCTAAATGCACCATAGCGATGTTTTCTGAACAACTGCTCCCCAGATGCATTTTGCTTCTTACTAAGATACTAATTCCATGGTTCTTTCACAAACAATCCCATAGGGCCTTTTTAGACAAACCCTTCTTCTTGCTTGACAGAATCCTAATCTATTTATAACCCAGTTAGTCAGTAGATTCTCTAAATCTCCATGATAAGAGGCAATCAAAGAGATGATAAAGTGCAATAGTGACATTTGCCTTGCCGTAGTGCAGGTATTTTTACAAGTGGCAGAAAATGGGCAGGACTCCAGGCATCCCCGTCCTCACTGCTTTAATGCTCTGCCTAAAGAGACCCATGAAGGAGCTAACTTACCTTTAACCAGGTCTCTAGGTCAAGTGTTTGGCACGTGTTTGTGATTAATCATTTAACCTTGCTGTGTGTGTGTCTATTGGAGATGAATATCTCATCTGTTGTCAAAACATACACTTGTAGTGAAATTATTTCCACTGCATTATTTCCATTGTAGAAATGATTTCCAAGTATCTAGCACTTATTGCTTTTGAAACAAGGTCTTACCAGATAGCCCAAGCTGATCCAGAAGGTTTTATGTAATTACAATCCCCCTGACTCACCATATCAAGTACTGGGTTTACAGGACTGGAAGACTACAACGTGAATGTTGTGAATATTATTCTTAGAAAGACTAAGAGTCTGATCAGTGTTAGAAATAAGATGCTGGTAAACTGAGCAAAGATTGACTGTCAGGGCATGTATTATTTCCCCCTTTTATCTTTGGCAGTTACCTAATTTGATTAATACTGGACCAAACTCAGCAAACACATTAATTCATTTCATATTGACTTCAAACATAAACTTTTCTATTTAAATACCAGTTATTAGTTGTTCCTCTGTGCAAATGTTAAGTTGACATGCACGGTGCCACCTCAGTCTACTTGTTCTCTCCTCTTCCTCTGGTTCCTCTTCTTCTTCCTCTTTCCTTCTCTCATATATGATGCATCTTTGAGACTTTCCACAAAGTCCCATCATCTTCCTCCCAGGTATCTATGCCTTTTGATTTCTTGTCTCACTAGGTAGGCAATCAGGTGACATTGAATAGGAAATACAGAAGAATGTATCACTGTATTGTTCATGATTGAGTGTGGGGTCAGTTAGATGGGTTTATACTTGTTCCTTGTGGAGTTAAAGATGTAGTCTCATCTGAATTTGGTAGAGACTTTCGTCAATAAAGGGTGTTGAATTTTATTGCCAAATGATCTGATAGTCTGGGCTTTCATGAACCTTTAAGTTGTTGAGGACAATGAGCTCATTACCTAGGATAAATCCCATTTGGGAGGGGTACACACCATATTTATAGATTAGGTATTATTTGCTAATTTGGTGTTGAAGGTGTTTGTGCATTGATGTTAGAGAGAGGCAGCTCTGTCTCTCTTCCATTCTTATGACTTCTCTGTTGACTTTGATGTTAGCTGTGAGGTGGACCCATGGGATGGATCTAAACCATTCCCTTTGCTTGCATTTTGTTCTAGAGATGTTCCATTTCCTATCCCAATGTTTGACACAATTCAACAGTAACTTAATTTTACAGGTTGTACCTCTCCTGCCCCTCTTCCTCCTCCTGTTTCTCCTTTCCCTCCTGATCCTGTTCCTCCTCCTTTTCTTTTTTGAGTTGGGATTACTAATTTTAGCCATATGTATCTTATAATATATAGGTTTATTGATATATTTTTCTATTCCATACATTGTATCCTAAGAGCTTTTTATACATTGCATTTTATCGTTTTAATTTAATGAGAATAATATTTAAGTATCCTTTGGAACACATAAGTGTTCATGCAGTCAGATCAAGTAGACTGGTGGTCATGGTTTTTCTCCACAATTCTGTGGCAGCTGCAGGAACCAATGACCTAAAATTCCTCTAATGTCCTCATTCTGTCCTCCCACTGCTGGCTTTGAGCAGCTCCATTTCTTGTCAGAAAGACTCTGTAATGATGCAGCTTTGCCACCTACTGTTTGTGTAGTGATAGGATTCGGTGTTAGGAAGCAGTCTTGTAGTGCTGTAATGGCACATCAGTCCTTGGGCAGGTCTATACCCTAGGGCTGTGACATTTGCAAAGAGCTTCTCTGGTGCTTTAAATCTAGTTATCTCTTCCAGTGATGTCAGAGTGGTAGCAATATCCTTTTTTAAAATTCGTGATGACCCTTTGTAAAGTCCTTTCTTCAGAGATGGAGTTATTTTATGGATAATGATCTGGACACATGTCACAAGGACTTGTCTATAAGATGCTTACTGGACTTTCACCATCATGCCCTCTGGGGACTGATAAAGGAAAATATCTTTAATACATCTGCTGTCTCTCACAGTAGCCACATCCAGCCTTCTGTTGAGCATCCAAATAAATACTTCAGTGTAACTCCTAATTGATTCCTCTTCTGACTTCTCTTTTCGGTCATTGTTTAATGTGACTTTCCACATTTATTGACATCCCAGGTTTATCTTGAAGTTTTACTAACATAAGAGATCTGAGAAAAACTTTGCTAAGGGTCTTTTTCCAGGGACAAAATTTATGGCTTCTTGTCCCTTTACATATTATAACAGAAACAAAAGTTACACAAAAGAGGCTTTCGTTGTTATTTGATCTTCTGACAATCAATTGCTTTTTTTTTAAGCTTGAAAGAATATAACAAGAGAACTGAAATTTCAGGGAGAATGGTAAAAGAGGAGAAACCAGGAAAACACAGGGTTCAAGATATTTAAAAATTAAAGCCTTTATACTCTCAGGAAATCTGTGACATCTCAATAACATAAAGTGATCAGATCAGAATGATTGTCATCCATTACCCTGGAAATTTTTCTCTTTAGTTTTTAAAGAATATTTAAGATGGTCTCTATTAGCCATTCGAAAATATACCAATGGTCTTAGCCAACCTTAGTCATCTGACTGTGTCCTAAATGCTATTACTTTTGTTCAGCAATGTCTCTGGGGCCACTCATCAGTCTCTCTGTGTTCCTCTTACTCCTGTCCTTTACTGCCAGCTCCTGGCTCACTGAATATGGGTGTCACAGGGATTTACAATCTCTAGCATGTCCACACAGTGGAGCCATAAGAGGTACTAGGTGGAATGTCCATTGGGAGTCAGGTAGACAGAAAATAGCACCCAGTGGAGTGTTCAGTGCATTAACCCTTAGTTCTTGAGATCCACACAGAGACCATATTTGGTGGTTCAGGTGAGAGTACCTTTTAATGGCACTAGGCTACAGAAATGATGTACATGTCATGGGGAAATGACTTTCTTTATAACGTCTAGCCTAAATATGATCCATTAATGGTGAGTAGGCAGGCCTGCTTTCTATTTCTTAGAACTATCCAGATTGATCAACTCAAGAAAACCTGCCTAAAGAACCATAGAATTGTGATAGATAGTGGAATAGTATACTTATTTCAGTAAGATCTGGTGTATAGAACTGCTCCAGGCCAACTTGTGACTCTTTCAGTACTGGTGGTAGAGGATATATAAATGACAATATCCAGTATTCTTGGGAGGCAGCGGCATATAATATCTGCTTCATTGGCCCAAGGGTTGATGGGAAATGCTATATGTATGCTTTCTGGAGCAGAATATAAGCAAGATGAAAAGAAAAACCGAGATATTTCATTTTGGGCATTTCAAGCAGAGCAGAATGAATGGTGGATATGGCAGAGATGTCCAGGAACATGAACGTCAATGAGGGCATAATGGTTTTTCCATGAACTGGGAGCAGTAGGGTGGAGTCCAGCTGGCTGGAGTATGGATGGACAGAGTCTCCAGACAGTTCAGAGTAGCAGGAGTGTGACTCTCAGAGGACACGGGAACTGGACTCTTTCCCTGGACACAGAACAGTCATTTAGCAGCAGAAAACACTTTTTTCTTCTATTGTATGGATCCAGGGCATCAAGCTCAGTTTGCCAAGTAGGCAGCAAGCCCTTTCACCTAAGGACTCACCTAATTGTTCCTTGTCTTTGGATTTCATGAGGATCCCAACCATTTTCTTCTTGTATATAATGTTAAATAGGAGTGTAAATAAAACATCCCTTGGAACGATGCTCATAGAAGTTGCATTCCTTTCATTTTTTGCCTGTGCTTTGTTATTTTCTGCTTATATATAAATAAAATCATGTGCCTCATATGTGACAATATTTTGCATAACTGGACTTTGTGAGCTCTTTCTCTTTCCTTTGAAAGGCTGGAGGCCATTGTTATCTATATCATTTTATATTCTTGCCTCCATATATAGGGGTGAGAAGGAGACAGAGGGAGAATCTAATGTATGTTCCTGGTGGCAGGATGTGGGATATTGCCTCTTGCGGTGGGTGGGTTATTTTGTCTCTCATGATGCGTTGGACAGTAGCTGGAGCAATAGATGAAAGCAGCAGGTGGGGGATACTCTACAAACATTGCCCTCTGCAGAGGACAGCAGCATTCCACCACCAAGGAAGTCAGCAAAGCCATGATGAGCCCTCCTGGTTGGAAGCGATTTCAGAGTGCCAGCAAGAAAAATCAAATCCATCCCCTTACCAATCTTATCTAGTATGGGCAAAGAAGGCAATAAATAACAGACAATAGAAAAACTCAGAAGTGGATAAGTACTAGAGAGAGAGAAAAAAGCAGAATGGGAAACGTCAGAGCAGGACTGGATGCAGGAGGAGGAAGATACCATCAAGGTTACCCTAGGAAGAGAGATGGAATCAAGTCAGGGAAGCAGTCAGGAATTAGCCTCCTTGGGGCAAAGCAAATACAGTATGTTCCACTAATAGTCCTGTTTGTCAGGAGCCAACTTAACACACACACACACACACACACGCACGCACGCACGCACGCACGCACGCACGCGTGCGCGCGCGCGCGCACACACACACACACACACACACACACACACAGCTAAGATAGGAAGCTGATAGTCAAACTAGGACCAGAATGTGTTGTGAGCCACAGAGCTGGGTAAGACCTGTGTTGTATGATGGGAAGCTGTTGCAGAATTTTAAAAAGCACAATGGCATGACTTTTGGATTTGAGAAGACTATTTCGCATCTGATGTAGAGAATGTCCCCCAGTGGAGCAAACGGGAAAGCTGTGACACTCCTCTAAGAGCTGCTGCATCTGTCAAGGTTTGGGGTGACCAGACATCTGTCCCTGGCAAAGCAAGAGTGGTGAAATGATCGGTATTGGGAATTGTTTTGAAGATGGAGCCAACATGACTTGATGATTAACGCGTGAGATGAAAGACAGAAGCACAGAGAAGCTCTAGGTCTGCCAGCTGGATGAAGTATTTGTCCCAGACTGAGGACCACTAGCTTAGCAGAGAGAAAGGACAGTACGTGAGGGGGTGCTGAGCATGTATTGATTTGAGATGCCTACTGGACACTGTTGGGAAAACACACAAAGCTATTGAGTATACAACACTACTATAAAAGGAAATAAGATATTAATTGCAAATCTGTAGGGACAGCCATAGTTCTGAAGAATGAGAGGAGAAAAATATGCCAAAAATATAGAAAAAAGTCAAAATAAATTGAACCATCTCTCTCTCTCTCTCTCTCTCTCTCTCTCTCTCTCCCTCCCTCCCTCCCTCCCTCCCTCCCTCCCTCCCTCCCTCCCTCCTTTCTTTCTTTCTTTCTTTCTTTCTTTCTTTCTTTCTTTCTTTCTTTCTTTCTTTCTAGATTTATTAGAAACTGAAGGAAAGGCCATCCAGAGACTGTTCCACTTGGGGATTCATCCCATATACAGTCACCCCAGCACAATTGTGGATGCCAAGAAATGCTTGATGAAAGGAGCCTGATATGGCTGTCTCCTGAGAGGTCCTGCCAGAGCCTTGCAAATACAGAGGTGGATTCTTGCATTCATTGGTCTGAATGTGGGGTCCCCAATAGAGGAGTTTTAGAAAAGACTGAAGGAGCTGAAGGGGTTTGTAACCTCATAGGAAGAACGACAATATCAACCAACCAGAACCCCAGAGCTCCCAAGGACTAAGCCATTTACTAAAGTGTACACATGGCTCCAGCTAAATGTGTAGCTGAGGATTGCCTTGTCAGGCATCAGTGGGAGGAGAGGTCTTTGGTTCTATGAAGGCTTGATAGATGCCCCAGAGTAGGGGAATTGAGGGCAGGGAAGTGGGAGTGGGGTGGGTAGAGGAACACCCTCACAGAAGCAGGGGGAACCAGGAAAGGGGCTATCATTTGAAATATAAATAAAAAATCCAATAAAAAAGATTTATTTATTCATTTCATGTGAGTACACTGTTGCTGTCTTCAGCTACATGAGAAGAGGGCATCTGATCCCATTGTAGATGGTTGTGAGCCATCATGTGGTTGCTGGGAATTGAACTCAGGACCCTGGAAGAACAGTCAGTGCTCTTGACTGCTGAGTCATCTCTCCAGCCTGAGCCACCTCTCTTAAAATTATAATGATGATATTTACAATTATTTCATTGAGATAGTAGACCTACTTAGTGATAATCATAATAAAAAAATCATTTCATTGAAATAGTAGACCTACTTAGTGATAATTATAAATAATATAAATTATTTCATTGAGATAGTAGACCTACTTACTATATGCAAAGTCTTACAAATGAGTACATGGGGAGATACAGAGGACAGTATAACTCAGTGCTGGGTGATGGATTTTAGTGAGCACTTTGATGCCCCTGCTGAGTCCGCCATCTAATGTCTGTAAGACCTCATTCTAGAGAAGTTCATTTCCATTCAGTTATATCAAAATAGGAGAAAGGAGAAAAGGGAACTCAAACGGCTCTTTAGAAAAAGCACAGAAAGAGGAGAAACTTTGAACGTTAAAGAAACAATTTGCTTCTGTGGACTAATGTTTATTCAATATTTCCATTTTTACCACCTGCACAGCAGAGGTGACCTACTCTAAAAGCTTCAGAAACGAAGGGAAATATAGCCTCAAGAGAGCCAGTTTATCTATTGAAACCAGGAGAGGAAACACCAGGGTATGTAAAAAAGGGAAACTCAATATTCATTTTTTTCTATGCTGTTCTTTTGCTATGTATTGATAGGATTTATTTTCCTCAAGGGTACTTTAGCTAAGCTTACATCCTGGAATGATGCGTCAAGTAATGCAGAGTTCTGGGAAGTTGCATTTGCTATGATTTCTGACATCGTTCCTTGATGTTTCTGCCACGGATAGAGTTATAAGACACTCAGAAAAGCCTGGCAATTTTATGCCAACCCATGCTAAATCTGCACATGCTTAAATGAGTTTTAGAACAGAAAGATTCTTCTTGATTATGTGTCAAAGTTACTGACACAATGGTATGCCTTAGGATTCTGGTTTCTCCTATATCAAGCACCAGTGTATATAGGTAGAAGAGTTATGATATTGCTTCCTTTACTCTAAATATGTATTTATATTCTCTTGGGTAAATGCACCCGTGATGGCCAGATCTGAAGCCCTAACTCACACAACATGAATCAGAAAATCTAGAACAGGAGACAGACCTGTTGAAATTAGCACTAAGCTTGGGGATCTTTTGTTAGCTGCCAATGTCCGCAACATTGTAGCATCCATAACAAAAGTACTTAGCAAACACATACATAACTACATAGTTACTTATTCCATCCTTGTCAGCCCCATTGTCCTAATGTCCTCTTGAGAAAAAACATACACTGAAGGTTGAAGGAATTGTGACAGTCAGGGCTGTGTATTTCACAGCACTTTCAGTAAGGTGGGCTTTCCCATTACAAAAGACCTAGGTCATTTGCAGGAGAGGTGGAGTCATCTGCCAAGTATTGTAATTTAAAGGTGTTTATCAGCCATATGCTGAGAGTACAGATGCCTCAGGCTTTTCAGTGGGACAGAAAATGGCATTCGTTCTTGGGAATTTCTTAGCCTTGGTATTTCTCTGTAAACTTATTATTTTTCAAAGCTGACAAAAGAAGCAACTTAAATCCAAGCAACACAATCTGGGATATTTACTTAAATCCTCCTTGAGCACGGGGTCCCCAATGGAGGAGTTAGAGAAAGGACTGAAGGAGCTTAAAAGGGTTTGCAACCCTATAGGAAGAATGACACTATCAACTAAGCAGAACCCCAGAGCTCCCAGGGACTAAACCACCAACCAAGGAATACACATGGAGGGACCCATGGCTCCAGCCCCATATGTAGCAGAGGTTGGCCTTGTCAGGCATTAGTGGGAGGAGAGGCCCTTGGTTCTGTGAAGGCTTGATGCCCCAGTGTAGAGGAATGCCAGGGAAGAGAGGCAAGAGTGGGTGGGTGGATGGGGTAGCACCCTGCTGGAAGCAGGGGGAGGGTGGGTTGGGTTAAGGGGTTTCTTGAGGGGAAACCAGGAAAGGGGATACCATTTAAGATGTAAATACATAAAATATCCAATAAAAAATTCTCCTTGAATGAGATGATATGTTCAATATATATAAGCCTTCCCATGCTTCTTCTGCCTTGGCACATACAGAAGAAAGCAAGCCTCTTTTGCATAAAATAAATGTGCAATAGCCATGCAAGATGGAATATGTCTGCCTGATCTTTTGGAGCATTCCCTTGGAAGTCAATAGATGGGTTCAAACAGAAGAACACACTTCTCCAGTTCTCAGCCTCATTCTACAGAAAGCCTTCATATCTAATTATACATTCTTAATCCCTTTATTTCACTTGAAAGGCAATGTATAGACACTGCAAATCCTAATCGAATTAAAATTAGTTACAATGTAATTAAACCAATTTGAAAATGACTCCCTGCAGAGGACATCTTTGTGTAATGCAAGCAATAATAAATAGACCCCCATTCTCTGAGTGTGAACACTCCAAAGAATTGAACTGTTAGTATTTTGACCAAGCATTTTATTTATAGGGGCCTCATTAATCACCCAGAGAACAATGTCTTGCCATTTTAATAAAAATGCTTAACGGATATTTAGATAGAAATTACTAAATCATTTACATGCTCTCTTTTGTATGTTTTTTTTGTGCTAATTTGTTTGGCAGCGGAGTGCCTGCTAAAAGGATCTCTTTATAATTTCCTGTTGTGGCAACCACATGCATCATGCACGTTCAGCAGTGACCCACTTAGAGTGTGGCGACCGGAGCCAGTGTGCTGGTGTCTCCTTTAGCTCACTCCAGGACAAGTGAATGCTCAGAAGGCCCATTGGATTGTATCTTCAGCTGAAAAGCACATGGGGATTTTGATTTAGCTCCCAAAGATCTCTCTAAATACACCATTTGCAGGTAAAGTGGACATATGACAACTTGTCCTTCTATTTTATTTTTGTACTTAAAGTTTTAACTTGAAATTATGCTTTCCTGTCTTCTGAAATCAACTGGTGCTCCTGTTGCTTGGTTTCGGAAAGATGGTGTATTCATATTCCTATAGCATCACATACCAAATACTTATTTCATATCAAATAAAGCACCCAGAGAATTGTGAAGGAACTTATCACTTTCATCAATTCTAAAGTTTGCAGAAAATGATTCAAGAATTTTATAGCCATTTGGCTGGACCTCTTCCCCAATGAAACATAATATCCGAAAGGGAGTGAAAGGGACAGAGATAGGAATTTACCAGTTCTCATTCAAAATCATATTTTTATTATTCGATATTGGAGCATCAACCCAGATAGCATTTAGATAAGCCTTTTACCTACCATTCTGATACACACAGTTTATGCTTTATTTTCATATAGGTTGACTGATATGATCTGAAAACATACATGCCACTATACCATGCATACTGTAGGCATCCCAGTCTTGCCCAGTAATTTTCTCTATTACTTCCAAGGTCTTCTATCAGCTGCAACCCCAAGTTCTCTAAGCAATCGATCTCTTATTCCTGGGTGCACATGTGCACGAATTTCTTTCTCATCCACATAAAATTTTACACCCCACAGACCACTTGATCATCATGAAGGTCTTTCTCTGTGTAGTCAGATGCTTAGGGGTCCACTGCATGTGTCCACTAACTGTTTTCATCTCCCTATCTGAAGTTGAACATGTTGATTGCTATGAATTCTAATTGCATGTGTAACTCTGTAATTTTGTTGGTATAATATTGGGTTATATCATAATGAAAAAATTCAAATATGAGGGAGAAATCAACATGTCTTTGCAATTATCACAAGTTGTGCTTTCATACAGTTTTCCTATGTTTTATTACGGCATGTCACGTGTAACAGTGTTCATTTTCCTGGTCTCACCAATTGTCATAATTGTTATTTAACAACTTTAGAGATGAGACATATCTTGGTAAAATTAAAATTAGTCTGTAATCGAATAATTTTAAAATTTTGTTTTTATTGGTTTATGTAAATGTTGTAATGTACATGTATGTTTGTCTGCATTAATTTATAAGAATCACTTATGTGTGGAAACCACAGAAACCATAGGAGGGCATCAAATCCCCAAGAACTGGAATTACTAGCAATTGCGAGATGCCATGTGGATTTTGAAACCTGAACCTGAGTCCTCTACAAGAAGAGTAAGCGCTCTTAACAACCAACGTGTCTCTCCAGCTTCTATGATTGAATATTTTAAAATGTCTAAAAGTCACATGCAAATACAAGTAATAAATTGACTATTACCCTTTTACAGGTTCTCTATCATGGACTATCAGTTTTTAATCATAAGGTATTTAATTTCCCAAGTGGGTCCTGTGAATACTTCTGTTACAAACTCATTGTTACATTGTTAATTTTCAAGAGAATCTGATTTAGTACCAAATAAGTCTGCCTTGGAGATTCTGCTGATGCCTCTCCGGCCACTCTATGTTGTCTGTATTGCTGAACACAGCTGTCAGGAGCCCATCTGTATTCATATCTGGAACACTCCCAGATATGAAATGCCCTGAGAACGACTCTTCTTTAGTGAGACCACGTAAGTAATACATTATATCTCTTGGATGAGCAATATGGCATCTATGTTCCAGGAACTGCACATAAATTAATAGGTAGAAATATATCAGCACAGAGTTTGAGTAACTGCGTGTGTGTACAAGTTCTGGCTGCAGAACATAAATGAAATTCAGCATGGGAGCTAGAAGGCTGAATAATATTTTTGAGTTATACTGGATTATGTTACAGTTTAGAGCTGGCTCAACCTTTTCAGTAGTATCATCACTTCCAGTTATTTACTCTGCCCACCAGATCGTCACAACCATAATTATGCCAGTGGGAGTCTTCATTCTATTGTACTGGTTATTAAGATTGCTTTAGTGCCTAATGAGTGCTAAGTGTGCACACACATTCTACCACTCAGTAATTTCCCAGCTTTAGGATCTTGTCTATCATGCTAGGATACCATTTTATTTTCCTGTAAGGCACTCAAGTTAACAATCTCCTTTTCTTTGGAAGGTCAACATTGGAAATGGAATGGTTTGGATACAGAGATATTAGCTCATCTCCAAAAATAGGGAAATAGGTTGACAAACTTTCATCCAAATTATTTGAACTAGTGTGCTTATAAAGTTCAAATATGAGGGCTGCCTCTGACTGTGAGCATATATGACTTCCAGAGCATAAAGATACATGCTTTCCTCCTCACCAGAGCTCCATCAGGCTTTATCTATGAATAATATCCCAAATATAGTATTTTGGGGAATTGAGACATTATGTTTTCCCTGCAAGTGACAGCTGAGCTTCAAGAAACTATCACTGAATTTAAAATTTGATTACATGTGGATATATGGTATATGATGTAGATGAGAAATTGTATGGTCTAATAATAACTCTTTAGATTTCTTCAATAAGACTCCTGGGTGTTTTAATACAGTGATATAAGCAGTGGCTTTCTTCAACTATTGATCACAGTTAGCATCACTACCCTCAAACCCTGCAGATATCCCAAGTGCTATTAATTAAATTCATATTAATTATACTTAGCTACTGACTTATGCCCCTCTGTGTATCCATCCAGGAACTTCCTTGCCACATGTGTGACCTTGGTGGCTTCTTTAACTGTGGAGGGAGAGTCTTCAACCATCTTCTGTTTCCTTCTTGAGTTTAAATCCAGAACTATGTGGCTGAAGCTGGGACCTGACTTAATTTTGCATAAGCTTTGATTGTTGATGGTTTCCTTTGCTGCTTATGTTTTCCTTGAACTCCTTTTCGCATGTTGGAAGCTTGGCTGGGTGGTTCTTGCTCCGAGAGTACCACTAATTTTATTCTATTTGAAACAGGCCTTTCTTTAAGCATTTATTCTTCTTGCACACAGGACCTCCTACATTATATTTTCTGGTGCTCCTTTTCATCTCAAGCCATACCTTTTGTGTATCTCTTTGCTTGTTCCCTTTCACTGATGATCTCATAAGTGTGAACACTCATAAACTCATTATGCAATCAATATGAGGCTATCCTGTAATCTCCTCTGAACAATACAATCTCAGTAATTCAAGACTCTTCAATTTAGATTTAGAGAAGGGCAAAAAGGCAGTCATGTTCTTTGCCAAAATATAACAAGAAAGGGCTGTAGGTCAGCCAATAACACTTTTTCCTCTGAAGCTTCTTGAGTTGGACTCTCACAGTCCACCTTGTCCTCAATTCTACTGTCTTCCATACTCCTAGTAGGATTGCCCATTAAGCCTCGCTTAAAGCGTTCAACCACCATTTAAGTCCAAACTCCCAAAGTCTTCTGTATTCTTCCAAACAAACAACATGGTCAGGACTGCCACAGCCATAACCCACCCCTGGTACCACTCCTATCTTAGTACCTGTTCTGTTGCTATGAAGGGACATCAGGGCCAAAGCATCTCTTATAAAAGAAAGCATTAACTGAAGGCCTGCTTACAGTTTCAGAGTCTTAGTCCATTATCGTGGCATGAAGCAGGAGGTATGCAGACAAGCATGGAACTGACAGCTCACATTCTGTTCCACAGGTAGAGACAGAAGGGGAGGATATGTATATAAGCAGCAAAGGAAGAGGATATATCTATATCTATATCTATATCTATATCTATATCTATATCTATATCTATATCTATATCTATATCTATATCTATATCTATATCTCTCTCTATAGAGAGAGAGAGACAGAGACAGAGACAGAGAGACAGAGAGAAAGGATGAGGAGACGGAGGAGAAGGAGAGCTCTTCTTTGAAATCTCAAAGCTAACCAGTGATACACCTTTTCCAACATTTCCTAATCCTTCCTGTCTTTGTTTGGGTTTCACTGCTGTGAACAGACACCATGACCAATGCAAGTTTCATAAAAGACAACTTTTAGTTGGGGCTGGATTACAGGCTCAGAGGTTCAGTCCGTTGTCATCAAGGCAGAAACATGGCAGCATCCAGGCAGATATGGTGCAGGAGGAGCTGAGAGTTCTACATCTTCATCTGAAGGCAGCTAGTGGAAGACTGACTTCCAGGCAACTAGGGTGAGGGTTTTAAGCCCACACCCACAGTGACACACCTACTCCAACAAGGCCACACCTCCCAATAGGTTCACTTCCTGGGCCAATCATATACAAACCATCACATTTCCTAAACAGTTCCACCAGCTGAGGACCAAGCACTCATGCATATGAATATATGGTGGTCATTGCCATTCAAACCACTATAGATACTAATCTATCTTTTCCCTCAGATATACCAAGAAGCAGGCCCAATAGTTTTCAATTCACTTCTCTACAAGATTGGCGGGGGTCTCTTTCTTGAAGTAGGTGGAAGCCTCCTCAGAAACTGTTACTATCGCCTGCATTAGAAGCAGGGACACAGGGAAGAACAGCAGTGCACAGCATGTGTTTCCCATGTGGGATTAGTGAGGATGGTTTGATGGATGCTAGCTAGCTAGCCATCTCATCAATGCTGCCTAGCTACCTCTGGTTCTGTTGGCTGTCACATATTCAACTGGGAACTCTTCATTTCTTATCACTAGTATTCCTGTTCTCCCCATGTTAACCTTTGTTTTTCCTTTTAAGTCTAGCATGTCCTTTCATTATAATGTATAAGCAGCTCGTAATTGTTTTTGATTATAAACCCTTTCTGTAATAGCTTGCTCCTGCTTCAGTAAATATATACAGTATATAATATATGTATAATATATTAAAAATTGAATATATATGTGTGTATATATGCAAATGAGTATATACATATGTTCATATGCAAATGTATGTATGCAAGTATATATGTACATATATATGTGTGTGTGTACATGTGTTCGTGTTCATGTATATGTGTATATGTAGAATATATAAAAAGAAATGTGAGCATATATATGTTATCTATATGTGTGTATATGTAGGCATGTGTGTGTATGCATGTGTATGTATGTGTGTATGCACGTGGGCCTGCGTGTGTATGCCTATGTGTGTATTCATGTGTGTATACCATGTATGTATGTATATAAATGTGTGTATGCATGTGTGCCTGTGTGTGTATGCATGTGTGGGTACATGTGTGTATATGCATGTGTGTATGTATGTGTGTGAGCATGTGTGTGCATGTGTGTATATGTATGCATGCATGTGTATATGTGTGTATATACATGTGTGTATTCGTGTGTGTATACATGTATGTATGCATGTGTGTATGCATGTGTGACTGTCTGTATACATGTGTATATATGTACATGTGTATATGTATGTGTGTATGTTTATGCACGTGTGTATGCATGTGTGTATATGCATGTGTATGGTGTATGTCTGTGCGTGTGTTCACCCATGCCTTGTTTCCTCTATAGTATGCTCACAGGCACCTGTTTTGCTAGTGTATAGGCACAGCTATAACTAATATCTGTAAGTAGACATAAGTGATTGTTCAGCCCTTATTCACAGCTCACACGGAGCTTTGGAGTTTTTTCTCTTCCAAGAGCTCTCCCCTCTGTTTTTCCAAATTTTGGTGATCATGTTATCCTTATATAGAGGGTGGGAACAAGAGGACACAGAAGTCATCCCAGTCTGTTTCCATCTGTGCTCAGGGCAGAGAAGTGATGGTCAACTTCTCTCACCAAGGGAGTGACATCTAAGGATCTTCTGCTGCTTTGATTCTGTGAGACAGTTACTCTCGCTGAGTGACCTGTGGGACAGGTGGTCTGAAGGGACAATTTTGCCTTGTCTATTCTCAATGTCACCATGTTTCTGGTTTGTTCTACCATGTAGACAGCTTACTTCTGTCTGAGCTAGGTAGTTTAGAACACCTAGCTCAGGTGTTCATGGGGGTGAGGGAGGTGAGAGAGTGCGGATGGAGCCTCTAAATCATAGCTCTCATTCTTCCTTACTCCATTTCTCTCTACTTCTCTACTCTACAGTCTCATTCTCAAGCCATGCTTCAGGTGTGTTTGGTTCAATCAAGTGGGCACTATTTCTGAGTCAGATATGCACTCAGAAATAGCATGTATGGTATATCTGCCTGTGTGTAAAAATCAGCCATGCAAAGTGACACCCTCATTGATCATTGTTCACGGACACAACATCAAGTCCAGGAAATGATAGGCAGATGAATTTAAGGTCTCTACTTTGGTCTGGAAACAGCACAAGATGTGGAAAAAGTAAGTTCCCTGTCAGATTGTTAAGTATGCCACCCACTACTGTCACCCCTTTGTTCTCTATGATGCCGTGAAGTGTATAGGAGTTTTTTATAGACTTCATAGGAAGGAATCAAAGATGAGAATGTTTCAGGCAAAAGAAGACTTGCTAGTGTCAACAAGAAGTACTAAGTTTTGCTAAATGCAGATGTGGGAGTTTTTAAACTCCCTCCAGCCTGCCTTGTAAATCGCACAGATTATCCTAGCCCTAAGCTATGGCATCTGATCCCTTTGGTCATATCATCACTAAATGGCACACAAGCACATTCTACTACTGTCCTGCCTTGGGCATAATAACTTTCCTTGGGATGCAGTAGTGTCTAGACTTTTTGATCCTGATATTTGGACTATGGTACCTAAGACCTGGACCTAAATGTCACAATATTATCAATGGCTTATCAAAATAAAAATTCTAATGTAAATACTCTTGATATTAATATCAGTATATAATGAATTTAGTAAGGTGAGGGCCTTACTAAGTGACTCAGGTTTCATATTTAAGTATATTTTAAAGTCAATTGAGAATTTCAACAAGTCCATTGTCAGTATCATGGTATGATATTTTAAGCAAATGATCATACCAAAATTGTATTCAAGAAGAGAAAAATTGTGATATCAAGAGAGCTTTTAAGTTAACATTTCAAAATGGGACACCATCTACATTAGTCAGACTTCTCCAGAAGAACAGAAAAATATAGAAAAGGTAGTTAGCTAAAACTTAGTTATAGCTGTGCTTCTACTCTGCCAAAATGATTCCCTCAAACATACCACAGGAAACAAAACATGGGTGAACACACACACACACACACACACACACACACACACACTGCAGACACATGAATACACACATGCATGCACACACATGTATACACACATACACAATGCATATACATACACATGAATAAACACAAGCATACACACATGTGTGTGGGTATGGGGGTATGTGTACTTGCTAGATTGTTTCAAATGATCTGAGGCTGAGAAGTTCCAGTCTGTGGGTTGCAGAGTCACAGTCAGCCTATGAGCTGCACATGTCAGCATGAGGGGATCCAATGGACGTCTATGCAAGGCCTATCCAAGCCTCTGTCTGTGGATGAACACTTAGAAGACTCTGGGGACCAACTAGTCTAAATCTTTGTTTAAAGACTGGAGAATAGCAAACATCACACCAACAAAACATCAGTCTAGCTGGCAGCTTGCTCTCTTTCCATTTTTTTAAATCTATCCAGGTTCCCAGCTTACTGGATAATGTTTCCATACTCAAGGCAGGACTTACTCATTAATATCACTCTGTTACATGGTATACTCTCATAGACAAAGTGGAAGTGTGCGTTTGCAATTTCCTAGATATGTATTTAATCTGGGTAATAACTGAGAGTAACTGTCATTTCCTCCTGTGCTATGGCTTGGATGCCAGCCAGATGGAAGTGTTCAGTTACTGACGGTTCTTGTTTTGTTTAAAAGACACCAAGGCTTTGAGATTTTTTTAAAAGAGAGGGTAACATGTATACAGGTAGTCAGTAACCTTTTTATTCTGAAAGGCCAGATAACAAACACTTTAGCCTGCAACAGTCTTCAAGTTGACTGTTTACATAACATTTAAAATCATATGGCAGAACAGATTCGCCTAGTCTGGACTTACCCATTTGCATATTTGCAGAAAGCAGCTGTCGGCAGAGTCAAAACCATTATGATATCCCTAAAAGTGAATAGTTAAAAAGCCTCTTAACAAAGAAATCTATACCTATGCAAGCATTTTCATTTGTCATAAATTAACAAAAATCATATAAACTCATTGAAATTTATCTATGTGAATAAAACTCATGCTCCCAAGATTTCAAGTCCAGGGATACTATTTTCACATGCTATACCAAGAAGGAGAACATAAGACTGCCCAATCCTCCCCAATACAAAGGAGGAAATGAAATATACTTCTCAAGATGTTTTAGGGGCAAGGGAGATCTGAGAAAGATGCTGAGATAACTGGATTTTCAGTTCTATCCCACCCACTTTTCCTTCTGTGCCTTATGTCCTTTCCCTGCCAAGTCCATTTTCCCATGTGACATCACCCTGGACAGCCTGAGGCGTTCTGTTGTCTTTTGCCTCTGACATCTAGACACATTCCCTTTTGTGTTCTTTTTGTTTGTCTTCACACTTTAATTAGCAACAGTTCACTGAAGTGTTAGTTTAAGAGATCCCTTAGTTGTGTGATAATCACAATCTAATTTTACTTTTTAATCAGAGATTGTATGGGCTGAAATAATACACACATGGCTGTGTTTAGCAGCTTTTACCAGGGATGAACCCAGGGGTGAAAGATCTGTGAGTAATTACCCACAACCCATATGCCTTAGGAAACACTCATTAATACTTATATTTTAAGACTGTAATATTATAGTACTTGATTGAGATCAAACAAATATCCCAGATCCCACTAAAACCCCCTTTAAAAGCAGCATATTTATTTAATCATTACACACTTTACTTTCTGAGTGTTTTTACAAAAGTACACATTTCTTCTTTGGCATGACTCCAGCCTGGGTCTATTGATTGATCCCAGGAAGACTTTCCATTTTATGGTGATTGTCTTAGTCAGTGTTCTGTTGCTGTGAAGAGACACCATCATGGCTATAGTAGCTCCTTGAAAGTATTTAATTGGAGCTTGTTTACAGGTTCAGAGGTTAGGCCATTATCCCCATGGCAACATCCAGGCAGACACGGTGCTGGAGAAGTCACTTGAGAGTTCAACTCATGGATCCACAGGCCCCAGAAAGAGCCACTGACTATTCTAAAAACCAAAGCCCATCCCCAGTGACACACTTCCTCCACCAAGGCCACACCTCCTAATCCTTCTCAAGTAGTCCCACTCCCTATTGCCTATAAACATTTGAATATAGGAACTTAATGGGGGCCATGTCTATTCAAGCCACTAGAGTGATCTTGCTGCAAGAACAATAGAATTACTTCCACAAGAAAAGAGCATGAAAAGAGAATCATGCCTCTTCAGGTTCTAGTAATCATCAAGGAAGCAGGCGAGGGAGCCAGAGAGTAGTACATCCTGTGCAGAATGTGAGGGATAAAATACCCAGACAGAATGATCTCTGAGCCCATAGTAAACCCATACTTACACCATAAAGAGGATTCCTATGAGACTGATGAGGCATGGTGCTAAGTGGTAGACACTGGCCTCAGGCATGTATTATACTCTTCCTGTGTTAATGAGGGGGGGATGAACTGCACCTAAGACAGGGTTTCTCTAGGTCTTGTTTAATATCTCACTTTACTTCTAATTTCTGACTGTTTAGACATTTAACTTAGATATACTCTGGTATATCTTCAGACCTATATTGATGACTTTGAACCACTCACCTAACATTTACTGGTAGCATCACACGCCTTGTTTTTAAAGCATATCCTTGTACACTATCATTGGATTCTGAATTATGTTTGTGATGTTGTAACACACCATCTGTTTTCACCTACCTTCCAGAAGATTGCAAACTCCTTGAAACAATGGTATAGATGAATTATTGTGCGCATCTTTGTAAGGGGAGAGTTTGAAGTTAAGAAGGGTGCTCACCCTCCATTGCTGGTCTGTACTGTTTATCTTTTGACTGCTGTATCGATCTGTCCCCTGCTGATAGCATTGGAAGAAGGAAACATGGAGATCCTTATTCACAATGTCTCCTGTATGTACAAAGCTGGATTTGTTTGAAATGATGCACTCAGATCCAGGTTCTGCTCCATCCTGGGAATATCTCTGACATCGAGGCATCATGGTGGACATGGGCCAGAAGAACTCTGATGCAGCCAAAAAGGCCAAGTCAAGAGGGACATCCTAACCCTGAAGAATCTATTGAGCACTGCATTGTCAACAACTGCAAAGACATGGAGAAGAACTGGCACCACATCTTCTATGAACTGCTCATGCTCCCTGAGAGATACCCATTGCTTCTAACCAAGGGTTCTTTGAACCCCAAGGTTATCAGAGAGTAGATGATGCAGATAATATTGGACACTATCAACACCCATCATGTGCATGGCCATTTGGGTGGTGCTGTCTCTGTATGTCCATGGGTGCAATACTGGTGTCATGGATTCTGGTGACATGCTTCACACATAAGGTGTCCTTCCATACACTACCTCGTTTCTGGACTTAACTGTCTACTTCATCAATATTGTGACTGAGTTGGGCTACAGCATCACACCATAGCTAAACCTTATATTAGTTGCAGACATTAAAGCTATATTACATTGCTCTGGATTTTGAGCAAGAAAGGCTACTCTTCTTTTTTTCTTTTTTTTCTTGGATATATTCTATATTTACATTTCATTTCCCTTTTTTTGTTTCTCCACCCCCCTAAGGTCCCACATGCCCTTTTCCCTCCCCCTGCTCCCTCATCCACCCCTTCCCACTTCCCTGTTCTGGTATTCCCCTACACTGATGCTTTGATCTTTTCCAGCATTAGTGTCCATTCCGTTCTTCTTGTCAGACATCATTTGGTATGTGAATTGTGTCTTTGGTGTACTAAGATTCTAGGCTAATATCCACTTATCAGTGACTGCATACCATGGGTAATCTTTTGAGACTGGGTTACCTCACTTAGAATGATGTTCTCCAGCTCCATCCATTTCTCTAAGAATTTCATGAATTCATTGTTTCTAATGGCCGAATAGTATTCCATTGTGTATATATACCACATTTTTTGTGTCCATTCCTCCGTTGAGGGACATCTGGGTTCTTTCCAGCTTCTGGCTATTATAAATAAGGCTGCTATGAACATAGTGGAGCATGTATCCTTATTGCATGCTGGGGAGTCTTCTGGGTATATTCCCAGGAGTGGTATGGCTGGATCCTCCGGAAGTATCATGTCCAGTTTTCTGAGGAACCGCCAGACTGATTTCCAGAGTGATTGTACCAGCTTGCAGTCCCACCAGCAGTGGAGGAGTGTTCCTCTTTCTCCACATCCTCACCAACACCTGATGTCTTCTGAGTTTTTAATCCTAGCCATTCTGACAGGTGTGAGGTGAAATCTCAGGGTTGCTTTGATTTGCATTTCTCTAATGACTAATGATGTTGAGCATTTTTTAAGGTGTTTCTCAGCCATCCAAATTTCTTCAGGTGAAAAGTCTTTGATTAGCTCTGTGCCCCATTTTTGGATAGGGTTATTTGGTTTTCTGGGGTCTAACTTCTTGATTTCTTTGTATACATTGGATATTAGCCCTCTGTCGGATGTGGGGTTGGTGAAGATCTTTTCCCAATTTGTTGGTTGCCGATTTGTCCTTTTGACAGTGTCTTTTGCCTTACAGAAACTTTGTAATTTTATGAGGTCCCATTTGTCTATTCTTGCTCTTAGAGCATAAGCAATTGTTCTGTTCAGGAATTTCCCCCCTGAGCCAATGTCCTCAAGGGTCTTCCCCAGTTTCTTTTCTATTGGTTTTAGTGTGTGTGGAGGTCCTTGATCCACTTGGAGTTGAGCTTAGTGCAAGGAGATAAGAGTGGATCAATTCTCAAGAAATTAGGGAAATGCCACCCTTCACAATAGCCACAAACAATATAAAGTATCTTGGTGTGACTCTAACCAAACAAGTGAAAGATTTATATGACAAAAACTTCAGGTCTCTGAAGAAGGAAATTGAAGAAGACCTCAGAAAATGGAAAAATCTTCCATGCTCGTGGGTTTGCAGGATTAATATAGTTAAAATGGAAATCTTCCCAAAAGCAATATACAGATTCAATGCAATCCCCATCAAAATCCCAACTCAGTTCTTTATAGAGTTAGAAAGAGCAATTCTCAAATTCAAAATAACAAAAAACCCAGGATAGCTAAAACTATTATCAACGGTAAATGAACTTGTGGGGGAATCAATGTCCCGGACATCAAGCAATACTAGAGCAGTAATGTTAAAAACTGCATGGTATTGGTACAGTGACAGGGAAGTGGATCAATGGAATAGGATTGAAGACCCAGAATTGAACCCACACATATATGGCCAATTGATATTCGACAAAGGAGCTGAAAACATCCAGTGGAAAAAAGATAGCCTTTTCAACAAATGGTGAAGGCTACTCTTCTTTAAGAATAGCTACAAGCTGTCTAATGGGCAGGGGATCACCATTGGTGATGAACAATTCCAGTGTCCATAGATGTTCTCCCAGTCTTCTTCCCTGGGCAGGGAGCCCAGGGTATTCATGAGATTACAATCTATCAAGATCATGAAAATTGAGATCATTGCTACCCCTGAGCACAAGTACTCAGTCGGGATTGCTGACTCCATTCTGGGTTCACTGTCTACCTTCAAGCAAATGTGAATCAGCAAGCAGGAGTATGGGGAGTCAGTCCCCTCCTTCATCTACCATAAATGCTTCCAGATGGGCAGATGCCAGGCATCTGCTCATAAGTTGCTTCTGAAGTATCAATCTGTCCAGGCAAATGTACACACCTCACAAGACTGGAATACACCTTTGAAGAGCAATTCTCCCCTTTGATGTTTGTTAATTATATCAGCACTGGAACATAGAACTTGGAGCTGACTTTTGACCTCGAATGCAAGTTGATTGTCCCCTTTGTATATGCTTAGTAACACTCTATGCATGTCTTGATTTAATCCTTAGTCATGTGGCTTAATTCCTTGGTGTCAGAGGAAGCACACTATGCAAGAGAAATCCTAAGCCTGGTATATATGTGGGTGCACCAAGCAGTGATTTGTGCAGGGAATAAGGGACAGCTGACTTGACAGGATTTCTTAGGCTGGCGAGTGTTCTTGAACTAGTTCGCACTTCCATCTTGCTGTTCTAACAGGATGGGAACATCTTAGCCTTAAGACCCAATTTTAATTCTGGTAATTTCCTCCTGATCATCGTGAATTATTACTCACCTTGAGTTGGGAGCATTTCCATTTACACCTGTGAATTTATTCATCCTCTTAATATATGTACGTTTTCCGTACTCGGTTCTTTAATAGATGACAAATTGCAGGATTTCCACTGCTCAGTGAGAATTATTAGGCCCTGGCAACACATCATTATGTAAAGAAAAGGTGAGGTGGTGTGGGAACACAGAAGAAAGTGTAATTATATTAATATTATTATATTAGTGAGAAGCAAAGGGAATCTCTCTTCCCTTCTTTTTTTGAGATTTGGTGTCTGTCATCATCTAGGTTGGCCCAAAACTTACCTGTGTTGTTCAAGCTAGACTTAAACTGACCTCTCTCCTCTCTGCCTCTGCCTCTGCCCTTCTGGGTGTTATAAGGTCAGAGGTATCTAAGTTGAGTGCCAAGGACTGCTTTCTGCAATAGGTAAGAATAAAAAAACCAAACAAACAGAAAATACGACAGCCCTTACATTATGCATTCTGTTTTCTACTGGAGACATAGAGAATAGATTACTGGTTTGTACTCACTATAGTGCAAAAGTTAAGACTCTGATATTTGCAACTGAAATTTAACTTGCTTGCATATTTTCTGTGTATCACTTCAGAAAATGCGTCTCTATCATTTAGAATTAATATGTGTAATTACATACCTGACTCCATGTTGTGCCAGGCCGATGGCTCAGACTTTGAGCATGACAACCTGAGGTGGATATCAGGGTCCCACACTGTGATAAGAAAAAGTTATCTTCATCCTCTTTGTGTGTGGTGTGTGTGTGTGTGTGTGTGTGTGTGTGTGTGTATAAAACACAGAAATAAAATATAACTAATATGTATGTTGATTCAATATGTTTCAAGTTTTTCAATTCTATTATTACATTGATATTTTTAAAGAAGTATGACCAGATAGGTATCCTTGACCCTATGCAAGTGTGCATGTCTATCACACAAATCTACACAGGTCCTTTTTATGTGAATCAACAGATGCTAAAGTTATGTGTCTTTTACTTCTGTTACATTAAAGCTGCTCAGGGAAGGAGGAAACACAATACTGCTATGGAGCCAGCTACATGATGAAGAGCCAGAACTCATTCACTGACAAAGCACTCACTTTTGGAGTCCCTGGACACTTCTTTGACTTTAACTGGGGAGAGTGGCAGTCACCCTTTTATTGCAGAAATTGAAAGGCTGCACCAGTACAATGTACCCACTTTGACATTAAGCACATGGCATTGGACAAGAGACGACCCTCTAGAAATGCAAATGTCAGAACTCAAGTGCCACCTCTGAACATTTTGGGGCTGCAAGTGTAGACGCCTAAAGGACTTAATATCTGTTTCTTGGAAGCTAAGGAAGAGAAATTTGTTGGCTTCCTTCCATCAAACCTCCATCTAAAAAATGAAAAAAGAGATAGAGGGAATGATGGGTTTTGGCCATGCCCCTGGGACTGATTCAAGATAAATCATCCATGTAACTTAGCAGTTTTCAATATATATTTCTTCTTAAAATTATTTTTATTTCTGTGTGCATATACGTACGTGTGCATGCATCTGTGTGAGTGAATGCTATGAGTGTATGGCTGGCAACAGAACCCAGTGGAGATCAGATACCTGGACCTGGACTTATAAGTGAGCGTCTGGTGTGGGCACTAGGCACTCAGATCCTATGGATGAGTGACAAACACTCTTAACTGATGAGCTATTCCTCCAGCCCTAGAATGTTATATTTCCTTGATTTCCTCAGCTGAAATGGATTGCTAACAATGCTTTCCTTTGATTAGGTAGGATAATCTTTGGAGAAATATTCTGTGCTTCATGTCTGCTGTGAATGGATGCCATGACCAAGGCCACTTGTATAAGGACAACATTTAATTGCGGCTAGATTACAGGTTCAGAGGTTCAGTCTGTCAAGGCATGGGCAGAGTCTAGGGATGGTGTAGGAGGAGCTGAGAGTTCTACATCTTGTTCTGAAGGCAAACAAAAGACTGGCCTCCAGGCAGCTAGGGCTAGGTTCTTAAAGCCATGCCCAGAGTGACATACTTCCTCTAACAAGGCCTCACCTATTTCAACAGTGCCACACACACACTCTATTGAGGCTAAGCCCACCCCAACAAGGCCATACCTACTCCAAAAAGCCACACCCACCCAAAAAGACCACACCCACCCAACAAGACCACACCCACCCAACAAGACCACTTCTCCTAATAGTGACACTCCCTTCCTGCAAGAAGCATATTCAAACCATCACCCCTCATATCCATTTAGTTTGTTCTGTCCCCTGTTTTTTGTACCATGGAGGTATCACCTTGTGTATTTGAAGTATCACTTCATCCTGCCAAGACATAGAGGGAACAGAATCTTTTGTATCTGCTTAACAATCATTAGCTAGGACATAAATTTGGATTAGAAAGATCTGACAAAGGAGGAAACTGTTCTTCCATGTTGTCTGTGGCAATCACTATGTGGGGCGTGTCCATGTCAGTGCTGGGCTGCATTGTGCTTCTGCCAACAGTCAGGTGAATGTGGATGGATCAGCTGAGCAAAGCAAATGTGGGTCTATCGATAGTGATAGCAATAGGTATTCCTGAAAACAAACAACCCCCTCTCGATAGTCACATGTTTTGTTAGACAGGTGATACATGTGTCATAGAGTGTCTAGTGCAGTGTTAAATCTGTTGATCTAAGTGTGAGCTCTTGTTTTTCTTAGTGAGGAGTGTTGTGGAGACCTCTGTCCAAAAACACAGTGTTGATCAGAAATCTTATTCTTCAGAAGCTGAAAGGTATGTAAATGCTGAAGACAAAGTCTTTGTATTCTAATGTTTGTTATATTTACTCTCTCTCTCTCTCTCTGTGTGTGTGTGTGTGTGTGTGTGTGTGTGAAAACACAGATGTGTCATGACACCTATAAGGAAGTCTGATGATGTCAGGTCTCATCTACAAACTCAGATATTAAGGCTCAATGGCAAGTGTCTTCACCAGCTGAGCCATCTTGCTGGTCCATATTATTTTCTTTAGCCTATGGTGAGATGCTGTTTCTTAAGTATGTGACATATGAATACAGATTATAATCTCTGATTATTATTAAAATGGTAGCAAATTTTACAGGACCCTCCAGTGTAAAAGCACCCCCTGTGTAAGGAAGAACTGAGTTCTCAGCTCAGAAGATGGGGTATATAGCTTGAGATACAGTGCCATCAGATGATTGCTTAACCTTCCCTTCAGGGAAGACTCTTACTGCAAAATGAGAGTTCAAAATTTCCCTCAGCAGGAGTCCTAATTCAAACCCAAGAAAGTAGAAGAGGAAATAGAAAGAATGTAAGAGCCGGATGATTGTCTAGAGTCCTGTTAAATGCTTTCTTCAGGACATGACATGGTTATCACCATCAAGATCTCACAATAACCATAGTAACCCGAAGAAGCTATGTACAGGATTAAGCCAGCTGAAAGCCTAGCAAAGATGCAGTGTATGATCTCTAGGCTCTACCCCTTGCATAGAAACTATTGGCAGTGCAGACTTTCTGGGGGAGGGAGAATCCTTCTTTTTCAAAGAAATGTTCCCTTGTGTATTGTCCATATTCTATTGGACATGGACACTCACATCCATGTAAATGGGGAGAACACTAACTGGGCTTTCATTATCAAACTAAGAAAATGCATGTTGTTGGTGGGAGGACATATTATGTAGGGGTGATGGAGGGAAATAGTGGGTAGACAGGATCGTATTTTATGGGTGTGTGTGTGTACATATATATTCTCAAAAACCTCATATATATGAAATATATATAATATATAAAATTAATATATCATATATCATATACCATGTATCATTTATTATGTATAATATATCATGTATCATTTATCATATATCATACATCATATGCAATATCATATATCATATCATATATCATATCATATATCACATATATCACATATCACATATCATATATGAAATTAATTTGTAAAAGAACCCCATCAGCTCCTTATTTCTTTGAACCAAGTTTTGGATAGAATAAATTATATGGCCTGTCAGTGGCTCTGTTCATGCATGGAACAGTTCATCTGGTTTCCAAAAATTATTTTTGAATGTTTTGGGACAAGGTCTCAATGTGTCTCACAGGAGCTCCATGTCCACAGGTATCAGGAAAGCTTCCTATGTGCTGGGCATCATAGAAATAGATGGGGGTATTTGCACACAGTCTCCTGGCTCAGCTAAACTTTCCTCTTTCTACTGTCCCTCTACATTGGACTGACTGAATGTAAGGTCAGAGATAAAATTAGTCGAGGGTACAGCAGTACAATAGCAGAGATCAAAGCCAGGAGAAGGCTCTTGTAAGTAAGCAGTCCTCAGATTGCTTTGGGATGGGCTTTGGAGGATTAGCATAGTACCTTGCTTATCAGCCTATTGAAGCAATGTGGGCAATTCTATAACCTGACAAATAGAAAGGAAAGGCTGATCACCTCAATCCACACAGATGACAGCAATGCAAATGACAAATTTGTGAAAAACAAGAGTAATTAACATATATGAGAGGATTCTGAATTAAACTCCCCGGAGAACTGTAAACAGATAAGCAATTTTAAGGTAACAGAATGGTTGTCACTGAACCTCACAAATAAGAGAAATGATAGCACACATTGAGACACGATATAAAAAAGAGTAATGGAAGTATTTATAGATTCTAAAAAATAATAATAATAAAGTCAAACAGCCATAAATCTTCAAAATATAATATCAGAATATTTATGTTGAAAAACTCAACTAGGGCATGAAGAGCCATAGGCAGGAATGACCCAAGCACAAACCAATGGGTCAGATTATAGTATTGAGAAATAATACTGGAGATGTGGCTCACTGGTTAAGGGACTGTTCTGTTCTTTGCAGAGAACCTGGGTTTGGTTCCTAACTCATAGCCATCCATAACTATAGTTGAAGGAGAATCTTCTGGCCTTTGGGGGCACTTGACTCATGTGCACATGCCCTCACACTGATAAACACATACAATTCAGTTTAAAAAGAAATAAAGGACCTTCATTTTGTATTTGTGAGTAAATGTATACACTCCTATCCCAAGATGGAGCAAAGCAACCTATAATTCCAACAGATTTATCTCATCATCTAGCATAGGCACATGTAGTTTCTATTAATAGAAACCACATTTCTAGTGAGTTGACTTCATGTTTAAGATGTTTAAGTCTAAGATGCTGGGCAGAGAAAGAAGCCAATGACTCAGTCATGGGATCATTTTGGAAAACGCAGAATGTGTTCTTGAGAGTGCAGCGTCAAGTGGATAAAGGGCCAGGTATTTGAAAAATTTTACAGCTGTTCAGCTGATACTTGCACAGGGAGAGCAGATTTACTTAATGACAGTCACTCAGAGTTGTTTACTCATGAGGTTCTCAAGGGAGAATCCCTTCGCTGTGTCTATAGCCACATGTGTGAGCCTCAGTATGCAAATGACACTCTCTGCCCCAGATTGCTTTTACTGGCCAAATAATTCTCGAGTTGAGTCCACAATTAGCTAACAAGCAAATATTTTTTTTTTGTAATCTCTAGCAATTGTACGGATGAATCAAACCCAGCAATGATAGTTCTGTACAGTGTCCTGTGAGTAATACAGAGCTCTGCCTTTTCTTCTCCACGTTCACACTGTCTCTAAGTTTTGTGATCTATAATGGCATTCCAATCCCTGGTACAAACGTTTGCGATTTCAAAAGGTAACGATTAGGAGACATGAGGCTTTCTACGTCCTAGGTAAAACTTTCTGAAGATGGATCAAGTTTGCCTATGAGACTTTAGGCAAGATGTCACTGCTGTTGCTCCATTTATCCTTTAAAGGCTGTGGTGTACTCTCAGGATGGCAGCAGTGTGTAAAGATGGGGTGTTGTTTTGTGGAGAATGACACGGAATGTCACTGTTAACCTGATGATCTGCTGGTACAGATGTATAGCAGTTTTATATCGACGTTCTGAAGATCTTCAGTGCACATTCCTAAGTTCAGCACTGGAGAAGATTTGTTCACTTTCAATACCCAGTGTGCGATGTAGGAGTTGGATGCGGGCTTATGTGTTAGCCGACCCTTCTTACACATTTGTTCTAGATGTTTTAAAAGCCAGAAATGCTGGGCTTATGCGACATTTGATTTCCAGCCGGTGAATTCTAATTATTGCTGACATATACTGTGCCTCAAAGATTTTATGGTAGTGATAGCTTAAGGTGTTTATTTTTAGATCTCTTGTGATTCTTTTGGGTTAAGTAAAAAGGAGTCACTAGAGTATCCTAAATGTGTCCTAGGTTAAACAAATAATCTCTCGCCTCTAATCTGGCTTTTTTTGAATACTTAAGGGCTGAAGGCTTTACTATGGGGTGCAGAAGATTCAGGAAGATCAATGCACACATCGTTTAACTAGAATAATCATCCTAACTAGGTAATCTGATAAGAGGTTTGTGTTAAGCATTTTCTAAATGTATCTAGGGAAAGGGCCTTTGTTTGGCTTCAGAGCATCCATTTGAACGTGTGTGTGTGTGTGTGTGTGTGTGTGTGTGTGTGTGTGTGGTGTGTTGTTCATGTTTATGCAGGTGCAGGTGCAGGTGTGCAAGCCAACCTGTAGGCTTGTCCCTCCTCCACTGCCATATACCTGTTTTTTGAGACTCACTCTCTCCTTGGCATGAAGTGGGCCCAAGAGCCCAAGACATCTGCTTGCTTCTGCCTCCCCAGTGCTGGGATCTCAAACATTTGCCATGCCTAGTGTTTTTTTCAGATGGGCTCTCTGTATTCAATGCAGCTCTTTAAGTCTGCCAGGCAAGCACTATACTGACTGAGCCATCTCGGGAGCCCTGATTCACATTCTCGGCTTGCATTAGAGAAATCTGCATTGAGCATTTCTTCTTCTTTTTTCTTTCTTTTCTTTATTCTTTGTTTATATTCCAAAAGCTTTCCCCTTTCCCACTTCCCCCCTCACCATATGTCCCATAAGTCTTCTTCCCTCTGCCCATTCCCCAATCACCCTCCCCCCCATTTCTCTGTTCTGGTACTCTCCTACAATACTGGATCCAGTCTTTTGGGGACCAGGGTCCTCTCATTCCTTCTTTTTGGGAATCGTTTGATTTGCTAATTGTGCCTTGAGTATTCAGAGCTTCTGGGCTCATTAATATCCAATAATTATCAGTGATTGCATTTCATGTGCATTCTTTTGTGATTGTGTTAGCTCACTTAGGATGATATTTTTCAGTTCCAACCATTTGTCTACAAATTTCACGAATTCATTATTTTTCATTGCTGAGTAGTATTCCATCATATAGATATACCACATTTTCTGTATCCATTCCTCCTTTGAGGGACAGGTGGGCTCCTTCCAACTTCTGGCTATTATAATTAAGGCTGCTATGAACATAGTGGAGCATGTGTCTTTATTGCATGCAGGGGAATCCTCTGGGTATATGCCCAGGAGTAGTATGACAGGATCCTCTGGACATGTCATGCCCAATTTTCTGAGGAACTGCCAGACTGATTTCCAGAGCAGTTGTACCATCTTGCAATCCCACCAGCAGTGGAGGAGTGTTCCTCTTTCTCCACATCTTTGCCAGCACCTATTGTCTCTTGAGTTTTTAATCTTAGCCATTCTGACTGGTATGAGACGCAAGCTCAGGATTGTTTTGATTTGCTTTTATGTTACTACATCAAGCAATGTGGGACACTCCCATTTATGCCCCTCCTGAAGGAACAGATTTCACAGGTGTCTCCCACTCTGCTATTCTTACATCATCTTCGAACCTCTCTCTCTGTGTATGTAATTGTTGTCTAGATTTTTTTTTCAGGACTGTGCATAGCCATCCTGATTTAAATCATTGCTTATTCCTCATCTAGTGCTTTCCCAGATGCTTTCGACAAGGATCCTTTGATTTCCCACTGCCCTGTGCACGTGCGAATATTATGAAGCAGAGGTCAGATTCCGAGGGTTACTTAAAGCGTTCTCTTGTGCATGAATGAGCAGACGTTAGGATGAGGGAGCGGTGGAGAAACGACTCGGAGAAAAGGAATAACTTTTACATGAATAAAAGCAATGAATTCTTAAGAGCTCCGATGCTGAGGGATCAGATGCAATGGGGTTGTTAAATGTTAAATAAAACATCTGCACTCGGATCATTGCGTCAAAGCAGAAATCTATGGAAATCTAAAGTTCTGGTAAAATAGATACAATTTCTCAACTAGATGGATTTAAAAAAAATCCCTAATTATTGTTGTTTTCTCTTAAAATCATTTCCATGCTTGACATCAGAGTCATTTTAATGATACAGAAGGTGTTTGATGGTGTGTGTGACATTTATAGGGATTATTTGATTTTACATTCTCTTTAATATTAA